>CM040976.1:11977401-11997132 GCA_022985145.1 Pangasius djambal | reverse complement strand
ATCCAAAATTTGAGTATTTTTCTATGTTATGTTCATGTTTATGTCCATAAACTTTTTATTTAATAAAATATGTTTTCATAGTTTGTGTTGTCCCTTATTATCAATGCAAAATGGTCACTAACTAAAGAGGATTTATGCTGATATTGCCCAAAAACCCTATTTTGTTCAGGCGTTTCCAAACTTTTGGAGGGCAGTGTATGTTCCTCAGGGATGGACAAATCACTAGCCCAGGTACCCGGGGCAAGCACATTTTGTGCACAGGTTGTAAGTTTTTCATTTGTAGTTGCCTGAAGGAAAAGCAAGTCCAACAACCAGAGAAAGAAAATAAACTCTCCGTCTTATTGAGGAGGAAGTAGTGTGCACTACTTGTTAAGAATCCCACCGTCTACTGAACTACACAGGTTGGCTGATGTGCAATGGGGCTGACAGTAGGATGATTTTTACTAATTAACACTGATGAAACCCAGCGAAATAAAGTGCAGTGCAACGCCATTATATAATTCGCCTGCTGGTACAATACACTGTGATCACCTCATGGTATTTTTACTTGTGATATGAGGAAAGAACACAGCAGTTCATAACAGAAACTTTTGCCAACAACTTGCTGACTCCTTTGTCGAGGTCATAAACAAGATGTGGTACATCAGAATCTTTACCAGGACAGGATACAGACCATGGCTACGTTGTCATCCCCTTGCCTGGAATTCGTATAATTCTTTGTTTGTTTCCCATAGTCTGTATTAATGCACTTAACTAGTTAGCTAACTTGCCATTAAATTGCTAGTTGCTACTATCTGCCAAGGAACTAACTGAACAGGCTGCTACTTTTTAGCCTAGTCAGTTAGGTTTCCAGGCAACCAAAACCTGGGTCTGGGCAAACACACTGGCGCGTCCACTTTCACTTTCCACTGGGCTACTGGATTTTTAACTTAACAAAACTTAACAAACTCCAGTCAAACCATACTGTAGGGTTTGAAGGTATGCTCTGTGTTGACCGTATTGAGTGTTTCCTACAGCTCCCAGTCAGAGATAAAGTTATCCACTTCCAGCCAGCAAGCGGAATGTAATCCAGTTGGCGCTCTACAGGTGAGAGACAGATTCTTTTCAGAGTCTGTGCATACACACAACTCTTAATTTCTCTAGATCTAAACAATATCCCTTTTAATGTTGAAAGTATATATGAATAAATTTCACTCCTTTTCGTAGGAACTGGTGGTGCAGAAAGGTTGGCGTTTACCAGAATACACAGTCACGCAAGAGTCTGGGCCTGCACATCGCAAAGAGTTCACCATGACATGCAAAGTAGAGAAATTTGTTGAGATTGGTATGTTCTTAAGTTAAAATTTTTTTAAATTAGATTTCCTGTAAATGACTCCCAGTTAATTCATCAGTGAAAATTATTGTTATAACTATGTGAATAAATATATGTTGTAGTGCCAGTAGTACAATCCCCTAATATCTTCATATGTACAGTTGGTTTTGGACAAATCATGATGTTTACTTGAATTTGACAGGTAGTGGTACATCAAAGAAGCTTGCCAAGAGGAATGCAGCAGCAAAGATGCTCTCCCGGATTCATGATGTTCCTGTAGACATGCGCAGCAGCCATGAAGCTGAGGCAGAGGACGACACCTTCAACATGGTGAGGGATGTTCATACTTCAAAATAACGTGCTACGCTACACTGTAACACACCTCAAATAATTAAGCATGCTTTTTCTGGGTTGCTCTCTGTTTAAGCACATAGGTGGCAGACTAGAGGGAGGAAAGTGTAAGGGGTTTGGATGTACATGGGATTCTTTACGCAACTCGGCAGGAGAGAAGATCCTGCAGCTGCGTAGTCACCCTCTGGGCCTGCCCAGCTCCAACTTCTGCTCTCTGCTTCACGACCTCTCTGAAGAGCAGCGCTTTGACGTCAGCTATTTGGACATGGGTAAGCAGCATGGCCTACTTTTTTCCAAGTCCGGAAATTTGTAACTGTTGGGTGTGTGACCATTTTTATGGTAAATTTTGGTGTCTGGTGGTTTTAGTTTGTGTTTACAACTTGGCAGTTGCAGAAGGGATCCTTCAACTGCACATTATTATTTTTTTTATTTATTTTTTTTTTATTTTTATTTTTTAAGCACATTACACATGCATGTTTCTAATGAAATGATTGTGATTGCTAGTCCATATTTCCTTCTTACACAGGTCATCTGTGTGCCTTATTGGATGTCAAGTGAAATGGATTTTCAGCTATGTACATATTTATTTAGATGTTTTATTAAGAGACTTTGCATAGGGTAATGTTGGACACTGTCTGCTTTTCTCACACATGGTTTAGGGGGAAAAAAGAGAACAAAGCCAAAAGGGAACAAGTCCAAATTCACACAGACACCCTGTACCATTATTTTCAATGAGTAGGTCCAAAAACCCCGGAAAGAAAAACTCTACTTCTTGTAAACCTTCACTAAAAGGTTTCAATGGCTTCGTGTAATATGTCGCACCTTGAGGTTTGTAACTGCCCCACTTTATTCGTTCCGAATCTCACTGCCTGCTGCACTTCACACATAAGTTGAGGCACAATCTGGCTGATGGTAAGATCATTTTTACTAGGGCAGATTAATTAGCATGCACAGATGACCGCAAATCTTTTCAGAATCAGGAAAACACGGGCATGTGAAAACACTGACAAAAATGAGCAAAATAAAGTCAAGTGCGAAACCATCATAACCCGTCTAGTCACCTCACCTGTAATTCTGCAGTTTTCTGTAATTTCATGTTGGATTCTTTATAGTGCAAATAGATATCTGCATATGTTTTTTAACATTGAGTGTTCAGAGTGCAGTTGATCCTCTGTCAAATAAAAAGCACATTCCATGAATGTGAATACTACTATACCTAGACCAATGGTTGTCAATGTGGACTCCAGACTCCTTTATCAAAATGATTATATTATTGGGTTCTTACAGTTCTCCTGTTTGGCTAGGTTTAATCCAAATCTCAATAAATCAAAAACAAGTAGGCTCTAATGTCATTTCAGCCTTAATTTGTTTTGTGAACGGAAAGTTCAGGAATAAAAAGCACTATGGCTCCAATAAATTGTCAAATTATAGACATTTATAATATGCAGTTGTCTGTTATCTTTTGACAGGGAAGGTAATTCTCTTTTGAGAAACTTGATGACATTAATCTGTTGAACTAAATGTGAATATGTGTGTGTTGTCCAGAGGAACCCAGTCTCAGTGGCCTGTACCAGTGTCTTGTGGAATTGTCCACTCAGCCCATCACTGTGTGTCATGGCTTTGCCCCCAGTCAGGATGCAGCACGGGCCAGTGCAGCGCACAATGCACTCCAGTACCTCAAGATCATGGCCGGTGGAAAGTGAGTGTGTGCTCTTCACCAGAAACATGGGTCCAGAGTCGACAGTACTGAAGTGTACAGTACTGTAAACTGGGGTTTACTGGATGTTATAGGCACATCGTCATGTTGGCAAACCATTCCTAATGCCCCAAAGACACTCGACTTATTCCCATGAGCTCTAATGAAAGATGAACTGATTAAGTCTTTTGTATCCAAAAATGGTTGAGGACTGGTTTTAACTGAGGGCCTTGTTTTTCTACTACCTCCATGTGTTGAATTTTATTTTACTTCCCTAAATTATTTTAAAAATACAAATGTTTTTAACTTGACTTTTAAACCGCTTACATAGTTTGCCTTGCCAGAACTTTTAACAGAAAGAATTGCAACTCACTTCTGCTAATTACTTAGTACATATCTATTTCCATATTTATTCAGTTATTGGGTCCACATGTTGCCAAATTGCCCTTTCCTAAATTAAGGTATTGCATAAGATCATGTGTGCAGTGCAAAGTTATTAAAATATTAGTATTTTTGTTTTTTGGGCAAGATTAAATGAAGTTAGTACATTGTGGAACTAGATTATTATGCAGTTCTGAGCAAGAATGTACAGAAAATTTATTTGATCAGTTTTAGAGTTGTGAGAGGTCCATCATTAAACTAATAATAAAAATGTTTTAATTCAGTGTGGATTCATATGTTTCATGCACATGTTGTAGTATGACCAGACCAAACAAACAAAAAAAAAAAACACATGGCACTTGTATTTGCTATTCCACTCAATTGATATTAGCACTGATATGCAAATAAATACTTTATTATCATAAAACATAAAATAAATATTCAAAACATCTGCAGTTGCACAATCTAACAGAATAAAAAACACATTAACAAATAGTTAATGTAATGTCAGTACTGCTTAATTGCAGTACATTCAAATGGCCAAATGTTGGGCAATGTTTATCACACAGCCAAGTGATCACAGATAAAATCTAGCCTACATAAGTAGCAATGTTATCTATGCCTTCTGCTGCAGCTGTAATGCTTTTTCAACTTCTCAAAAGCAAAATTGAATATCTTTTTATGGCTTTGTGTGAGAAAGCTCCTCTGTATTTTCTAAAAGAACCAAAACCCTAAAATAGACAATTAAGGATGTGTGATGTGTGGGTTTTGGTCTTCAGCTAATCTCTCTGTTAGTGGAGGTGAGTAAATTCTGCATGTCCTCTTCAGCATAGCCACTGCTGTCTGACTGGAAACTGTCCCCTCTCAAGGGTGAACCTGACAAACAGTCAACGAATACATGAAAATTAATTGATTAATCTTTTGCGACAAGTGCTTTCGTTTTGCTCTCTGCTATGCAATTTTCTGAGAATGTGGCTTGCTCATTTCATGGTTTTCTTCATGACTTCCTGTAAGATGCCCTTTTTGTTACTGTGTCAGTGTTAACAGCAATAAGTTACTGTGTGTGTGTGTCAGGGTTAACAGCAATAACGCCTTACTTTCTTCAAGTGTGGTTAATTTCTGCCTAACACTTTTTAACACATACACACACACTGTACACACATTAGCAGTTTTTTCTGTTGAGAGAATGACAGTAAATCCTGTCTCAGGAAGACGAGTTCTAAAGTAATTCAATATGCAGGAAAACCATACTTTAGAAAGTACTTCGGTAGGTCAGTGCTATAGGAAGAAAGAGCAACTGGTATGACTCACATTTCTCATGCGTAGATGCTGTAACTGACAGTGTGTATGCACTACACTGCTCCACTGATGTGTTCTCCTCCTCTCCCACACTCTGCACCTTTGCAGAAGCAACATATTAATGGCTATTCAGCACTGAGCATAGACGTGACTTGTGAACATTTAAGTAAATTCTGCATATTGAACATATGCCACTGATTTGGGCTGGAGCATGCAAGAAACTGATTGACTTCTGTGGCCACAATAATATTCTCTGCATGCAAGTGTGCAATATATTGAGAAGAGAAAAAATATGGTGAGGGTAAAAAGAGGGTGGATGTGTTAATAAAGAGATGTGTAAAAATACAGCCAAAATACAAAACTGAGTGTGAAATACTCTGGTTATATTTAGGTTCAGAGATAGAATTCATCTCAATTTTTTGAACTATTGTTCACCATTGTCAGGGCTCTGCGATGTACAATTGTTGATTAAATATTGTGAATTGTTTATTGCCCTCTATTAAATTAATTTATACCACAGCACTGTTGAATTCTCTAATCTGATTAGTCAGAAGTTGATAATCAATTAAGCATTATTGCACAAGCCATGATGATATTCCGGAACGAACTGTTGTGTAATTCTGCTGTTTTTGCAACTAGTGCCAGCTACAAGGTAACTCACAGGTTTATATTAATGTGCATAGTGTAATATGTAACAACACAATCCACAGGGACTTGTCCAGCAGACATTCCACATAAATGGATTTTAAAAAATGTGTATTTGTTGATAAATGACATGTTTAACATTTATGCAAAGTCTCCAGTGCTTTGTAACAGTCAGAGGTAAAGCTGATGTTCCCATCAGTTGTCCAACATGAAAAAGGGATTTCCAGTTTCTCAGCAACATGACATGCTGCATTTTTGTATTAACTTCAAGACAGGAAAAAAGAGAGGCAGGTGAAGAAACAACAGTTTGTAACTGTTTATAACAGTATATAACCTAAGTCAAAAAAAAAAAAAAGAAGTTTCCTTCTTTAATAAATGTGCAGATTGTTATGGTATAATAAGATTAAAACACTTAAGAAACATGCTGCCATTAGACAGTAAACAACTTTGGGGTGGGAACGGCATCACACCACACAATCATTAATGATATTCTTGTAACAGCATGCCCTAATTATTTCTTACACAGTGCACGTCTGTTTTAGTGTACAAAGGCTTTAAAACACTAGCTGTTTCTTAAATGACAAACTAACCAAAGTTAAATGTCTTCTATAAAAATATTAGTAACTACATACCTCCTCCAACTCAAAGGAGTTGGCCTGCTTGAGTTGGCAGTTAATCTGGCTAGTTGAGGGGTTGTTAGGGCTCAGGTACCTCTGCTGGTCTGACTGAGATGAATGCACCTGCGCAGTGCTACCAGGGTACATGAAATAATTATAGTTGTCAAATGAGTCTCTGTGTAAAATAGGATCATCATCCTCCCATCCAGTGACCGTGATCTGACATGGTGACCCTTGTGTGATGCTTGGGTGTAGGGACACAGGATCACCTTGTGAAATCTTTGAAGTTACTGGTACTTCCACCATAAGCTCATCACCAGCACAGAACGAGGATGATTTTGTATCCGTAATGCTTGGCTTGTGCTCTAGTTCAGGTGTCCTAGGACATGAGCCTGGACTGTGCATATGACCAGAGGTTGATAAGTCCATTGTTGAGACACTGTGCATCTCTGGACACCCATAAGGTGCTTTATGCACATGTTCCACTAAACGAGGGGAAATTTCATGATAAGCAACAATGGGAGCTGGTGCATTAGTATCAGCAGGTTCTTTAGAGGAGCCAGGAAGCAAAGAGGAATTGGAGGAACGTTCATCCAAGTCTGTATCCCATGAAGTCTGAGTATGCCTAGACTCCAGAGTTGCATGGTCTGACTTAAACAGGCAACCCTTTGCTCTAGGACCTTCTCTCTGCCCTGACTGTGACCACCGCTGGATCCTCTGCTTGTGTGCACTTGTAGTTTTCTCTTGGTCACTCATTTTTTCAGCAGCCTTCACTTCAGCATGCTGTAGAGCCTTTTCGTCTTTCACCTTATGAGTTGCGTTGCCATCCCCTGCTCGCGCCCGTATCCACATTCCATTACTCTGGTCATAGCTCGCTTCACCCCTCACATTCTCTACTATCATTTCAACCACATCTGGTAGGCTGTTCCTCTTGCGAGGAGAACAGTTTGGAGAAGCAGAGTCCGATCCACGTGTGTATAAGCACATCTTGGACACAGTGTCTTTGAGACGCTCCACGGGAGATCGTGGTTCAGTGCGGACGTTGCCAAAGAAGCGCTGACCAATGCTCCGCTCCATAGTGGGTGAAGAAAAGCTGAATTCGGGGGGTGCCAGCTTCTGAAGCGGCGTCCGAGATACGTGGGAGTAGAGAGAATAGAAAGCATTGGCCATGGCTGTTAACACCTCCACCTGACGGAAACGACCTGCAAAAAGGAGAACCCCAAAAATACTTGATTGAAGAAAGCCAGAAAATATCTGGGCCTTTATTTCTAACATACTGTTAGAATTGTACAATGATGCTTTGAATTTCTAAAATCTCTGTGTACAAGTAATGATCTTCTATCCATCCCACATGTAACTAGTGACTGTTTCCTAGTATTGCAAGTCTGCTTACTTATTGGAATGTTAAACAGTTTAACATGCATCATCAGTTAAGACTCATTTCACGGAAATTAATTCAGGTTCTATGTTCCGTGATCTTGATCATTTTTAAAGGCCTTTTACTGTTTCATGCACATTAAACAATTTGAAATTCAAAAGTGTGTTAGAGAATAGAACAGGCCCTTTTCACAAAAATTGGAAGTAGGTAGACAGGGGAAAATGATTTCCTGTAAGCCTTACAGCCAATTGTTTACCACAGAAAAAGTGCCATTATCACCTTTGTTCTTTGGTTCACTTTGTTAGATAGAGAACCATTTCTTCAAATGGCAGCTGCAGTTTATTTCCCTTGCCAAAATCTACTTGTTCTGCTACTTAAGCTTTTTTTTTTTTAAATTCCAGTACAGTTCACAGTTTTCTATAACGCTTTTCATAAATGGTGTTTGATTCCACTTCTTTCGTTGCATTGTTGGAAGTAGAGTTACCCTCTGAAGGCCACTTCCAGTAAGGAAAACCCAGAAGTGTGAAAAGGGCCTGAAAACAACAGATTAAGGACCTTATTGTCTTGATAAGGTCATGTTCACAGTGTTTAAAAAGATTTCAAATAGACTGATATTGACTACTTCTGAAGTGTTGTGTTTTTGTTGTAGTTGTTATTGTGACACAAGAATGTTTCTCATTATGGTGGAAACCATGCGAGTTCAATTGTAAATACTGTGGAATTGTTATACAGTTAATTTACTAATGCATGGGATAGAAATGACAGTCACTGGTTCTGTCTCATTTCCACTGTACTTTGCCTTTGCATAGTATGTACAGATGAATCATTAGCCTCAGTTAGTAGCTTGGGTCCATGATCAGTTGCCTAGCAACTGATTATGGAAACTATGAAAACTTGAAAAGTGACTGTATCATGTTCCCCATTCTTTTCCCACAAGGAATGTGCACAATAAGTCCTATTTGACTGTACCACTACTTTAATGACTGAATATCCAAGTGTTTTCAGAATTTCAATACTTTTCTTGATCTGGAAATGAGTTCTTATTCTTCCATACTTGCCCTCTAAATATTACTGAAATGCGATCACAGCCATATAAACAATTTTTTTCAATTATGTGAATTAATCTTTTCTTTTAATTCCACCATTGATTACATTGATTAGTGTTACTTACTAGCAAGTGAAAGGCTGGGGTCCTCTTCACGAATGCGGCGGAGCTGTGACTCAAGGAATAGGCGGAAGTTGATGCCTCTGAGCTGCGAAGGGAAGGTGAAGAAACGACCTGGAATACGGGCTGTTACTTGTGGCTCCTCACAACCAAATCCTAACTGGTACAGAGTCTCCTCTGCATCCTCAGCACACATCTGCAGGACCTCAGACACACTGGTGTATGTGAGAGGGAGAATGCAGAAGATGGACAAAATGGAAAAATTAGGTTCATGACAACTATGCTCTAAGTACAGAATCCACTAACTTGGAGTTACCTGGAAGCAGTCTTATTGGTGGTGGAGGAGAAGATACTGGATGCCACACTGTGGCCCATGTTTCTGAATGGCAGATTAAGCCTCTGCTGAGGAGTGCTGATGACACACAGAAATAATTCATTACTGGAACAAAAGCCACAGATATTATAGCTGGTGGAGAGAGTTAAACAGGTTGTAAACCTTGTGTGCAAATCTTTGCGACGTGATTTAGGAGGAGGCAGGAGCAATGGACAGTGCCTGCAGAGAAATCCAGTAAACGTTGTGAATATTGCTGTAAAGATATTTAGGGCTCTTGCAGCCCTTAAGGAAAGGATTTCAACACGACTGAATGTATCTCAGGAAACACATTCCTTACCCAAACTCTTCGTCATGCAATCCACCATCTAGTCCTGTAGCTGTAACAGAGTAACATAGTATAATGTGTTTCTTCTCAGATTAAATTTCAGCACTAATCCTAATGCTTCATTCATTAATTTATTTATGCATATTTTAGCATGAATGTGCACACTGATTACTGTATCTGCTTGAGTGTATAACCACAGCGGCCATTTACACTTTAATATATCACTTACAGAACAAGTAGTGCTCCTCTTATAATAATGAACAAAATGTGTTTAAAATGCACTAGATGATGTAATGCTGAGAGAAGTGAACTCATCAGCAACAACACTTTGCTGACAAGTTAAGGCTTGCCTAGGGACAAGATGACACCCATACCACCTGTCAACTTGTCTCACATATTATCAATATAACTGGCTCACGCAAATAAAAACTGATAACCGGTACTACAGGATTGATTTTCTGTACCTTCAGCCCCGAGGCTCAGGTCGTCCTCAAAACTGTTAGCAGATTTCAGCAAAGATTCTGGAAAAGACAGATACGTTTAATCGGTACTCACAAACCCCATGCTCTTAAATTTCCAAAAACAGATTTGTATAGAGCACTTTGTGCATCTGTTATGCCACTGAATCTCAGGACAACCCAGTCTGATTGCTAGAGCTGATGTGTAACTCTATAGTGCTGTAACTATAAAGTGCTTCCTCCTAACTTACCCAGAGTGAGTTGACTTGGGTTCTCTTGACTGGCTTCATTTCTGAATTTACACATACAAAAAAGTATAAGAGCTGGCAAGAGCAAAAGTGATAACAGCTACTTTTATCACATCTGAATCAGCATGGTATGTGGGTGAATTGCAGGCATACAGGAAGATTAAACGCACACTTGCAATAACCTCACTGGACTGAAGATGAATCACAGCGTTCATGGACGTGGTAAACTTAGGCTGACATTTTATTCTTTGTGCTTCACACTCACTGGTGTCAGAAATGCAAAGGTATCTCAGCGGTTCATCAAAGGTTAAAAATACATCTGCACAAGACAGTGCAAATGCAAAATGCAATCTGTCCAGTCATTATTAAAAAAAAACAAACAACCCAGACAAAACAGAAAGACCACATTCTACCACCACAGTCACGATCACATTTTCTATTTCCTGCTTCCCTTCTAATGTCCATATGAATAAGATGGCAATTATTTCAATATATGTTTCTAAATAGAAAGCAGTTTGCTTTATATTCTAATTTATTTAATTGGTTCTTGATTAGTTTCCTTTTCATTTCTTCTCTTATTTTTATCCTACCCTTTTAACCAGACTCTGAGTTTCCATTCATTTTATTTTTATTGCCTTGAAGCACAACATTCAACCACAAAGAGCTACCTGCACGGCCACTAACGTAGACTGCTCTCCCTCAGACACAGTCTCAGACATACACACACACAAACACACAGACTTACCCACAGCTTTGGAGCCAGGTTTCAATCTTTCCTGTAGCGCATCCTGTGGAAATACATACAAACAAGTGTTAGCAAGTTGTGTGTGTGTGTGTGTTTGTGAGACTGCTTTTATTTTTACACAGTAAATTCTTAGGAACACATTACAGATATTCAAATAATTCTGTTAGAAGGCCTCCCTCAATAGCAGTCACTTGATTGTTGTATTTGCATAAATCAAGAAAAACAGCACACCACACTTCAGTTGCAAATTTTTGCAAATATTGTTCTTATTGGGTAAATAATTTGTCTTCATACAAAAGCATGGCTAACATTATGACATATCCATTCTAAGTATTTAGCAGTTTGACAAAAACAATATGTCATTTAAGAACTGTACATCACTGACACAGCATTTAGTACACACAAAGCACACCCAAATATTTTTGATGATTTTTTTTTTCCATTAGCTCCTGTACACAAACCAAGTTTTCTTCACACAAACTATTTGCTTAGTACAGAGTACTAATCATGAAGCTATTATCCTGGCATATCCCTGTTATTCTAAAAGATATTAAGATATTCCCAACATGTGTAACAAAAATCAGTAGGCTGTCTTACAGCATAGACTACAGAGTATGTGTCCAAACACAGCACTAATTCCAGCAGGCTTGAGTTTCTCAGTTGCATCTATTAAAATTCAGTAGGAGCCGAATACAATGTCTTGGAACTATCTACATGACAGTTCTGCGATTTTTAGATATTGGGTGATGAGATTTTAACCCCCAATAAGATCAAATCACATATAATTTTAAACTATATATACATATAGATTTTAAATATAATATATATATATTATATATTATATATATATATATATATATTATATATAATATATATATATTTTTTTTATTTTATGCAATATTTTGTATACAACTTCTCACATATACTCACTGGCATATAAATAACTCTCATTACACTCATTTTTGGAAAGGAAAAAAAAAAGTCAGATGCCACTTTCTAAGGTCTTGCAATGTTAGATAGCAACACTAAAGTCACTTGCAAAGCTATAGCTGTTCCTCGAATGTTCCCTATTATAAGCACAGCGTTGAGGTGACATGTTTGAGTAAGCAGAACAAAGTTCTCTACAGTCTAATGAAATGCATACTGGAGCAATGGATTTTACATTTGGTTACATTTGAAAAATAATCCCCTCATTTTATAAGGTGTATTTTGATGATTCTGATACAGAATGTCATGAATAGGCGGCGACACAATAAACTAAAAACCTTCAAAGCCTTACACAACTTTCTAACCTGTGCCATTTCTGCATATTTTCTCTGTAGATAAAACATTAATTTCTGTAAACATGTAACTTTTTGTACCACTTTGCAGCCTACCATCAGGAAAGACTTCGTCCTGCAGAGAGAGCTGTGCAGCTGGAGTGGTACGTGCGTCGCTGGATGCAGATGCATGCGGCTCTGTATCTTCCACTGTGAGCCAGTGGCGGCTGCATTGAGCCCATGCCTGCCTTCGTTTCACAGAACATGGACTGTCCATTGCTAATAAGCCTAGAAGAAAAGATATAAAAGTTTCACATATGATTATGTAATAAAACCAGGGCATATTAAAGATAGAGTGATAAGAAAGCTATATAAGAGACATAAGAATGTGGACCTGGACTACTTATTTAATACATTATTTTAAGCAGGCATGTGATGAAGCTATATGATTTTATACTGAGAGAAGAAAATCTAATAATCTCCATTCAGTCATCATTCATTAATTCATCTTCAGTACTGCTTTATCTTTGGTTGAGGGAGATACAGAGCCTATCCCAGAACGACTGGATGCAAGGGGGCAGGGACACACCCTGAACCAGATGCCAGTCTATTGCATGGCACCATACACATACATTCGCACACATTCATTCGCACCTAGGGGCAGCCAATCCAGCTACTGGCATGTTTTTGGGTGAACAGAGGAAACCGGAGAACCCGGAGGAAACCTACACAGACAGTAACATGAGCTGAACCCTGAATCCAACAGGGGACCCTGGAAATGTGAGGCAGCAATGAAATCAACCAAACCAAAGCAATGATGGAAAAAAAATAAATAAAAGGTTCCTCAAGGGTTCAAGGTCGTTCTGCTTGAAACCTTTTCTGACTGCAGGTACAAATGAGGGAAATGGTATGCTTTCAGAACCAGTACAGGATATTACTGACCTTCAAAACAAGTTTGTTTCAAAATATTCTAGCAGCTTCCCTAGCCTACCTAATTTACCTCAGCACTGCTGCTGAGGTGCTGTATAGCGTCCTCTTTCAAAATATAAAGTTATAGACATACACCTGTGCATACCAAAACCATGAATTTAGGATGTATGGTTATCAAACGGTTGAATTTTCTCCCTTTTTTAGAAGTGAAAAGGCTAAAGCTAATGTCAAAGCGCGCCATCACTCACATAAGAGATACAAAGCAACCGACAGCAAAATGATAACTTCCTCCTTACCAGCAACTCAACTGGAAATGCACTGCTCAGAAGAGCTCAGCAAAACAGCTTCGCCCTGGCATTGTACAGCCTGTAGCCTATTTCATGCCAAAGTCAGCGTGTTTTAACACGTAAAACACGTTAGCGCGAGTTCAGAATGCGAGTATATTATCGTCGCCGAGTCTTTAAGCCTTTAAGCTGTAAAGGTACACTTACCTTTACAACACCGCTCCTCATTGCAGCATCTTCACAATGCACAATTCACCGCCGTGGTAGCGCTCTGTCTTACACACATTCACCGCGGCGCACCGGTTCCTACATACCGTTAAACGAAGGAAGACAGAAACACCCTTTTTTTTTAAGGAAAAAAAAAAAAGAGCATTGTTGCTCCGCCGACGCAAACTTTCGCGCTGTTTGTGCTGACAGACTCTTCAGCCTCGTGACGCGCCACACATGCCGGAAGCAGGGAGAGGAAGAAGTGCTGCTGTGGCGCTTAACAAAAAGAAAATCCATCAGTCATGTAGCCGACGATTTGAGCAAATACCAGATAATACCACCAAAACTGAAAACTCACTTTAAACTTGACTGAATAATTACAGTAATTAGGCTACATTGTACCCAAATGTTACCTGTCTTAGAACTGTTCCAGCCGGGAGATTAAACCATGGCTTTTTCCTCTCCTGCCTTTTACAGGTGGCTATTATCTGCCTAGGTCTGAAACGTAAATGTCATCAAATATTGACTTGGCCAGATAAGTTTAAAAGCAACAGATGGCAGTGTGTGAGAGCCTACTATATGTCTCATTTACCAGGTTTTCGTGATAAGGCTCACACACTCAGTGGCCTTAGTGTGAAGGGAAAAGTCATGATTTACACTCACTGAGCACTTTATTAGGAGCACATCTACTGTACATCTCATCTGTGCAATTATCTAATCAGTCAATCATGTGTCAGCAGTGCAATGCATAAAATCATGAAGATACAGGTCAAGAGCTTCGGGTAATGTTCACATCAACCATCAGAACAGGGACTGTGGCATGATTGTTGGTGCCAGACGGCTGGTTTGAGTATTTCTATAACTGCTGATCTCCTGGGATGTTCACACACAACAGTCTCAAGAGTTTACTCAGAATGGTGCAATAAAGAAAAAACTTCCAGTGAGTGGCAGCTCTGCTGACAGAAACACCTTGTTGATGAGAGAGGTCAAGTGAGAATGGCCAGACTGGTTCAAGCTGACATAAAGGCTACAGTAACTCACATAACCATTCTGTACAATTGTGGTGAGCTGAAAAGCATCTCAAAATGTACAACATTTAGAACCTTGAGGCCGATGGGCTACAACAGCAGAAGACCATGTTGGGTTCCACTTCTGTCAGCCAAGAACAGAAAGCTGAGGCTGCAGTGGGCATAGGCTCACCAAAACTGGACAGAAGACTGGAAAAAACGTAGCCTGGTCTGATGAATCTCGATTTCTGCTGAGGCACACAGATGGTAGGGTCAGGATTGGGCACCAACAGCATGAATCCATGGACCCAACCTGCCTTGTGTCAACAGTCCGGGCTGGTGGAGGTGGTGTAATGGTGAGGGGAATGTTTTCTTGGCACACTTTGGGCCTGTTAATACCAACCAATCATTGCTTGAGTGCCACAGCCTATTTGAGTATTGTTGCTGACCATGTGGATCCCTTCATGGCCAAAATTTACCCATCTTCTAATGGCTACTTCCAGCATGATAATGCACCATGTTACAAAGCAAAAGTCATCTCAAAATGGTTTCATGAACATGACAATAAGTTCAGTGTTCTTCAGTGGCCTTCCCAATCACCGGATCTGAATCCACTAGAATACTTTGGGATGTGGTAGAATGGGAGATTCGCAGCATGAAAGTGCACCTGAAAAATCTGCAGGAATTGCGTGATGCAGTCATGTCAGCATGGACGAGAATTGCAACGGAATATTTCAACATCAGCATGGAATCCATGCTGTGAAGAATTGAGGCTGTTTTGAGAGCAAAGAGAGGCTCTACTCAGTATTAGTACAATGTTCCTAATAAAGTGCTCAGTGAGTATATATATTTTTTTACTTTACTGTTCATCTAATCCTTTATTGTTAAAACTACTTGATCACTCTAGGTGTTTTATTTGTGCTCAAAGGTTTTTATTCCAAAAATTAAATTTGTTGACTATGGCATTCTGGGCATTACAACTCATCAGAATACATCTATATTGTTTTGATCTAAACTGTATTGTTACCATTGCAATACTTGAATAAAACCATCACACATTTGGACATGCAGAGTGCAGAAAAGATTGTGAATAAGAGTGAAGAGAATAAGGTGTCATATTTCAGCTGAGCCAAATGCAGAAAGCAAAACTTGCTGTTAGAACATAGATGTTTTCTCCTTTTTGTATAACTGGGTGAGTTTCAGGGTGAGGTGAACAATGCACCTGATGCACCTGACTGTTGAACATGATATTTGATCTTTTCCTGCATTCCAGGGAGTACTTTAACTACTCTACTCAAACAACAATCCAACTCCTCACTACTTCATTACAACAATTTTAGCAATTTTATTGCTTGTTGTTTGCATGCACATATACATGACAACACTCAAAGGATCTATGGATAAAAGAAACTGTGTGTATGTGTGTGTGTGTGTGTGTGTGTGTGTGTTTTATGCTGGTGGGACCAAACCTTAAGTTTTACTCATGGGGACCAGCCAAATGTCCTGATAAGCTCCTTTTTCAGTAAAAAATCCTCACAACACAAGAGTGTTTGCGTGTGATAGTATGACCTATTCAAGCCTTCATGCATGACTAATTTGAGGATTGCATTGTTATTCTTGGCTATGGTGTTTTAGACAGCTCTAGTTTCCAGTCAGTCTGGGTATAAAGGAAACAACCTGCTGTAAAGTTCAGTAGCAATCTGCAGGTCTGTTGTTGCAATGTTGTGATCAAACACTAGATGCCAGCACAAGACACTTTGGATGTGACAGGACATCTGACACCTGACAGCTGTACTCAAGCTACATAGGACCTTAGCAGCAGTGGATGCTACTCATCATTTTCCAACATGCAATCTTATATGCGCTGTTCATGATCTGTAGAGAACATGAAAAAATTAATTTTAAGAATCACATTTTTCATAAGAGATCATATACAATCATCTCTGACCTTTCTGAAGATAATGAGATGAAAGATGCATCATGTTTTATTAACAATAGGGATAAATGTGAGTTAGCATTGATGGAAGTGGATTAATTGAAAATTGTTTTCTTTCCTCATTTCCTAAAACATAAAAGGATCAGTCAGTGTCTGTTTTATCTTCTCTAAACCCATTACATTACCATCTCAGCGACTAAAATAAGCAAAGGGAAATTTGTATATAGATACAGCTCACACTATGGCATTCGGATATATACTATGGTATATTTGCAGGGCCGGCCCTACCTAATAAGCAACATAAGCGGGTGCATAGGGGCCACGTGGCCACCAGAGGGCCCCATGCCGTGGGTTCAAACAGTAACATTTGGTAATAACAACTCTGATAATGTTATTTGCTTGTGTCAGTTGTGTGCATTAAAGTTTGAAAATGAAGAGGCGGCACTATCAATCTGGTGCAGAGAAGAGGAAAAAAAAAAAAGTATTGTCTGAGCGCTTGTCTATTACCTCCCCAACAGAGTTTTGGACTGATGGTATTCCTAGTTTGTGACCTAGTGAGCCAATATCAGAATGTATTTTTGATAGACTTCAAAGCACTTTTGTAAGTCACTCTGGATAAGGGCGTCTGCCAAATGCCATAAATGTAAATGTAAATGTAAATGTAAATGAAAAAGAAGTAAGAAGATCTGGAAAGAAAGGTTAAGTGTTGAATTTTGACAAGATAGCCTATAGATTTGTTGAAATGGTGGTTGCTGCAGCGTATCTTATCGGTTTAATTCAGAATTTGAAGATGCTGTGCCAATGTAAGAACAGTGTCACTGTCAGTGTCACCTTTTAAAAATGCTTCTTAATTCTGCACAGACAGTGACTCTCTGTGTGTGTGTGTGTGTGTGTGAGGAGGAAGGGAGAAAGTCTAAAGTGCACAAACTCTATGCCTGGCTGCATCTCTATTATTGTAATAGTTACTGTACTAAAATGCTTATTACTTTATTAGTCTTTGTTAATGTTAGTTAATAAAAAATATAATTGTTCTTTGTTAGTTCATGTTAACTCAGGTCCACTGAATAATATTAACAGATACAGCATTTGATTTTAATAATGTATTAGTAAATGTTGAAATTAACATTAAATAATATTAATAAATGCTTTAGAAGTATTTTTCACTGTTAGTAGAAGTAGAAGTAAATTCTTTTACATTTGTAAAGTTCATACCTCAGTAAGCTGACTCTTGTTGTAACCCTTGTGGTGTTTGTTGATGCACTGACTGAGCAAAGCCTAAAGTTTCTCCAGCTGAAACATCTCATATCCCTTAGTTTTATCCACCATGTACCTAAGTGGCTCCTGAGGAAACAAGGTGATGAAAGTTTTCAATCAACCAGGGAATTAAAATGTGTTATAAACTTCAAGATTTCTCTACTCATTATAACAGCTTAAAAGAAAACCACCAAATAGTGATATTTTATACTAGTGTTTAACAACTGAAGGCATTATTATGACTCATCACTCCATCAGGTGAGCTGCTAAATCACATGATAGATTATCCTTGTTGCTGCCACATGCCACATCTGAGGTTCTTCAGCAGCAGCTGGAGAACTATGTTCGATTTTATGCTGAAATTTTTGATTAACATGCAAAAACAACAACATTGATCAACAACGGTTGCACCATGTGGCATAGTTTTAAAAAAGTGTGTGTGTGTGTGTGTGTGTGTGTGTGTACAGTACATTCAGAAAATATTCAGACCCCTTTAAATTATATGCTTTAATTTTTTTTTTCACATCAATCTACACTCCATGCCCCATAATGACAAAGCAAAAACCAGATTTGTGATAACTTTGCAAATTTATTAAAAAGAAAAAACTGAAATATCGCATTGACATTAGTATTCAGACCGTTTTCTATCTCGCTTGAAATTTAACTCAGGTGCATCTCATTTCTCTGTATCATCTTTGAGATGTTTCTACACTTTGACTGGAGTCGACCTGTGGCGAATTAAATTGATTGGATATGATTTGGAAAGGCACATACCTGTCTATATGAGGTCTAACAGCTGAAAATGCATATCAGAGCAAAAACCAAGCCATGAGGTCAAAGTAACTGCCTGCAGAGCTCAGAGACAGGATTGTGTCGAGGCACAGAGCTGGGGAAGGCTACAAGAAATTTTGCTGAGCAATCAGGGCAGAAGGGCCTTGGTAAGAAAGGTGACCAAGAACCTGAAGATCACACTTTTTCTTCATTCTGATGTTTGATGTGAACATTAACTGTATATAATGTAGATGAACTCCATACAAGTCATTGTGAATGAGTTGTTACCATAGAAATAATAAAAGTGCATTATTATTATTATAACTCCATAATCTGAATTACAGCTGGCACTACTGTCTGGGCTGTTATGTGGTAGAAAATTAATCTGACCAATCAGATTTGAGAATTCAACAGCTCTGCGGTATAAAACCTTATTAAAGTGGTATGAGATTCTCAGGGTGACATCTGTTATAAAATCCAAATCTGTGCTTTAAACAAACTTTGATTATAATCTTCATGAAGATGTTTCTTTATTCCTTCAAGGGGTGTCATCATTACACTTTAATAAGATTATAAATTTTATAACAGATGTCACCCTGAG
Organism: Pangasius djambal; assembly: GCA_022985145.1. NCBI lineage: Eukaryota > Metazoa > Chordata > Actinopteri > Siluriformes > Pangasiidae > Pangasius > Pangasius djambal. Next base: position 11,977,929 of record CM040976.1, on the reverse strand, counting down.
AATCTCATACCACTTTAATAAAGTTTTGTACCACAGCACTGTTGAATTCTCAAATCTGATTCATCAGATTAATTTTCTATAACATAACAGTCCTGACAGTAATGCCGGCTGTAATTCAGATTATGGGTTTCTAATAATAATGCACTTTTATCATGTGACAACTCATTCTCTGGGACTTGTATGAGAGATAATATACATAATAATAAATGGGTTATAAAATGTTATATAACAAAGAAAAACTTATTAAATATAATTAATAAGGTGAAGTTTTCTGTAAGTTTTCTGTACATTTATTTAAGATTTATGGAAGGAGTCTCTGGTGTCAATATTTGTAAATATTTGAATTTATCACTGTGAATTTATCCCTAATGAGCAAGCCAGTGGCGACGGTGGCAAGGAAAAACTCCCTGAGATGATATGAGGAAGAAACCTTGAGAGGAACCAGGCTCAAAAGGGAACCCATCCTCATCTGGGTGCAACGGATAGTGCGATTATAAATAAATCCCTTCTATTATTGTGCGCTATAAG
>CM040976.1:11952158-11969220 GCA_022985145.1 Pangasius djambal | reverse complement strand
CCAATGTAACCTACCCTGGGTGACGACTCTAAGCGGCTAGCAGATGGTTGGGTTAACCTATTCATCTGCTTTCTGGCCTGGACTCTGGTGAGTCAACGACTAGCTAAGGCTACCCTAAGACTATGTGCTATATTACACGACAGGACAGCGGCCCCTTCCCGGGTGGGATGGACACCGTCCCTACCTATCAGGCCAGTCCAACCCTCAAACGTTCGCCAATTGTCTATGTAGCCCACGTAATTTTCGGAGCACAACCCATCCTCACCACTTTCTACAGGGGCACCATTGAGAGTGTGCTGACCAGCTGCATCACTATCTGGTATGGAAATTGCAGTGCTGCTCACCGCAAGATCCTACAGCGGACAGTGAACACAGCTGCAAAGACCATCGGTGCCCCTCTCCCCTCCATCCTGGACATTTTCCTTGCACGATGCTCCAGCAAGGCTACCAGCATTGTGAAAGACCCTACCCATCCCTTCCACAATCTCTTCCAGCTGCTGCCATCAGGTAGAAGGTACCGGAGTATCAAAGCTCGCTCTGTCAGATTGCTCAACAGCTTTTTCCCCCAGGCTGTGAGAGCCCTCAACTCCAATCTCCCTGTCCCCCCCAACCCATGGGAAAAAACGGACAATCTGTTTAAGTGCAATTCTGAGTGTGCTACACACAGGTGAGTGGGCTATACAAACCACCTGTAGTAACACACTCTTTTCTCTGAATGTACACTGAACACTTTTATAGACACTCTCTCACACAAAGACTCAGTTTCGATAATATATGTTTACTTGTGCATCTGCACTACAAATCATCTTGCACTAGAGTACTGGACAAATCATCTTGCACATCTCAATATCTCTTTTGCACAATTTCATGTACAAAAATCTCATTTGCACATTTTCACTTACAGTATGTATGTAAAGTTTTTGTACAGTATGTATAGTCAAATAAATTGTTTTTCTTATACTTCTATTTTCATATTTATGTTTAACTTGTATGTAGCACCGTGGTCCTGCAAGACACGACAGTTCGTTCCACTATATGTCCACACATGTAGCAGAATGACAATAAAGCTCAACTTGAACTTGAACTTGAACTTAACCTGCCAGTGCGGGTAACACACACTCAGTGGGATCTGCAGGTCGTGGTTGATAGCTTGTGTTCGGCACCTTATGAGCCCCTTGAACAAGCTCATATTAAGTATCTTTCTATGAAGACTGCCTTCCTCTTGGCCATAACGTCAGCCAAAAGGGTCAGTGGGTTGCAGGCCCTCTCAGTGAGTCCACTATGCCTTAGATGGGACCCTGAGGATGTTATGCTTTGACCAAATCCAGCTTTTCAGACCAAAGTGTTATCAGCGCAGTTTGCTAACCGCTCCTTTCAGCTTGCGGCGTTTCACCATGCTGATGAAGCTTCTAATCCAGGACTGTGTCCAGTATGAGCTTTGCGACAGTACGTGTCAACAATGGCGCACCATCGACCAGTTGTTCGTCTGTTTTGGTCCCTGTCAAAGAGGTGCATCCTTGTCTAAGCAGCGGCTGCCTCATTGGGTGGTAAACACCATTTCCAATGCTTACCGCTTGGGTGGTTGCCCAGTCCCAACGTCCATGAAATGCCATTCCACTCGTGCGGTTGCCACGTCTTGGGTGGCTCTACGTGGTGTTTTCCTATCAGACATATGTGCAGCAGTCACATGGGTATCACCTACCACATTTACGGGATTCTACAGGCTGAATGTTGCCTCCCTAACTTCAGTTAGCTCTGCTGTATTTACAGACAATGTTAGAGTTCAGTCCTCGTGACTTGGTGGTATGCATCTTCCACCATGTTTAACCGTATCTGGTGGTCTGGAATTATGAAATTGAACGCTGGTTACGGGTGTAACCGTGGTTCTATGAATAGTGGAAGACCGCCAGAGTCTCTGGTCACTCAGACTGATGAGAATGACTGCAGAGACAGACCATGATGTAAATGGAAGCTTATATGGACTCCGATACATCATTGGTCAAGGTTACGTGTGACTGAATCAGTATGAGATTCTCGTATCATACGTGAGTGCATGACCACCTTCCACCATGTTTAACCATCTCTGGCGGTCTTCCACTATTCATACAATCATGGTTACACCCGTAGCCAGAGTTACAATTGGTTAAAACAATATAAAGTCATGTGAAAAAATTAGGACACCCCATGAAAGTCTGTGTTTTTTTTTTACATAGTTAAACATATGGACATTTGATCTTCATTTTAACAATATTGGGAGATTCAAGTAATATAACTAAACAAATAAAACCAAAGAAAAGTCTATTTAAAATGATCTGTAAAATGTAATTTAAAAAAAAAATCCAATTTCTTGTGAGGAAAAATTAAGGACACCCTCACATTTATTTGTACTTAAAATGGCTAAAATTACCTACAGGTGTATCACATCAGGTGCAAATTATTAGAACATCATTACAGAGCATTTTGAAGGAGGCTTGCCTTATTTAAACCTCAGACATGTAGTTTGGTTTGCTCTTAATTGTTGAAGTGAGAGATATCACCATGGTGAGATCCAAAGAGCTCTCTGATGTCTTCAGAAAGAAGATTGTTGATGCTTATGAGTCTGGTAAGGAATATAAAAAGATCTCAAAAGAATTTGTAATCAGCCATTCTATTGTCCGGAAAATCAAGTGGAGAACTTTTAAAACAGCTGCCAACATGGCCAGGTCAGGCCGTCCAAGCAAATTCACCCCAAGAGCAGACCGCAAGATGCTCAAAGAAGTCTCCAAAAACCCTAAAATATCATCACGGGACCTACAGCAAGCTCTTGCTACGGTTGATGTCAAAGTGCGTGAATCTACAATCAGAAAGAGACTGCACAACTTTAAATATCATGGTAGGTGTGCAAGGAGGAAACCTTTGCTGTCTAAGAAAAACATGAGAGCAAGACTGAAGTTTGCCAAAGAACACAGACAAAAATTGTCAAAATTGATTTATTTGGACACCATAACAGAGGGCATGTTTGGCGTAAGCCAAATACAGCATTTCAGCAAAAGAACCTCATACCAACTGTGAAACATGGAGATGGAAGTGTTATGGTTTGGGGATGCTTTGCTGCAGCAGGACCTGGCCAGCTCACCATCATAGAATCCACTATGAATTCTACATTGAATCAGAAGGTGCTTGAGGAACATGTGAGACCCTCTGTGAAAAAATTGAAGCTGAAGCGGAACTGGACCTTGCAACATGACAATGACCCAAAACATACCAGTAAATCCACCAAGGACTGGCTGAAAAGTAAAAAATGGGGAGTTCTGGAATGGCCAAGTCAAAGCCCAGATCTACATCCTATTGAGATCCTATGGGGTGATTTGAAATGGACTGTGCATGCAAGAAACCCCTCAAACATCACACAGCTGAAAGAATTCTGCATTGAGGAGTGGGGGAAACTTTCTTCCAGTCGATGTCAGAAACTGGTAGATGTCTGCAAGAAATGGCTCACTGAGGTTATTTCAGCCAAAGGGGGACATACTAGCTATTAGGGCATAGGGTGTCCTAAATTTTTTTCCTCAGTCGAAATACTCATTTTTGTTGATTTCTTTTGTTTTAATAAGTGAAAACGAAGTGATTTTTTGTTGTTTACATGCAATTACATCACTTTCATGTACAGGTACAAATTAAAACAAGAAATCAGAAATTGACATGTCTTACTGCGTACAACCTCGGCAGCAATGGCACGTTGTGAGAGCCCTTGCTTGTGCAGCTCAACAATCCTGCCATGTTCAAAAACAGAAAGCCTTTTTGCTTTTGCCATCAGGAAATCATGACAGTGTGACTGTCTGAAGGACAGTGACATTAAAGCCATATTTTTGCACAGATTTGAACTTTTAAAGGCTATGGTCTTAAACTTTTGATCAGCTGATGACCAGCCTGTTTGAGTTTAAATGCACTTTTCAGTAAATTGCCTACTCTCTACTTTTTGTCTCTTGCTCTTGTTTCTTCTTTTGGCATTTTGGAGAAGTACTTACAACCTAGTTATGATCCACCAGTGTGAATGCTTGTAATATTTTCCCTGGTCTTAAGATTTTGTTTAGGAGTATATATATATATATATATATATAGGACTATGATTCCCATCAGCCACTGCATCTCACCTGATCATGACACTGACGTTACATGACTGTTTGCACCTGAATCACATTTTGGTTCAATGAGTACTGGTATGGTACATGTTTTTATAGCACTCTTTTCTAGCATCTGGTGTAAATAGCATTGTTATGTGTTGTCGAATCTATGCCATGTTCATGTATATTCTATGCTTGTCTAGTTTATGTTTGTGACACAGGCTTAGTCTTTGTTCACATATGTTTTAATAAAATACTCCGCACTTGCATCCATCTCCAACCCATTCGTGACAGAATGCTAGATGCAGCAGAATTAATCCAAATCATGTCTGACCAGGCCAAGCAGATCCAAGCAGGAGAACCAATGGCTGCTTGACCAGATCAAGATGATCCTGGACCATATCCAGTCTGGGCTCCCTCAAAGAATTTTTTGGGGGCGGGCTACAACTTGTGCATCAGCTGAGCCTAATAGTTCAAACACAGGCAGCGGGGCGACAGCGGTGCTCTTAGCAGAGGCTGAGGAAGCGGCCTCCCCATTGTAGCTTATGCTAGAAGCTGACTTGGGGGCCGCACCAACTCACACTAGAGGCTGACAGGGCAGCCGCAACTGCCCAGCCAAGAATGTATTGAATTTCATTTTTGCTTTGTGAAGGTCTACCCTCCCAGTTTTCCTGAACGATATCCAAGACACTGCAAGGCTTATGCCCATACAGCAATTCAAATGGGGAGAACCCCATAGAGGGTTGTGGGACCTCTTTGACTGAATAATAAGTGTCCGAGCCACTTATCCAATTTCAAGTGTCAAGGTGCACAAACTTATGAAACATAACTTTAAGCATTTGATTAAATTGCTTACTTAATCCCTTTTAATTTGTACATTTTGTGAAGTGTATGTGACATGAAATTAGTGCCCTGCTCAATTAGGGTATCTTTCGGGATTATGAGGCAGAAGATTATTCTGAAGAGTGCCTCTGCAGCACTGCATGCTGAGATGTTGCAAAGAGAAAATTCAATTCAATTCAGTGTTGTTGTATAGCGCTTTTAACAATGGATATTGTCACAAAGCAGCTTTACAGAAATAAATACATTCAAATTAATTAAATCAAAATGAATTGTAAATGTATGAATTTATCCCTAATGAGCAAGCCAGCGGCAACGGTGGCAAGGAAAAACTCCCTGAGACGATATGAGGAAGGAACCACACCCAAAAGGAACCCATCCTCATCTGGGTGATAACTGATAGTATGATGCAATTCTAAATAAATCCCTTCTATAACTGTGTACTATATGGACAAATAGTGCAATTGGGCAACCAGTAAATTCATCACAGTTTTCACATGAAGTCTGGTTTGTTGAACCTATCCACTGTTCACTGATGGAAATCTGCTCATGGCAACTACAGCCCCAAAGCCACCACAGCAATTGCAGTCCCAAGCCATCACAATACAACTCTCCATATGAGATCCCCAAGCCATCTCCATGGCCCCCAAGTGGCACCATCCCCAGCAATCCAAACGGTTCTTCAGGCCGTCCATATGGGGCCATCCCCAGCAGCAGCACACGAACTCAACCAATGAGAACTCCAACCGGAAGTAGAGCATCAGGATGGGTCAGCATCCAAGCATCCCAGTTCACCACAACACTCTATGCCTGTGAACCCTCCAGACCTGCCCCTGTACCTAAGAAAAAACTATTCACAAATGGCTTGACTAAACAAATATGTTTTCAGCATAGACTTAAACACTGAGACTGTGTCTGAGCCCTGAACACTAAGTGGAAGGCTGTTCCATAACTGTGGGGCTTTGTAAGAGAAAGCTCTACCCCCAGCTGTAGCCCGCACTATTCGAGGTACCAACAAATAGCCTGCCCTAAGTAGGTGTGGCGGATCATAAAAGACCAAAAGTTCGCTCAGGTACTGTGGCGCGAGACCATTTAGTGCAGTTGCAATATTGCAGTGTAGTATTGCAGAGCCAATGCAGTGTGGATAAGATAGGGGTGATGTGGTCATATCTTCTGGTTCTAGTAAGGACTCTTGCTGCTGCATTCTGGACTAACTGGAGCTTGTTTATGCATCTACTGGAACATCCAGACAGTAAGGCATTACAGTAATCCAACCTAGAGGTAACAAAAGTATGAACTAATTTTTCTGCATCATGTAGTGCAATATATTTCTTATTTTAGTAATATTTCTGAGATGAAAGAAAGCAATCCTAGTGATATTATCTACATGAGCTTCAAAAGAAAGACTAGAGTCGATAATCACACCAAGGTCTTTTACTGCTGCACATGATGAAACAGAAAGGCCATCCAGAGTTATTATGTAATCAGAAAGCTTACTTCTAACTGCATGTGGTCCTAGTACAAGTACTTCTGTCTTGTCAGAATTAAGTAAGAGAAGGTTAATAAACATCCAGTTTCTAATGTCTTTTACACATTCCTCAACTTTATTAAGCTGGTGTCTGTCATCTGGCTTTGCTGAAACATACAACTGTGGCAACAGTGGAAGCTAATACCATGTTTACGAATAATTTTGCCCAGAGGTAGCATATATAAAGAAAAGAGCAGTGGGCCTAAAACAGAGCCTTGCGGGACACCAAACTTTACCATAGTATGCGAAGAGAAGTCACCATTTACATCTACAAACTGATAACGATCAGTCAAATAGGACCTGAGCCTGGAAAGGGCCGTTCCCTTAATGCCTACTACATTTTCTAGTCTATCAAGGAGAGTGGCATGATAAGTGGTATTAAAAGCTGCACTACGGTCAAGCAGCACAAGCAAGGAGACACAACCCTGATCAGAGGCCAGTAGTAAGTCATTTACCACTTTAACCAGTGCTGTCTCTGTGCTATGATGAGGCCTAAATCCTGTTTCAGGAATTATCTGTTTGAAGAAACAAGTAGGTAAAGGATCTAGTATTCAGGCTGATGATTTTGATGATGAAATTAGTGAAATTAGTTCGGTCTCTTGAAGGGGAGTAAAACATTGTAATTGTTGATCAAATATTATTATCTACAGGGTTGGTTATAAAACTGTCCGGTTTTAAATTAATAGTCTGAATTTCTTCCTGTTATTTTCAATTTTACCACTGAAAAAATTCATGAAGTCATCGCTGCTATATAATGATTGTGTGCGGGTTTCTGTTGTGGTCTTATTCCTAGTTAATTTTGCTACAGTATTAAATAAGAATCTAGGATTATTTCTGTTATCTTCAATTAGGGTGGAGAGATACATTGATCTAGCAGTACTAAGAGCTTTTCTGTAGCTATTTGAAATACTACCAATTTAGTTTGACACCATTTACGTTCTAGTTTTTGAGTGTTCTGTTTTAAAGTTCGTGTGTGATTGCTATACCAGGGTGCTAGCTTTTTCTCCCTAATTATTTTTCTTTTAAGTGGAGCTACGTTATCTAGCAAGTTGCAGAACTTTGATTCTAAGCATTCAGTTGCCTGGTCAAGTTCTTCGGGATCAGTCTTCAACAATTAATGCTTTGTCTAAGAGATGAAATTCGCAAATTCACGAAGGAATTCAGAACATGGCCCTGGGGGTCTGTAAATAATAATTAGTAGAATCACCTGGGTAGACTTATTTTTAGTGGCTACGTATGTTATGTTAGTATAAAGAACTTCAAACGCATTGAATTTATGACTAGGTTTTTGTGTGATGCCTAGATTATCATTATAAATGACTGCGACGCCCCCTCCTCTGCCAGTTAGACGAGGCTGATGTATGTAACTGTACCCAGGAGGACTAGCTTCATTTAATGGTACAAACTAATTTGGTTTAATCCACATTTCTGTTAAACACAGTACATCAAACTCCTGGTCAGTAACTCCTGCCCTCCTCTACATTAAGCAGCCTAATATAATGCTGCAATTTTTCTTTAATAGCTGTGCACACAGCGTATACACATTGATGGACGGTTGTTTTACTAACCCTGAAAGTTTGTCCCACTACTCTGTACTCGGCGCAGGTTGACAGCTTAAAAAGGGTGATGACAATCCACTGTCAGGTCGGAACCAGTGGTGGCAATTGGCACAGCATCTCAAATACGGACTGTAGCGGTTGCCGCAGGAGCTGAATGCGGGAATAACTTTTGACACGTCAATCATCCATTACGTTTGCATCTTGAAGTTTATTTTCTCCACTGAATACTTAAAATTGAGGCATCAACATTTCCTGAAGCATCGGGAGATCATTTGAATCAAGGCAAAAACTTTGAATGAATTCACGGTCAACAAACAAATGTGTGCTCCCACACTCACCCCCTTCCTGCCAACCCCTCCCACAACAGGTGCTTTAACTCTGAAATAATTAATGACACTCCCATATTTTCCCACAGTCACATGACATCACACATGAATATTTACATGGCTCCTTTACTCCAGCCCCTAATTATTATAATCTTAATAATAATTACATCCACTAGGTGACAGACATTTGATTCAAAATCTCAAAATACAATAATTCTTTTTTTTTTTTACATCAGTGTCTATATATTCACAAAAACATTTGATGGAGTCCATGTAAAGCCCTTAATACTTTAGTGTCAATGAGTAATTAACTCGATCATATCAATGTGTAAAGTCAATGTCTATAAAGGTTCAGTGTCAATGTCTATATTGACCAGTCCAAAAAAAATCTTTTTCCAAGGGAAATGTTAACTATCTGCCTCCTACAGAAGGCAGATTTTCGAGACTGGTCTATTAAAAAAATTGGTCTTAGTCTTGAGTCTCACCTGACGGACAAAACCTTTTTTATCTGGAAAGGTTTGGATCACTTTTCTAATTATCCATGAATTACGGGGTGCAGAATCATCAACCAAAAGTGCAATATCTCCTGGAATGAAGTTGCGGGCTGAAGCTGACCGCTTCTGTCACTCTTGCAGTTGTACTCTTTTGTCCATCGTTTCCAGAACAGATCTGATATATACTGCACTTGTTTCCGTCGTCGACGAGAATATATATCCTCCTTTTGAAAGATTGGTGGTAATGATGGCACAGTCTTTAAAAGCAACAAATGATTAGGTGTCAGTGCTTCCAAATCGTTGGGGTCAGTAGATCCCTTAGTAATGGGACGTCCATTAATGATTGCTTCAGCTTCACATAGAACTGTATGAAGACAATCTTCAAGAGTTTGTGTTCTTAAGGTGGTGTTAAGACCCTTCCTTACAGACCTAATCAATCTTTCCCATGTGCCTCCATGATGTGAACCAGTTGGAGGATTAAAAATCCACTTGATTTCTTTCTGCAGAAGCATGCTATTAATCTGAGATTGGTTCCAACCTTCAATAGCTTGTCTCAACTCACGTTCCACTCCAAGAAAATTTGTACCATTATTAGATTGTATTTCTATGACTTGTCCACGTCTTGCGATGAATCGTCGCAATGCATTTATAAAGGAATCTGTTTCCAGTGATGGCACCACTTCGATATGAATAGCACAAATGGCTAAACACGTGAATATGACACCGTATCTCTTCACAGTACTTCTCCTGCTCTTAATTTCAAAGGGTCCAAAACAGTCAACTCCAACATAAGTGAATGGAGGTTTATCTGGAGAAACTCTATCCAGAGGTAGGCCCTGGCGCTGCCTGCAAACGTTTGCAGATCACACACTTGGATAATATCTTCCTTATGGCTACGCTAGCACCAGATATCCAATACTTTTGACGCAACTTTGATAGCATATAATTTCGGCCACCATGACCCACTTCTTCATGTATATGTTTAAGAATGATGCCTGAGATGTGAAAGTCCTTTGCAAGTATAACAGGATGTTTTGCCTCTTCAGGCATAGCTACCCTACTCAACAGTCCCCCTACTCTTAAAACACCATCTTCAAGAATTGGATTAAGTTTATAAATGTGACTGTTCCTTTTCACTTGTTCTCCCTTTTGCAAAATTGAGAATTCATCAGAGTATCTCTGTCTTTGGCAGTAACGAATAATATCCAATTCAGCTTTCTTTAACTCCTCCACAGAAAGCTCACTTTTGTCACATTGAGCCTTTGTCTTCTCCATTTCATCTTTCAGTTATTGTCTTTGTTGGTTTTCATCCATGCCAGGTTGTGTTAAAGCCCTTTTCAATGATTTCCTCTTCTGATTTAGGAGTAGTTGCTTAAATCTGAGAATCCAAGCTACTGACCTCTTTAAACTGCTCCAAGAGGAGAAGTATTGGAAAAAGTGTGTTGTAACATCCATGTCCTCCTCTAATTGTACAGTATTGACAGTGACACTTCTTTTTACCTCTGGATCATCTGGTGAACATTCTCCCAGGTCAGTAGGATTAACAGGCCACTCCTTTTCAGGCAAAAGAAGAAACTGTGGTCCGAATACCCAACTTTTGTTCTTCAGAAATGATTCCACTCTCAACCCTCTGGAAGCTATATCTGCTGGATTTACTGCAGTGTTCACATACCTCCACTGTGATGATTGAGATACCTTAAGAATTTCTGAAACTCTGTTAGCAACAAAATTTTGATGTCTGAAAACTTCATTTCTGATATATCTCAGTACAGAGGTACAGTCAGTCAAGAAAACAGAGTCTTGAAGGCACATACACAGTTCTGTTCTCCACAATGAATCCATTTGACTTGCCAACGTTGCAGCAGTACGTTTCTTTCGAGGGATAGACACTGGCTTCAAAGGAGCTACTCTAGCTTTCCCCATTACAAAAGCGACATGCACTTGTGAGTTAATATTGTGCAAAAGCAGATAAGTAACCACGCCAAAACCATCTTCGCTTGCGTCAGAAAAGTGGTGCAACTGTGCTGTGTTCACCTTTCGGAAAAACCCATAGGTTTGAAACATCTATCAGTCTTGAAGCTCTCCAACTCATGCAATCCATCCAACCAGTTGATCCACTCCTGAGCATTTGAAGCAGGAAAAATATCATCCCAGCCAAGTTTCTTCCTGCACAGGTCTTGTAAGATCTTTTTTGCATATAAAGTCACTGGAGACAGAATTCCTAAGGGATCATAAACAGAACTCACAGTAGCAAGGATCCCTCTTCTGGTTGAAGGCGTCTGCTGCAACACGATTTTAAACTTGAAGGCATCGGATTTTATACACCATTGTACACCTAGCACTCTCTCTACGGGAAGTAAGTCTAGGCCCAGATCCAAATCCTTCACATTTTTTGCTCTGAGTTCCTCTGGGATTTTTACCAGCACATCTCGACTGTTACTTGGCCATTTTGACAATGTGACTCTCCTTTGCACAAATAGCTACAAGGTCGTGATACAGAGAAACAGCTTTATCCTCTGAAAGTACAGACATAAGACAGTCATCTACATAAAAACAATGCAAGATTGTATCAGTTACTTCCTTGCTGAAGTCTTTGTTGGGCAGAGTTTGCACAACTGGGTGACGAAGTGGCTCCAAAGAGGTGCATGACCATATGATATTCTACCATATCTTGAGTGAGGTCACCATCAGGCCATCAAAGAAATCTCAAGTCTGCATCATCTTTCGGCACCCACACTTGATGAAACATGGCTTCGATATCTGCCATGATCACAACTCGCTCTTTCCTAAATCTAGTTACCACTCCAATCAATGAACTGGTGAGGTCTGGACCCTGTAATAGCTGGGTATTCAAAGATGTCCCTTGGAATGTAGCTCCACAATCAAAGACAACACGGAGCTTTCCTTTCTGAGGGTGATAAACACCGTGATGGGGTATATACCATACTTTACCATCACTACGTTCCAAGTCTTCAGCTGGCACTCTCTCTGCATAACCCTTAGAAATAAGGTCTTTCATGAAAACAGAATATTCAGAATGAAGTGAAACATCCTTTTTCAATCTTTTTTTTAGGTTCAGGGCACACTGTTCTGCAACTACCTTGTTGTCTGGCATACAAGCATCTTTCTTCCTCAAAGGCAGGCCAATAGAATAATGACCCTCTACCAACTTTAATGAGTCTGTTACCATCTCAATGAACTTGTGATCTTCTTTTGAAAACCCAACTTGTTCATTTTTGTTACATTCAGGCAAATCAACTTCAGATTTTTGTTGCCAAAGTTCTCCCAAGTTTGAAACTGAAATCCTGTTGATGGTAACATCAGGGTACTTAAAAGCATATTGGTCGCCACTGTCTCCTCTTAGTGGACCATTTACTGTCCACCCCAACATAGTTTTAATTGTGCAGGGTCCGTTATCAACACTACAGATCACATGAATTGGCTCCATAACCCTTGGCGCATTTATTCCTATAAGCAGTTTGATATCAGAGTCAATGTCAGGCAAATTCACATGTTTCAAATGTGGCCATCCCTGCAGATCCTTTTGCCTTGGGATGTTTCCGCTATGCACAGGCATAGTCTCTTGTGTATAGGCATCAGGTAATTCCCAAAAGTCTTCTTCATTCAAACCAGCTACCTCTAACCAGAGACAACATGGGTAGTTGTAACTTTCTCCTGACCCATAGTACGCAAGAGAATATTAGTCCTTTTACCCGAAAGACCAAGTCTATTCATCAATCCAGACGTACAAAACACTGCTGTGCTACCATGGTCCAGAAAGCCATAAGTAATCACAGTCTTATTTCCTTTTTTAGATTTCACTTGCACAGGAACTATAGAAAGTTTACATTCATATTCACCAGCCCCAATATATCCACTGGACTCGACAGATTCAGGAGCACTGCCCATTACGGTGTCCATTTGTTTCCTCACTTGCTTTGATTCGGTCACATTTTCTCTTGGGTAAATGGGAAGTATACTAGGGTGTTTAAGATTACACACTTTGCATGAAAGGCGATTTCTACCATATTTACTGATGTGCCCTGTACACATGCAGCCAAAACAAACGCCATTCTCTTTTAAGAATGAAATCTTTTCACCATGACTCCTCTTTTCCAATAGAGGGCACATTTCCAAAGTGTGTCCACATTTGCAAAACAAACAACTCTTGTTGCTGAGTGAAACTGTTTCTTTTCTATTAGTTCCAATTTCTGACTTCCTTTCCATTGCTGTAACAGTAGTAGCAAAGCTGCTTCTTTTAGTTTTAAGATGAAACTGAGACTTGCCTTTGTTCACTGACTTACTTCCTGTTAACATTGAGACATCCTGTATGTTTCCAAAAACTGGATCGGTCATTATTTTTACTTGTCTTTCAACAAAGTTAACAATGTCACTGAAGGTAGCTCTTTGATTTACGGCTTCCTGCAATTCACAGACCTCTGATCTCCATTTTTCCCTTAATTTGTATGGTAATTTTTTCACTACAGTCAACATATTGGAGGGCGTGTCCATCTCACGCAAATACTGAATATTTTCCATGGAGTTACAACAGCTTCTTAGGAACAAACTATAATCTTGTAAACCTTTGAGATCTTCACTTTTGATATTTGCCCATGAAACAGCCTTTTCCATATAGGCAGATGCAACTTTATACTGGTCACCAAAATGCTCTTGTAGTAAAGCTTTGGCCCTTGAATACCCATGATCAGCAGCCATATGCTGGCAACTCTTTATAATCTCTCTTGGATAACCCCTGGTGTACTGTTCAAGAAAATAGAAGCGATCACTAGGGCTTTCAGTTTTACTCTCCACACCACTTTCAAAGGATTTCATAAAGGAGTGATATTGCAGAGGGTTGCCATCAAACATCTGAATTTCCCTTTTAGGCAAAGATGACAGACACTGTTGTTGAACCAATAAAGATGTAATTTCATTCATAATATTCATGATATGGAGATTTTGATCAGTATTTCCTGAACCATCACTGGAGCTGCTTCCATACTGGGCACTTACATTCACATTACCATTGCTGACTTGAGTTTGGACTTATCTGGGGGTAAATGGCTTGAGAAATGTTCCCCTTGTTTGCCTTTGCACCTGAAGAAACCATTTGTTGAGTTGGAATAAATGTTTTTGCATTGGCATTAAGTGTCTGGGTGGTCTGTTGTCCTTTATCAACATAAGAATTCATTCCAACAGAATGATGTGTCATCACTTTTAACACAATGCACACTGGAGCCCTTAAGTACTTTTACTTTTGCCATAGTTGCAGCAATTTCCATTCGCAACTCAAATTCCTCTTTCTGTTTTCTTATGTTTTGTTCTTTTTCCTCAATAGAGTGTTTTTCCTTCATTAAATTTGATTAAATAGATGATGTTATTGAATGTCTTGAGGTGGAGCTTCATTTACTTGATCCTTTACTTCCAACATTAGAAATGCTGTCACTTGGATTTATATCATCTTGGTTATGCATGGAAATTTTGGACATATTTTGGCCTCTTGAACCATCTAGAAGACACCCGGCTGATTCCAATGGTTGATCTTGAGCATCCACTGCTTTGTGTCTTTTATAAAGGTGTCACTGTATTTACAGTCAGGTCCATAAATATTGGGACATCGACACAATTCTAACATTTTTGGCTCTATACACCACCACAATGGATTTCAAATGAAATGAATAAGATGTGCTTTAACTGCAGACTGTCAGCTTTAATTTGAGGGTATACCACCTCATCAGTGAAGCATGGTGGTAGTGGGCATGTATGGCTGCCAATGGAACTGGTTCTCTTGTATTTATTGATGATGTGACTGCTGACAAAAGCAGCAGGATGAATTCTGACTGCAAAAGATTTGCAACCAAGTATTAAAAAAGTGAAAGTTTGATTTATGATTATTATTCTGTCCCATTACTTTTGGTCCCTTAACAAGTGGGAGGCACATATGCAAACTGTTGTAATTCCTACACCGTTCACCTGATTTGGATGTAAAAACCCTCAAATTAAAGCTGACAGTCTGCAGTTAAAGCACATCTTGTTCGTTTCATTTGAAATCCATTGTGGTGGTGTATAGAGCCAAAAATGTTAGAATTGTGTCGATGTCCCAATATTTATGGACCTGACTGAATATATACTTGAGAACTAATCATTCTGTTTGGTTTGCTCATCATCGGGTAATAATGGGGTCACAGAATCATGAAGTTTGATTGCCTCTTCAAAAACAAAAATGTTCAGACCGAACAGCTGAAATATTCTCATTTCTTTGCATGAGTTCTTTGATGGCCAGTATAGAACTTTTAATCAAATTCACATTTCTCTTCTTTCTGAAGTTGCTCAATTTTATTAGCCAAAGCTTTGCGGTAAGCTGAACTTTTCTTTTACAGTCGTCCTGTTCAGGTTCATTATCTGCACTAGATAAGCAAACACTTTGTAACAAAGCACATCAAAGACGCTCCTCAACTCAAACACTTTCATGAAAGCCCAAACAACGGCTTAAAACACACCAATAGTGCTAGGTCAACAGCAAACCAACAGCAACAAAACCACCAAGCCATTTCAAATGATCTGCAAACACAAGCAAAGAAAAAATGTCCTACCAATTTGATGTCAGCAAACATATCCAAAATCATCGATCCTGTTGTTCCGAAAATCCAATCATGCTGTAATCCTTCTCATGAACGAGTGTGAATAGATCTATATGCTCCATCAGCGCTGCTCAACAAATGTGTGCTCCCACACTCACCCCCTTCCTTCCTGCCAACCCCTCCCACAACAGGTGCTTTAACTCTCAAATAATTAATGACACTCCCATATTTTCCCACAGTCACATGACATCACACATGAATATTTACATGGCTCCTATACAGACCGTGAAATTCTAAAATGCTGCAGCCAGAGACTTTCTGTGAAGTGTCTCTCAACCTCTACCTCCCAGAGCACCCTAATGCGTGGTTTCTCCCAGACCCATGGGCTTCTTCGCATATGGGCAGTTATGGAGCCCTATCAGACAAGCAACTGCTCCATTCTGATGTCATCTTCTGATATTTCGTACAATTGCAATTATTTGTGAAATTAAAATGACAGTAAGCTGGCCAATTTCAATTAATTGTCTCAATACTGTTTACAGTTTGAAACGATCTCAGATCATTATCTCGTCTAATTTAAAATGTGTTTCCCAGAGTTATCAACCTTGCTTGGATCACCATCTGACTCCACAGAATTTGATGAGACAAATCAATACTTAGAGTCAACATTTTGCTGCACTCTAGATAATGTAGCTCCACTTAAAGAAAAACAATTAAGAAAGAAAAAATGATCACACATACACCTTAATAGACTACTAAAAAATTAGAACATAAGTGGTGTCAAACTAACTTGGTATTCCAAATTACATGGATGGAGAGCCTCCTGAGCTATAGAAAGGCTCTTAGCACTACTAGATCAGGATACCTTTCCACCTTGACTTTAGTGCAGTTGACTTCCTGTGACGTAGTTCTTGTTTTCGAATTGTTTGCCGGGAGTTTCTTGCCTGCATCAGCGTTTAAACTATACCATTTCTTTCTTTTTCATCAATAATTTTGTGCTATTTTTTTCATCTGTTGTATTGTTAACTTTCCCTTATGCCATATTTTCATTTTTTTTAAGAATGCTTTTGTTTTTTTTTGTCTAAAGACAGTGAGCAGAGCCCATCCATGCCAGATCCATGTAAAATATCAACCAATCTTCGAATATGGTATGTTAAACAACATGTGAAACATTCAGCTTGTTCAGTGTGTTGAGTGCAGGTTGTTTAGTCATTCTTCCTCCTTTGTTAGTAATAGCTTTATTTGTGCTAAGTGTATATTAGTTAGCTTTCTGATGGAGAAGATTGCAGCATTAGAGGTGCGCATCCAGACACTATAGAGGATTAGTGAGAGTGAGAGCTGTATAGGTTCTGTAATGGAAGGTCTGGATGCCTTAGAGATAACAATCCCCTAAATCAGGCATTAGAGCCCTCACAGCAGGGCGACATAATCAGCAGCATAATCGCAAAGCCAAAGCTAACGCTAAGGCTCGCCCACGGGAGCACCACTCCTCTCCGCTTCACGTGTCCAACAGGTTTGCTCTCCTCAGTGAAGCACCCGCTGAGAAACCTGAAAGAGCTCTGGTTATAGGTGACTCTATCTTGCGGCACGTGAAATTAGCCAGGCCTTTAGGGGCACCAGCAGCTTTAGTTAGG
>CM040976.1:11902948-11952058 GCA_022985145.1 Pangasius djambal | reverse complement strand
GGGTGCTAGCTTTTTCTCCCTAATTATTTTTCTTTTAAGTGGAGCTACCTTATCTAGTGAGTTGCAGAACGTTGATTCTAAGCATTCAGTTGCCTGGTCAAGTTCTTTGGGATCAGACGGTGATCCAATCATGGTTGATAAATCTGGGAGATTACTGATAAAACTCTGTGCAGTTGTTGACGTGAACGTACGTTTGACACGGTGACGTGGCAAGGTGCATATATTATGATTAAGCCACATTTTAAATGAGATGAGGTAATGATCTGAGATAGCTTCAGACTGTGGACATGAGACTATATTTTCTATATTTAATCCAAATGTTAGTATTAAATCAAGAGTGTGACCACCACTATGAGTGGGTCCTATTACATTCTGATTAACCCCTACCAAATCTAGAATGGACACAACTGCTGTTCTCAGAGGGTCTTCTGGATTATCAAAATGAATATTAAAGTCTCCAACAATTAGTGCTTTGTCTAAAGAAATAACCAGGTTAGAGATGAAATCCGCAAATTCGCATAGGAATTCCGAATATGGCCCTGGGGGTCTGTAAATAATAATTAGTGGAATCACCTGGGTAGACTTATTTTTAGTGGCTACAAATGTTATGTTAGAATAAAGAACTTCAAATGCGTTGAATTTATGACTAGGTTTTTGTGTGATGTCTAGATTATCATTATAGATGACTGCGACGCCTCCTCCTTTGCCACTTAGACGGGGCTGATGTATGTAACTGTACCCGGGAGGACTAGCTTCATTTAATGCTACAAACTCGTTTGGTTTAATCCATGTTTCTGTTAAACACAGTACATCAAACTCCTAATCAGTAATGGTTTCATTAACAATAAATGCTTTAGACCTAAGAGATCTAATATTCAACAGTCCTAGCTTCAGATCAACGATCAATTCGAATGGACCCAAAAAAGGTGCGTGCAGTCATGGATTGGCCTCCCCTCTCGTCAGTAAAAGAGGTCCAACGCTTCCTCGGGTTTGCCTATTTCTATCGCAAGTTTATCCGGAACTTCAGCTCCGTTGCAGCCCCATTATCGGCACTCACCAAGGGCACCTCCACCAGCTTCCGCTGGAGCCAGGACGCTGAGTCGGCCTTCTGCGAACTCAAGACCCGCTTCTCCTCGGCTCCTATTCTGGAGATTCCCATTGTCGTTGAGGTGGATGCCTCTGAAGTAGGAGTCGGAGCGGTGCTGTCTCAAAGGAGTAAGGACAGCAAGCTGCACCCCTGCGCCTTCTTTTCCCAGAAACGTCGGAGCTGATCATCACCCATGTTTTCCGCACCTTTGGCATACCACAGGACATTGTCTCTGATCTGGACCCCAATTCTCCTCGCGATTCTGGCGGGCCTTCTGTGAGTCTCTGGGAGCCTCTGTGAGCCTAACGTCCGGGTTCCATCCCGAGTCCAACAGTCAGACGGAGAGAATCAACCAGGATCTTGAGACCACCCTGAGGTGTATGGCTGCCAACAACCCGTCCTCCTGGTCCACCTTCATCATGTGGGTGGAATACGCTCACAACACTCTCCGCTCCTCAGCCACAGGCATGTCCCCGTTTGAGTGCCAGTTTGGGTATGCTCCTCCACTGTTCCCAGAGCAAGAAGTGGAGACGGATCTTCCCTCCGCTCGACAGTTCGTCAAGCGCTGCCGTCAAACCTGAAAGGCCAGACTAAAGCTCCTGAGAACTTCGCAGCAGTATCAACAGCAGGCGAACCGACAACGAAGACCGGCCCCTACTCTGCGCCCCGGTCAATGAGTCTGGCTCTCCACCAAGAACCTTCCCTTGCGGGTGGAGTCCCGCAAGTTGTCCCAAAGGTTCATCGGACACATTCCATGTGTCTTTGTTAAAACCTGTTTTGTCCTCTCCCTTCTCTGTGCCAGGTAAACCGCTCCCTCTGCGCATCATCGACGGCCAGCCTGCCTACACAGTCCACCGAATCCTGGACGTCCGGCAAGTACGGGGCTCCCGGCAATATCTTGTGGACTGGGAAGGCTATGGCCCTGAGGAACGCTCCTGGGTCCCAGCCTGTGACATCCTGGACTTTCATGCGCACCGGCCCGAGTCTTTGGGGGGGCGGGGGTCCTGTCAGAGTTTGGTTCCTTTCTTCTGTGTTTTTTGTTGTGTAATTTTTTTTTCCCCAGCCTTAGTTCTTCCTTGTTGTAATTGGTTTCATTGCTTTCACCTGTGTCTCGTTCCCGTTTTGTGTATTTAAGACGTCCCTTTTGTTCCCCCGCTTGGTTATTGTTGTTCCCTAAGCTCCTGTTTTCTTTCTGGTTGCTTCTCTCGAATTAATATCTTCTGTGTTTTTTCTAGTACCCTTGCCTTGCTTTTTGTCTTTTGTTCCCTTTTTCTCTCTTTAGTTTTTGGCTGTTTTCAATTCCCCTGTCTCGTCTCCGTTTTTGAGATCCTTTGCCTTCTTGTTTTCCCCATTTTTTGCCCTTGTGTCATTTTCTTGATTTTTTAAAATAAAATTCTTGTGCACCACCTCAGCGTTTGCATCGTGGGTTTACTGCCTCCTTGTGGTTCAATGGTAAAACGTCCGTTTCTCACGCTGGAGACCCGGGTTCGATCCCCAGTCCTGATATGAATAAGATATTTCACATAAAAGATCTTTACATATAGTCCACAAGAGAAAATAATAGTTGAATCTATAAAAATGACACTGTTCAAAAGTTTACATCCACTTGATTCTTAATACTGTGCTGTTACCTGAATGATCCACAGCTGTTTTTTTTTTTTTTTTTTTAAATAATATTATATATATATATATAATATTATATATAAACTGCAATCTATAGGGCCCAAACAACCTTTGGAAATATCTCCGGTGCCCAGGTCTTGCCAAATTGCATACTGGACCACAAAAGTTATGTTCTGCTGGGACCACTTGTTTATAGTGCTTGGATTGTGCAGATTGATGCAACTATATTTTAAGGTGGCTAAGCATGCAAAAGCATTAGTTAATGCATTCACACAAAGCTTGAAAGTCATGTTCAGCACAAGGTTCTACGTATGTCTGCAAAGTTTGGGGGCATAGGTACCCAAAATGGCAAAGTTTAATTCAAATAATTGGTTCTCAAGAAAGTCCAATCAAAGTGAAATTTGGTATACTGCATATTTGTGCTAATCTGTAAGGGGATTATTATCGATTACTTTATTACTTTAGAAACATGGCCACCAGCCAATCAGATTTCAATGTACATTTGACAGAGTTAACACTGAGATATCATCATGAATCTTGTAAGTATGTATGTCCATCTAGGCATGCTGTAGTTCCTGGGTAGCATATGTTATTTCCTACTTGCTTATACCACAAAAGTATAGAAAATGGCTATTATTCCCCTCAAACTTTGCTTTTGTGACATTGGTATTTTGAAATGTACCTATTTGAGCAAATGGGCGAATTTGCGTCTTCTTGTTAAAGTCCGAAACACATAAAGTCTGGGAAAAAAACAGATAAATTTCAAAGTATGTTTCTTATAAAATATATTATAATATATTTCTTATATATTAAAATATATTTCTTAGAAAATACATATTTTCAGACCTCAAAGAGGATTACAACAGCGTCAAGACATTGCTGGACGCCTTGAAGTAGCCTTGAGGTAATCGAAGACTTTAAAATGGTGGCATTCCTGATGGATCTCCAAGGAGCTTTTACCAAGTTTCTCTGCTATCTTTGTCTTTGGGACAGCAGGGACACCAAGGCACGCTACAAAAGGCTGGACTGGCCACAGCAGACCAAGTTCACTGTGGGGTGGAACAGTATCAGGTGGGAGCCATAGGTGGACCACTGGAAGGTGCTGATGCCATCACTGCACATCAAATTGGGCCCTATGAAACAATTTTCACAGCTCCAGGTAAGGAGTTGGTTGCCTTCAAGTACCTTCAAGACTTCTTGTCAGAAAGCCGGAGTCAGACCCAAATGCAGAACGCGGACAGAGATTCAACTTTAAGAGTCTTTAATGAGCACAATGGTTTACACTCAGGCAATGACAGCAGAGTTGATGCAAAGGATGAAGCAACAGGCAGATAAACAATAGCAGGTTCACAGTCTTTACTCACAAACAGGGAACTCAATATCCAATGAGCAGGCTTGGACAGGCTTGAGCTTGGACACATGGAATGTGGGATGGATGTGCAATGCTCTGGGTAGCTTAAGGCGCATGGCCACGGGGTTGAGCACCTTGGAGATGGGGAATGGTCCCACAAAGCGAGGAGTCAGTTTCCTGCAGGCCATCTTGAGAGGCAGGTTCCTGGTGGATAGCCACACTCTTTGGCCGGCGCAGTAGGGCAGGGCCCTGCGATGCTTGCAGTTGGCCCACTTGGCGTAGCTCCTGGAACTCCTCAGCAACGTGAGGCGGGCTCTTCTCCAGGTGCGCCGGCATCACTTGACGAAAGCCAGGGGCAGGGGTACAGACGCCTCCAGCTCTTGCATGGTGAAGAGTGAGGGCTAGTACCTGTAGGCAGCTTGGAATGGTGAGATGACCGTGGCAGCTGATGGGAGTGAGTTGTGGGCCTATTCTACCCAGACCAAGTTTGCAGACCAGGATGATGGGTCCTCGGAGCACAGAATACGCAGCCCCGTCTCAAGCTTCTGGTTGAGGCGTTCTGTTTGGCCATTGGTCTGTGGGTGAAAACCAGATGAGAGGCTGACGGTGATTCCTAGGAGCTGGCAGAGTTCTTTCCAGAAGAGAGATGTGAACTGGGGCCCCCGGTCAGACACAATGTTGCATGGCAGGCTGTGGAGGAGAAAGACGTGTTGGACCATGAGCTGGGCTGTTTCCTTGATTGAGGGCAACTTGGGCCATCTTGGAAAATTGGTCCATTATGGTGAGTATGGTGGTGTTTCCCACGGAGCAAGGGAGTCCCGTGACAAAGTCCATAGACAGGTGTGACCAGGGTCTCTTGGGTGCAGGCAGGGGTCGGAGGAGTCCTGCTGGAGGGGCCTTGGACTTCTTCTGCTGAGCACAGACAGGGCAGTGACGGCGGCCTGCTGCATCTTCCTCTCAATGTCTGGAGCGTTGGGTCAGGCAGGGTTAGGATAGGGGCTGTCGTGAAGAAGTCCTTGAGTCTGAGGAAGGATTGCTCCACCTCTGGCAACTCTGGTGAACTTACAGAGGGATGAGGTGAGCTGGTGAAGGGGCACGGCAACTGTACTGTACCCCCGATGAACTTCCGGTAGAAGTTTGTGAAGCCCAAGAACTGCTGGAGTTGTTTCTGGGTCTCAGGGCATGGCCACTCCTTGACTGCTTTTATGTGGTCAGGGTCCATCTGTACGCAACTGGCCAAGAATATGAACCCCAAGAAGGTGGTGGTGGTGGTGACATAGAATTCACACTTCTCGGCTTTCATGTACAGGTGGTTCTGTAGGAGGTGCTGGAGGACGGTTGAATGCTGTCTTCCATTCATCCCCTTCGCGGATGCGGACCAGGTGATAGGCATTCCTCAGGTCTAGCTTGATGAAGATGGTGGCTCCCTGGAGTAGCTAGAAAGCAGAAGACATGGATGGAAGACATGCAAGGATGGAGAGACTTGTCCTTTTTCCACGAAGAAAAATCCTGCTCCCACGGGGGAAGAAGACAGGTGGATAATGCCTGCGGCAAGGGACTTCACAGGCCATCGCCTCCTTCTCGGGTCCAGTGAGATGGTACAGGCATCCACGTGAGGGCATGGTTCCAGGTAGGAGGTCAATGACACAGTCGTAGGGTCAACGCGGGGGCAGCGACAAAGCCTTGGCCTTGCTGAACACTTGTTTGAGGTCGTGGTAAACCAGCGGCATGGAACTGAGGTTAGGGGATGGTTCCTCCTTCACTGGGGCCCTAGCAGGGAGGGTTGTGCTGAGACAACTCGTGTGGCAGTACATTCCCCGGTCCAGGATTCTGTCGCTTGTCCAGTCCACCTGGGGATTGTGCCTGCTCAACCATGTGAATCCAAAGATGATTGGCGCTTGTGGTGATGGGATAAAGAAGAAAGAGAGCCACTCCTGGTGGTTACCAGCAAGAGTTTAGTCCTGCGTTGGGCTCGGTGCAGGATGTGGCCATCCAAGGCCCTTACCAGGAGAGCTGAAGGAAGGGGCTCCGTCTCAATGCCTAACTGCTCTGCTAGCTCTTCATCCATGAATTCAGAGCCGGTGCTGGAATCAATAAATACAGCTAGGTGGTGGTCCTGGCTGCCCACCTTAATCCGAGCCTTTAACAGCAGCTTTGAGGGGACCAAAACAGGTTTGCCCTCCACTGACTCCTCCTCCAATGACGAGCCTTCCCTTTTGCTGGACAGGTCCGCACCATGTGCTCTGAGCCACAGCAGTAGAGGCACAAGCCAGATGAGCGACGGCTCTCCTTCTTGGTGACAGATAGCTTGTGTCGACCAATCTGCATGGGTTCTGGTGCTTCCGGTGGGAACGTGCAGCTAGGAGGTGTTTGAGTGGCTCTCTGGCTTCTGGATCGCCAGGTCGGCTTCACTGATCTCTCATGGCGAATCTCTCGGATACAACAATCGACATGGGAGGCCAGGTGGATCAGACCTTCGAGATGGTCAGGTAATTCACAGGCGGGGAGCTTGTCCTTGATATCTGCTGCAAGGCCCCTGTAGAAGGCATTGTAGAGCACTGCTGGATTCCACTAGCTGGATACAATAAACGATAATGCAGGGCAGAAACTGAAATACTGAAGACAGGCAGGGTCAAAACTGGGAAGACTAATACGGGAAACAGGGAAACAATAGCTACTCAGGCACGCGAGGTAAACTGAGGATAATCTGGTGATGAACACATGCTGGTTAAGGCCTTATATAGTGCTGAAGATACAAAATGACCACCGCAGGAAGTGCTCCTCCCAAAATGGCTGCCGACCTGGAATGCACGTTATGACATTTCTTTCCTAAGCTGTCTGAGGCAAAAGTCAATGCCGGTGTCTTTGTCAGACCGCAGATAACAGTGGTGGAGAACTTTGGCACAAAGTGCTGTCTCTCACAGTCCATATCCTTGATGCTCATCTTGATAAATTCAAGAAGAACATGGGAGAGTACTCAGGGGAGCAAGACAAGAGCTTTAACCAGGATATACTGGACTGAACGCTGCTACCAAGTACAATATAATGAGAACATGATGGGAGACTACATTTGGGGGCTGCTTTGTGAAAGTCATTTACAATATAATTGTAACCTCGAAAAATTACCCACTTCTAAAACATTTGTTTTCTTTTTTATATAACATTTTGATTCATAATTTTCATTCATATGTTTTTTCTGACTTTATGTGAATGACAAGATGCAAGTTCTCCATTATCTCAATGAAAATAAGTAAATTTCAAAATACCAATGTCCTGGTCACAAAGGCAAAGTTTGAGGGGATTAATAGACATTTTATCTACTTGGCATAAGCAATTAGAAAATAACACTTACTACCCAGGAACAAAAGTTGTGTAACATTAAAAAAATGTGTATTATAATACATACATACAAAATCATTCTGACACCATTTAAATGTATAGACAAATACACATACTGTAAAGTACATTGTTACACCATGCAGTCACATGCAGACACACGCACACTCTCCCCCTTTTATTCTATCCACTTTCTCTCTCCCCCTTTTATCCTAGCCACTTGGCTCTCACAGTTCTAATGTAGACTGATTAGGCAGATTATTGGGCGTACATAATCATTGGAAAAAAAAACATATTAGTCTACAGTGAAGAAATTGTGAACACTTTGTTCATAGCTCTAACAATTTCGATGCTAGTGATTACTAATACATATATTGTGTAGTTCCACTGTGTGCTGAAAACCAATGAAAATCTATCATTCACTATACAGAATACACTATACAGAATACAATACAACAATTTCTGATAATCTGCAGACTTGATTTGAAATTGTACTGTATGTGGTGTGTGTGTGTGTGTGTGTGTGTGTGTGTGTGTGCAGTGACGGGACAGTGTGTGACAATTGTAACAGGGTAATGGGGAGGAGATGGACAGATAGATTTCTGTTAATGTCAGCATTACAAACGTGTATGTCCTGAAATATCAGAGCTAACTGTTATATTTTTCAGTGGTAATCTTGAGTAAATATCCCACTGAGTGGATGTGTGCACTACAGAATTGGGTGGTGATCTTAAAAGAGGCTTGTCTTTACTTCAAATTCCACTTACGGAATTTTAAAAGTTAAACACACACGTGTATGTAATAATGTGTTTCACTCTCGAACTGTTCTTGAGGTGAAAATCACCCAACCTAAATGCAAGTCCTGCTGTTTAAATAAATGGCTATTTTGATTGAAACTGACACCAAATGCTAAAGAAGCCAGTATTCATACTGTATGTCTAGTGCAGTTATATAGGAAACAGACCGTGATTTGAAGCCCAACCTATGTTTTCATTATTATAAGTACTGCAATACTGACCTTGCACAAGACCAGAATAACATTGTCCATACAGAACTATAATTAATAAAAAAAACTATGTGCTGATAAAATTTTAGCTGTGCCACAGTAGCGCAGTGGGTAGTCTGGCTGTCTTCTAGCACCAGGATTCCCAAGTGCCCTGCACAAAAGTTTGCAATGTGATCAGCTTGAACTAAATTGAAAAATGCAATTTAAATAGTATTAATCAGAAAACAATTCTAGATGGCCAAGACAAGCTAGTTAACGTTTGAAATAAATTAATCGGAGTGATTTGTAACTATATGTAGACTTGGTACAGAACAACATCAGGCCCTGCAGCTGCTTCAGTGTTTGGGTGTGTGGACAGTTGAAATATCTCCTTCCACTGATATGTACTAGAGAGTCCAAAAAACGTCTATATATGTTATAATATATATGTAATATATATGTTGACATATACAGGAAGCCAGGGAGGGAGTGAAGGAGGGCCTGCTAACACTGCTATCTGTCTGTTGCCTACTAGCATTCACCCGTCTCCCCATAGACGGTCCAGAATGACTCTTTTAATTTAAGTTCATTTTAATTAAGTTTATTGTAATTGTTTCATCTCGACCAGAAATTGGCATAATATTATATACAGTGCTATCACTTAATATCTCTTATTTGTTTGAAGTAGTTTGGGGGGCAAGGGAAAGGATGTGGTGGATGGTGAATAACTAGTGATAGTTTAAACCATATTACAGAACATAAGTTCAACAAAAAATAAATACTTAAAAAATACAGACAAATCAGCATAAGTAATTAGTTGGATTTGTGTTGTTTTTGAATGTAGGAGCTACTAGCTTTCATGTATCTCACATTTAGCTATTTTCTAGTGGTTAACATGTTCACTTACAACTCAGAATGTAAATTGCTTTACACTATATTACATACAAATTTGCAAGATAAATACAATGAAAGCACATCAGCACTATTCTGTAACCCTGGGGTAAGAATGCATGTGAGCATTTGTTTTAACTTTTACCCCTTGTCCTGGCTGATTAACAGCTACTCAGAGAAAACAAACAAAAACACAGTTTTTCAGCTTGCTTGCCCCTTCTGTAGCTTGGCTTCCTTATGCACCCACTCACTGCCATCTTGCTCTTGGTGCAAACTCACATTAAACCATGACTCCATTCAGACACAGGTCTTGGGTCTTTAGAGTTTCTAGACCAGCAAGCCTTTGAGGACACTGCAGATTACATGTAAAACAGGCAGTCACACATGGATGGGTGTCTGAGTAGGGGTTATGTGCACTATAAACATAGTCTAATGATGCCATGACACAAATACTTCAGGCTTTATGGTATTTCTGTCATCTGCTTCCTTTAATACCTGTAATTTGACATCTTGGTGCAACAGAAAAGCATCCGTCCTATTGTTTGGAGATAGTGAGTTCAAATCCCTACAATGATCCGCACAGCCTTCCATGGTTGGGAGCCAAGGAAGCAAATATTGGCTGTACTCTGTCTAGGTGGAAGGGATGGCATACTCACACTTGTCTGTCAATAAGAGTGACTCATAACCAGTCGTGGGCACCTGTGAGCTCATGAAGGAGAAGAGGGTGGATAGTGCTTTCCTCCAAATATGTTATGCTGCCTGGTGATGCAGCAGGAGCAGCAGCTTGAAAAGATGCATTTGGCTGGCTTCATGTGCTTCCTGTGTCCTCACTGGAGAAAACAATAATGATGCTACTCAAATCTTTCCATTTCTTGTGAAACCTGATTTCTATAAATGTTACTGCCACAATGTTATATAGAAGCATTAAAATACTGAGAAATACCTGTAAACTGTAGTTAAATATCAATTCCAGAGAAATACAGTTAAATAGATATAAGGTCTAGAGCATAACAGGACTCTTGCCTTCCCTTAATTATTGAGCTTATAGTTTTGGGAATTTCTAACAAGATATTGAGGGAATATCTTTTAGTAGAATGATGTTCATCCCTCCTACTCTTATAGAATCTATACCAAGACACATTGTAGCTGTTCTTGGCATATCTTGTGGTGGCCCAACACTTTACTAAGACAGGTTATGCTGGTTTTGCCTGTAATTTGCCACCCATTTGTATGTGACAAAAGCATAATAATTCTATACCATTATCTACATCTTAGGGTTTCAATAAAATAATTTTAGAAAAATAAAAGGCAATGGGTATGTTGGAAAAAGGTAAATATATACTATAATAGAATCAAATCTATGCCAAAGTGATGAAGGAAAATGATATAAACATAAAGTGTTTTGTGTGTAAAGGTCTTAGGCACATGGGAAAAAATGCTATAAAAATAATTAAACTAAATGTTTCTACATTAAAAATATACTATAAAGAGCAGTAAACAGTAATAAATGAAACAAAGTCAATATTTGGTGTGACGATCCTTTGCTTTAAAGAACAACAGTAGTCTCAGGTACAATGTGTGCAGTTTTATAAGGAAATTAGCTGTAACTTTTACTGAGCATCTTGCAGAAGCAGCTACAGTTCTTCTGGAGACTTTGACTGTCACACTTGCTTCTTACTTTTTCAGCAAAACCCATCTTTTATATATATATATATATTTGCATTTTATGTGTGTGTATATATATATATATATATATATATATATATATATATATATATATATATATATATATATATATATATATATATATATATATATATATATAGATAGATAGATAGATAGATAGATAGATTCTTGTTTTTACTAAATATATTTTATTTACACACGGTCATAATACACCATATTTTGTTCTACAACATATGATAAGGAATTTTTTATAACATGTATTTTTTGTGAGAAATAACTGTACCTAATTCAGCTCTAAAGTAGTCAAGCAAGTGCTGAGTAAATGGGTAAGGGAAGAAGACACAACTGGGTTTAGCAACAAATTTTATGTTGTCAAGGACAAATGAACTGGATATGACCTGTTAATGTCTCCAGAGTAGCTCTGAAAGGGATCTGTGTCAAAGGTAAGTAGTTTAGTAATAAAAACCATTACAGGGCTTTCATTGCTGGAGTTTGACAGTTGCCATTAGTCTAGCACAATAACACAAATAATACATTCTGGAATAGGGTGGTGTGGGACAGATGAATATGTTCAAATGCAATAGTATTCAGTATTTCGCTGATGTGTGGCTGGCCAGTGTGCTTTGAGACAATAGTTAGTGGTAGTTTCTGTCTCTGTAGAGAATTAAACTGTAATGTGTATTTTAATACATTGGTCCTGAGCTTTATTATCAGGTCTTTAATGAGTGTATCTGTCCATATGAATAACCTTTCTTATAGTTCAAGTCAGTAATGTCCAGACCAATACAGAGCCTCTGTAAGTCAACTACATGTAGGTGTTTTCGCCATTTGCAGCCATGGTTTGCAGAGAGTTTGTCCTCATTTCTCTAGCCTTCCTTGCAGTCTGCTGTGTTACGTAGTTGATGTTTGAGTGAGGCTCCTCTGGCTGCCAGTGTCCTTCATCACTATTCCTGCTGAATGGCCATTAGGACTCTGCTGCCCCACACAGTTACAGCGTAATGTTATCAGGCAGTTGTGCATCAGGTCACGGAACAGGTGGCCAGCAAAGAACATGTAGATCCAGGGGTTACAGCAACTGTTCAGGCTAGCCAGGAGCATGGCAATAATGAATGCCATTTCTAGAAGACATAAAAATGTATTTTAGTACACACTGCAGTTACTGTACAGTATTTCCTGCTGCTGACTGAGATCCATTAACACAAACTGCCATCTGAGATCCATAATCATATATTCATAAATAAAATTTGCAATTTGTAATCATAAGATTAGAGGATTGGTTATTACAGGATTCATTTACAATTAATATAAAACTCTTAAATAGCAGTTATGGTCAACTGCCTATTGCTAAAGTCAAAGAGAAAGAAATATATAAAAAAAGGCATGTCACTGATAATCTAAAGTGGCCAGAATAACTAATTTCTAGAACATATTGATTAAGCCTCATAATATTTGTATAGCATAGTAAATGGGCAAAAAAATTATTTTCAAAACAGGAATAAATCAAACAAGATGACTTAGGCTTATGTAAAAATACATTTTACTTGTTAGTGCCATTAGATGTTGTTCCAATGTTCTTTTCCATGTTCTGTTCTTTGGACAGATCAGGCCAGTGCTCAATGGCATGTGACTGACTAGAGGAAATACCCTAGGATTTTTTTTTATAGATAGACAAAAGCACTTGATGATCCATTCCATGTAGGCACAGTCCAAACTGAATGGATAAGTTATTTACAGGTGTCATTTGTTGAGTACAGCTAATGTCCTGTCACAGGGGTATGTTGTAATTCTAACCTGTGATGTATTTAAAGACCTCACAAACTAAAATTAGTACACCAACAATAAATACCACCATCATACAACCATTTTTCCCATTATTATTCTTGTCAGACTACACATACCAATATGGAGCTTTCAACTATAGTCTGATCTACAGCAGCATCCTCTTCTACTTTGGTTAGTGTGTTTTTGTATATAACATGCATTTTTTTCATGTTGTTTGCTATGCAATATCTACAAGCTTGCACTTTTTATTGCACTTGAATTTACTCTTTGCTTGGTAAGCAGCATCTACCCATCATCTCTTGGTTTGTCCCTTGGCATCTCCCAGGATCAACTCATGACCAGAGATTTTGACGACATTAAAAGTGACATAGCCTCAAACGATATTAAGTCGAGAGGCTATCACACTTATGCTATAGGCTACTATCTAGTGAATTTTTAGAGTAACCCCCAAAATGGACAGTTGATCGTCAACAACCTACAGTCATTTAGCAAAGAGTCATCCAGCATACAGCCTAGCAACTTGTTTTGAGTGGTTTTAGACATACTCATAGGTGCATACCCTCATCCCAGCAAATAGCACAAAGCCATTTCTTTCTCACATGCGCATCGATGGGAAATAAGTGAAAGCTCAAGTATGAATGTTTGCTTGAATTATTTGTGCATTTAGGGAGCTGCAGTGATTACAAGCTGATTTGCCACCACTGGCCACTATCTCACTGGAAGTTTTGAAACTCTAGCTCAGTGGTTTTTAACACTTCTGTCCCCTTGAACTGAATTGTCATCTGAGGATTACGACCTAGCAGTCCAGGAAACACTCCTATACACAAGGGCTTCTAGCAATCAGGCCTTGTATTGTTCTAGGTGCAAGCTGTTCTATAAATGGTGTTCACCTCATCATCTGGATTTGGTGAATTGCTCTCAAGACCTCAAGATACTTCTTCCAGGGACTGCTAGACAGCAGTAAGTCCCCATCTTCACTAAACTGTATGTAAAATATCTTGCAGTAGTTGGATTACTTTATGCAAATGTCCTCATTAAAAACCTATGCACTTCTCACATTAGTGATGTATATTACAATCACTGTAAAGCCCACTACTCTATGATCACTATAAACCCACATATTTTCCCCAAATCCTGGCACTATTCTCTTGTTGTTGCATTCCAGGTATTCCAGTTCTGAGTACCTATAGGCTATGTTTACATGCACATCAAATTCTGTTTAAGGTCTATATTCAGGTTGCAGCCATATTGCGAATACGATGTTTATATGCGTACAGGCATTGTAATATTCCTGTATATATGGCTGTTGTAAGTATGCCTGAGTTGCCATTCCGAAATACCTAGCCTACAGCTAAGCTTCTGTTAGCACCCACAATTCCTGTCAGTTAAGTAGCAGAGGGGGTTGTTAATCAGCTTCAGCTGACAACAGGTGCACTAGATGGGCAACAATGAGATGACCCCCAAAACAGGAATGGTTTTACAGGTGGAGGCCACTGACATTTTTTTCCCTGCACACTACTGCATCATTTTTTCACTTCAATTTTCGGGGTGTCTTTGAATTCAGCCAGTTGATAATTTTTATTTCCATCAAACGATGTAGCATCCTTTCGTTCCTAACACATTACCCAGTCCATATCAGCATAGATATCCAGCATAAAGTGTTCCTTTAATTTCTTGGAGCATTATATATATATATATATATATGGCTTTGGTAAAGAATTATGTTTGAAGACAAATGTAAATTGTTAACTGAATTCCCATGTAGATTTATTTTGGAATCATAATGTATTTAAAACAAGTAGTTTTTACTTAAATTTAACATGTTTCTCCAAACAAGTAGTTTTTATTTAGAACTTAGAAGATGCAGTCTTTTTTGCAACTTTAAAAAAGGCTTATTTGGTGGCATCATGAAACTGGTTGAAAATATATTTCAATATATTTCAAAAACATTTCAATATATATATATTTTATATTTCTCATTTATTTTCATACACTCCCAGAAAAACATTATTCAGGTTCCTAAAAGGCTTCTACTTTGAACCCTTTATAATAAAGACATCCCAAATAATGTGCCAATTTGCTTGTGTAAGGGGATAAACTGCATGTACAAATAAAGCATAATTGCATGTTCAGAATAAAAGCGTTTCAAAATACAATATGAACAAAAAATAAAAGTGTATGTTTTGTTCATACGTGTGAATGAAACCTTTTCACAGCCTATGTCAATGTAATATTCAGTCATCCTTTGATTTTTTTATCGCTCTGAGAAGGTGCGACATAATCCTGATAAACACACCTAGTGAATGGGAAAATGTTGTCTACAACTGGCAGAAAGTGACTTCCACAAATATAATACCTACATTTGAGTCATGTTAATTTGCACTCAATGTCTGCTTCCAAAGGGACTTTGAAGCTTAGTAAATTGCATTGCATTTTAAATTGCTTTACAAAAATAATCTTTTTGAATTGAATCCATCCTGTATTTTTTCACATAGATAGAAATGCCTCAAATTACATATTTATCATGGCAAATGCACAAATCCGGACAACACATTATTTTTGCTCATTTAAAAAACACAATCCTCTGTAGACCCTGCATGTTTTTTATGCCTGTTATTGAGACTGCACATACTTTCACACACACAAATCTCATTAGACTACCTTCCCAGCTATGCCAACAAATCTAACTTCTTGTTAATTTTTCTCCTGAGAAAACCCCCCAGTGTTTTGCTAACCAACGGAAATGACATTCATTTGAAACCTACAGTATAGTTACTATACCCTTGGGAAGAGTTCCTCCAGAAATCCTAAAACATCTTACATAGTTCAGTATTTCCAGCATTATTTAAAGGGATCAATTATGTCCTCTTTACATTTTGCCATTCTTTCAGATAAATTCTTGCCTTCTTTCTTTTTAAGGATTTTCATGCTTATTGGTTCAAGCAAAATAGTGTAAAATACAGAATATCTTTTCCCTCTACAACTGCCCTGTATTATACATGCTAACACAACAGCAATGGAACCAATTGGGATTGTTTTTTTAAATAGCTACTATTGTAAACATTATAAAAATATATATATAATTTGCTATTTTACATGTCTCAGAGGGCACAGGGAACTATTTTTATTTGTAGTGAGATTCAGTTTCATAAGCAGAGGCTATTGATAACCTTCAACAAACTGATCTAATTTGGATGGATAATTTTTGGGAGAGCTCTAGGTGCATTCAATTTACTCAGTATTCCACTGTAAACTCAGTGAAACAAATGAAATATGAGTTCATAGTTCTGTATGAATAAGATTAAGATCTGCTGTGGAAATACACTGCAATTTCCTCTTTACTGTTTATTTTTTTTTATTTTCTGAAATCATCGGAAAACTGTTGGCAAGAGAGGACAGAATGTTCTCTACCAGCATATGGATTCCATCATTTTAGCGCAGCAGGTATAGCCACGCACAATCTCCTAGCAAATAACGCATTATTGACATTCATAATCTTGCTGAGATATACAGTAGAGGAACCCTTTTGACATTTAGGGCTCAGACCTGGAGTCTTTGAAGTCCTCTACTGAGCTTTTCTCATGTTCATTCTTCATTCTTAAATCTATGCAGTAACATGAGTTACTGTAACATGTTCTTGTCAAAGGCAGATTTAATTCCAGCCCCACTGAGAAATTATATAGACTGTGCCATGTTTTCAGTAGGTGAGCTTATTACTCAAATGAAGTAGTCAGATCTCTTTTTTTTTTTTTCAAACTGTTCTGGACTGCTGGACTGTTGAGCAATTGTCTAAACGTGTATGTACATATGCGTATGTGTGTGTACGGATGAATGTGTGTGTTTGTGTGGAAGTGGGTAAGGGAGAAAGAGAGAAGTTTGAACCATGTAACTTATTTCTGCTATATTTTCATCTATTCATATGGCAGGCAATTTGCAAACATTTTACCAACACCACCGAATAAAATATAAAAAGCCTTACATTCTTTCATAATATTTGCACCAGAGATCAAGTCTCCATCATATAAAAAAATTGTATTACCAAATTTCTGTAAAGGCCAAAATGAATTGTCAGTAAATATTAAGAAATGCTTGTCATAATTTAAATGGTATAATATGAATGTTCAAGACAAGGTGCACCATCTCCAGCACAGGATGGTTTCAATACTCAAACACACTTTCTCAACCTGGTAATTATGTGATGACTTGGTTCTGCTGTGTAAGAACAAGAAAACCACCAACTTATGACTTAAGCTGACATTATAACCCCAAAGCTGAACACACATCATTTCTTTTCTTTTTAAATCTCTTGGTAATAAATTACCCTCTCTTGGTGCCATAGGATCCCAAGCTGACCACATCTGCACGAAGAAGAATGGCGTCCAGCACACGATGTAGGCCAAGACAACAACAAATGTCATCTTCACCGTCCTGATTTTCGCCTCAGAGATGAGTCTCACACTGCTGACGCGTGAAAGTGCTGCGCTATCGGCCAGCTCCCCAGACAATCTTAGAGGCTGATCCCTTCTGCTCTTCAGCTTGAAGTTTTGCCATATCTTAAAACTTGTCAGGCCATAACACACACTCAGAATGGTAACAGGTATGATGTAGATGGCAAGGCTTATCCATGTTATGTAGGCTTTTGCTCCCCATGGCTGCACAAAGTCTCCCCAGCAATCATAGACCCCCTGGGCCACTTCCTTGAGGGAGAATATGTATGTCTGTGGGAGGCTGAGCAGCAGGCTCAGGAGCCATGACCCGAGAACGTACTCTCGGTCCTTTCTGCGCCGCAGTGAGCGGAGAGGCTGGCATACTGCAAGGCACCTGTCCACGGACATAAGCACAAGCAGGTATGTGGAGGCAAACATCCCCACCACCTGCAGATACTTCACCAAGCGGCACAAGAAGTCTGGCCCATAGAAGCGGAACGTGATATCCCAGATGAGCTGCGGCAGCACCTGGAAGATGGCCACCACCAGATCCGCGATGCTCAGGTGCTTCATGAAGAAATGCATGCGCGAGCGCGCGCGTTTGCTCGCGTGAAGCGCCGCCAGTACGCACAGGTTACCGGCCAGTGCGAGCAGCAGCACCACAAACAACACTGCCACTTCCACTTTGGCCACCTCCTCGTTGCGCTTCAGAGGGTTCCCGGTTCGGTTTGCAGCTATACTTTCGTTTCCGCTGCTCGACTCACTCCATGATCTGTTCAGCG
The DNA here is from genome assembly GCA_022985145.1 of Pangasius djambal. NCBI lineage: Eukaryota > Metazoa > Chordata > Actinopteri > Siluriformes > Pangasiidae > Pangasius > Pangasius djambal. Next base: position 11,934,108 of record CM040976.1, on the reverse strand, counting down.
GCCAGAAAGTGGCCTCTTTCGGAAAGTTCTCCATCGCGCGTCAGAAGCGTCGCAGCGCGCAGGGGAGCGAGCACTTTGCCGTTTGTGCCCACACGCTAAACTACAATCCACCATCAGAGGAGGTCTTAATGCGCCTTCTGATTGCCAGGTTTGCCGGTAAAACACGAGTTCTTCACGGGAATGAGCAGTATGTACATTTTGGTGAACGTCTGCAATGGAATGATAAGCGGCATTTGAGACGCATTCAAAACAGCAAAGAGAATCGAGAAGCGAAATTCTCCACCGCCTGCTTATCTACAATCGCATCTGCAGTTTTGAATATCGAATTTGTTGTTTGATGTTTAAGTTGTATTCAGACCACTGCTTAATAAAACTATATTTCTTATACAAGCTACATTGTTTTAAGGATTAACATGTTAAAGTGTAATAATCGTTATTAACCATTAAACAGCTATTAGCTTATTTAATTCTTAAGTTATATAATAGAATACATACATACACACACACACATACATACATACATACATACATCAACACACACACACACACATGCATGCATGCATACATACATACTTACATACATACATAAATTCATACACACACAATATTCTCCCTAAATAAATGATAAAATGCACTGATAGAAAGAAACCCACCTAAAGCTAGACGTGGCCACTGGCAGTGGAAAGCTCGCGCGCTGTACTGTGTATGAAGCCTCTTGAGTGGCCCGCAGTTTTATGCTGGCTGCAGGGATTTTGCATTTTGGCTGCATGTTCAAGTTGCGACAACCAGATGGCACTAACATGACATTGTGTAATAGATTTGTATTTAATAGATTTGTAACAGGCTATACATAAGGTCAAACAGGGTCTGTGTGCTTTGCATGCATTGGTTTTCGTGCGGGAATGAAAAAGAAAATGCAAGAGTTTTTGGCTTTAACATTATGAACATGACAAAAAGTTCTTGTATTTCTCCTTGCTTGTTTTCTCAATGTCCACGCTACTGGCATGATCTACTGCGCATGCTCTAGTTCTAATTTTGAACTACTGCAAATTCAGTCAAGATGGCCAAAAAAAAAAAAGGCTTCAAAACCACATACTGGGAGTAAATGGCACCATGTTGTTCACTCATATGTACAGTTTTGGGTTCTTAGAACCTTTTCTAAGAGTGTATGATACACGCTTTACCCATTGTCTTTATATGACATAGGCTAGGTTTGTCTTTTTGAGGCAAACATAACATAGTAAACCATTAATTAAAACAGAGTATTTTGTAAATGTGAAATAAATATATTAAAACACTTCCTGTCTTTTCACCCCCATTTCTTATTTGCACTCATAAACTCTAAACTTTAAACTCAAGTGCACACACACACACACACACACACACACACACACACACACACACACACACACACACATATCTGTGAACAGTACGATAAATAATGTCTACACTGAAACACTGTTCCTGACCATTAAAAATCCATCTTTCAAAATCTGAAAACATTGTTTTCTTTTTGTGTGATTGGTGGAAACTGGAGGGGAAAAAAAACGTATCTATTGTTCTACCTCATCCATCCAAGAAAAGCAGTCTGGTTTTGCCACTTAGTTTAGCCATCATCACACTACATCAATCTGTATGCCAGAAATGGTATAAACCTCCAGTCTTGTTTCTGTGTTTCTCATTTCTGTTAACTCAACACTTTAACAGAAATCCTTGTGAAGGCAACTGTTGCATAAGGAGGATGGTGCACATAAAGAACCATTTTCTGAACTTCAAAGGACCATTTAAGCACTCAGATTGTTCTTTGAGTACAGTACTATATATAACTGTGGTGGGTTTTGGGAATTGTGGCACGCACAGGTTAATGTGCCTACATTTTGCATTAAAAAAATGCAGGGTACAATGTAGGTATGATATAAGTATGAAAGTGGAGCATCAAAAAGTAAAGAACAGATGGAGAGTAGAAATGCTATGAATAAATTGCCAAAGACTGAAATGAGTGTGTGTGTAGATTATTCTGTTTTGTTTTTTTTAAATTACATTTTAGTTTAATTACCAATGTCATGGTTATGTTATATGTCACTGTGCTGATTTGTGGTTACATACGAGCTACTGTACCACTATGTCAGTTGTTAATTGGCCACCTATTGCTTCTGATTTCACGGAGCCGCTGTGCAAGTTGTTTTGGTCATTTTTTTCCACCATAGGTTAGTTTTACCTGAAAATGTTCTAGTTGAAATGGCACTTTGGATTTCAACTACACTTGGTTTATTACACTGAACAAGAAGGGAGAGTGACGCACACCACGAAGCAAGAGGGGGGAGCGACGTCCTCAGCAGAGAAAGGAGGGTCGGAGTGACGTCCAAGTAAAGTGAAGTGAAGTGAAGTGACGTGTGGCCAAGTATGGTGACCCATACTCGGAATTTGTGCTCTGCATTTAACCCATCCAAGTGCACACACACAGTAGTGAACACACACACACCGTGAACACACACCAAGAAGCAGTGGGCAGCCGTTTTTTTTTTGCTGCGGGACCCGGGGAGCAGTTGGGGGTTCGATGCCTTGCTCAAGGTTCTCACCTCAGTCATGGTATTGAGGGTGGAAGAGAGCGCTGCTCATTCACTCCCCCCACCTACAATCCCTGCTGGACCTGAGACTCGAACTCACAACCTTCAGGTTCACCTTCGGGTTACAAGTCCAACTCTCTAACCAAGGTGATGCAGAGATCTGGAATGGCATCCACTGTGGGGCAGAGGGGCAGGGGAATGTCCTAAGCGGAGGACAGAGGCAGACTGATGTCTACAGCAGAGCAACGTCCAAAGTGGGGCAGGGAGGGTGGGAGACGGCTCCAGTCAGGACAAGAGCCCCCTTCCCCAAAAAATTCCCAGAAGAGGTGCCTGACCTCAGGCCCAGCCATGAGTTGGTCCAGGAGGGCCTCGAGTCAGTCAAGCTCATCAATCTGCTCATCTTGGGCCCACATGCATTGCAGGAAGTCTGGTACATCCATGTTATTGGTCATGCTTTCTCTCAGGGATTCTAAGAGGCAACAGATGCAAGTGCAGACTTTTATTGTGCATGATGTAAAAAGAACAAAACGGTGAGTACAAACAAAAACAGGAAAACATACAGATTATGAGCAAGGCTATGGAAGGCAACATGACAAACACGACAACAACAGAATCAGGACTTAAATAGTGGTGCTAATTGGGGGGAAACAGAACAGGTGCGAGTGCTCAGTACAATATGTGACAAGGTCATGTGACATGCAGGGGCTGATGGGTAATATTGTCAAGCACCGATTTCGGCATAACCATGACAACGTCAAGGTTGCATGTGTGTGGGCTATGCTTTTAGCTTACATTTGTAAGCCTCATAGTAGAAATTGAAACATCTACAGATGAATGTGTGTGTGAATATTTTTCTAAACCATATCAAAAATTTTGAAATGCTTAATTGTCTTTAGAGCCACTTTTTTATTTTTCATTATATGCAAATATTTTATGGTACATTTGGTACTATAAAAGTGGTATGGTACTCAGTTGCTCTTCAGGTTTTACCTACAATATTGACTTGACAGCATTATCAGAAATATTGGTCCATATTGTATTCCTTTGTATAATATTCTCCTCCCCTTGACCCCCCCCCCCCCAATTTCAGTGTACATTTCCGAGAGATTTCTTTGCAATCCAAGCTTTGTATGCTTATTGAGAACAGTCAGCCAATACAAAAACCTAATTTAAATAGAAACATTTTCTCCTCCTACTTTGCATGTGACATCATCTGCGCAATTATTGTTTAAAAATTACCCATAACCTTCCCACTAACTGCAAACAAAATTGATCAGATTGCTATCCAGCCAGCAGCAGCCCCAAAGCCAAGTGCATGAGGGTCCAATATGTCCAAGTATGGTCAAATTGAATGGTCTTATACTCGAGTTACACAGCCATCATGTTCAGCTGCAAATATAATAAGAAAGGACTAGGGCAGACATGTATGGCCATGTAGCATTTACTCTAAGTGACATAATGTCTCCCTTTGAGCTGCTGATTTTTGTCTCAATCCAGAAATAATCATGTGGGAAAAGTACAACCATGAGCTGAGTCAAGTTAATGAGGAGCAGTCTAAAGATATTGATGTTACAGATTTCCGTGCTTGTTTGGGCATACTCACTTGCTAACCTAAGAAAGTCTACAAATCCAATATATAATATTGAATCTCTGAATCTCTGTATATATATATACACACACACACACACACACACACACACACACACGCACACACATTAAACACATCAGCAGCAGGTCCGACTGTTCCTGCTTCCAACACATCTTCGAGAACCGACTGTACACCACCCTATGACAGGTGCCATTGTAACAAGATAATCAATGTTAATTCACTTTACCTGTCAGTTTTCTTAATGTTATGGTCCATATGTATTTGAACAGTGACACAATTTTCACTGTAGACTTTAAGCTTTAATTCATGGGGTGTAACAAAAACATTGCATTAACCATTTAAGAATTATAGCCATTTTACAGCGTCCTTCCATTTTCACAGGCTCAAAGGTAACTGGACAAACTAACAATCATAAATATCAGGATTATCTTTAATACTTGCATTCAAATCCTTTGCAGTCAATGACTGCCTGAAGTCTGGAACCTATGGACATCACCAAATGCTGACTTTCCTCCCTTGAGATGCTTTGCCAGGCCTTTACCACAGCTGCCTTCAGTTGCTGCTTGTTTGTGGGTCTTTCTGCCTTGAGTTTTGTCTTCAGTAAGTGAATAGCATGCCCAATTGGGTTGAGGTCAGGTGACTGATTCGGCCATTTAAGAACATTCAATTTCCAAGCTCTCGTGTTCCTTTCACGGTATGTTTTGGGTCATTATCCATTATCATCTGTACTGTGAAGCGCTGTCCTATTAGTTTTGCAGCATTTGACTGAATCTGAGCCAAAAGTGTAGCTCCATGCACTTCACAATTCATCCTGCTACTTCTATCAGCAGTCACATCACCAATAAACACCAGTGACCCAGTTCCACTGGCAGTCATACATGCCCATGCCATAACACTTCCTTTCCTTTCCTTCTCCATACTCTTCTCTTCCCATCACTCTGGTACAAGTTAATCTTGCATCAGAACTGGTGAGGCTTTTTTAGAGGTATTTTAACAAAGTCTAATCTAAACTTTCTCTTCTTGAGTCTTACCAGTGGTTTGCATGTTGAGGTAAACCGTTTGTATTTAATTGTAGACTTTGACAATGATACACCTACCTCCTTCAGAGAGGTCTTGACTTGGCTAGATGTTGTGAAGGTGTGGCGGTATGGAGAAAAAAAAAGGGGGGGGGGTATGAGCCTTGGGGAAAATGGCAAATGGGAAGAGGAAAACAATTAAGGGCGGAATGGATATAAGAGGCAGGTGAAAAAACAAACCAAAAAAAAAAAAAAAAAAAAACGGTGACTAGGAGAGCGGAAGCAGGTGACCTGAGTGCCGCCTCTTCAGCTGGACTCACGCTGTGTACGCCGGAGTGACGGAGGACTCGCGCGCCACACTTCCGGCCGCCGGCTGCACAGCGTTTCTTGTCTTCATGCTGAAGTGTGATGTCCAGTCCAGAGATTCATCCTGCAGTTACTTAAAGCTCTCCCAAAACTCTGCCCCCTGCTCTAGAATAAGGTCAGCGGCTTATTACACACACACCGTTTGCACTCATCTACGCTCCCACACTCACAGTGCATATATCTCTGAGTGAGAGCATTGCTGTGATATTTTTTTCTTCAAGTACAGTTCGTGCTGACTTTCAATTACCCATTCTTTATTCTTCCGTCCTTGTTTATTGTTTTAATGCTGATCTGTGTGACTCTGGAATGTGCTGTGTGTGAATAAGGCGCAGGAACAGAGCAGCTCCAGCAGCAGCACTGCATTGATAGCGTTTATGCTTGTGGTTAGATAATGCAAAACTGTGGGGAACTACGCTTGAGTTTTATACTTTGCTTCTTTTCTGTTTGGAGAAAATACACTTTGAACTGAATTGAACCCATGTGAGTGCATTTATTTAAAATGCTATTGCAGTTGCTGTTTTGTGTTAGTGCAGTTTATTATTTTGAGTGTTTATGTAACCGGTGGCTTTTTGATCTACTCTGGGTTGAAGTGATAACTTGTGACAGGTTTACCCTGTCTGGCGCCCGATCATTAATTTTATTTAATTGAATAGTTTAATTAAAGTGAGTAATTAATTTAAAGTGTTCTTCAAATTTTGGGGCTGCCACCATTACAAAGGGGTTTTTCTTCAACAAGGAAAGAATTCCACGTTTATCCACTTTAGGCTGGACCTCATAGTGAGAGTTCCCATGAAGAGCTACCAAATACACCTCAATTTGTCATGAAATAAGGAGCAATCAGGCCACTTCTGGCCATGAAACTGCTCATCAGTCAGTTGTCTAATTATGAGCCTGTGAAAATGGAGGTAGACTACCATATAAATGGCTGTAATTCCTACAGGATTAATACGATATTTTTTGTTAAACCCCTTGAATTAATGCTGAAAGTCTACACTTCAATCCCATCTTGATTGCTTCTTTTCAAATCCATTGTAGTGGTGTACAGAGACAAAATTACGAAAATTGTGTCACTGTCCAAACACTTATGAACCTGACTGTATATGTCACTCAAAAGAGAATCTTTTTCCCCCAGCAGTTAGAGAAAAGGATTTGCCTATGGCATTTCATGAATTTTATACAGTAGATACTTGTTTTTTGCCCACCAATACTGATCAAGATATCAAAGAATTTCTCAACCAACATAGAAAAACCCAATTAAGCAAACAAAATACAGATTTCTGTCAATATCCATGATGATGATCTTTGCTGTATTCTACACCTGGAGTAAGTAATGTGGTTGATTCTGTCTGGTAAAAAGCAAAGAAAGAAAAAACAACTAATCACCATCTAATCACATAGGACATCACATTCTTTTCATTGTGGGTCCAGGCTGTGTTAGCAGCTAAGACACACATTGTAAAACTTACATCTGGAAGGAAGACATGAGTATAGTTATCTGGATTTTTTAGAAAATGTAGGACAATAGAATTAAAAGTACTGAAATGTAATGGTTTTACTAAGGATGATGTCTCTAAAGCTATGGAAAGGATTGGCTAATGATCAATATGACAGTTTATTAGTAGAAAAGTAAGTTCTAAAACACAAAGGCAACGACATCAATGTTTTAGAGTATATAGTCTTGGAAAAAAATCATACATGCACATTTAGGAGAGCAATTTCACATCATAAATTAAAAGCAGTATTTGTAAAATAGAGCCACTGGATAGTACGAGTCATAAATAATGTCTCCTAATTTCAATTCATCTGGACCACAAATAATAAGCTGCAACAGTGTTGCAGACCATTTTTGATGTCATCTCTCCACTTCAACCTTCTCCACTGTGCTTTGTATTTAAGCTTGAGATCCATTACTAGGAGCAGGTAATTTGGCACTACTAGGCCTTAGAAATGAAGAGATGCCATTTTCTGTGCTTGTTCGTGGGTTTTAAAAGAAGCACTGGAGCTAAGAGCACTCCAGCAGCACTGGAGTGACTGCTAATCAGCTGGAGGACTCAGACATCCTAGCCATCTCCCATCCCTTTTACACTGACTGAAAACAGATGGCCAGAACCAGACCCCAGAAACAAGTATGGTGTGTGTGTGTGTGTGTGTTGGGGGGAGGTGTTTTTACAGAGAAGAACATCAATGTGATTAAAAAAAAAAAAAGCACACAGCAGTGATATAGAGTATAAAATTTTGCTTGGATTAGAATGCAGGGCTTAAAAATAAAGATGCTGTTACATTACGGAAAAAAGCTGTGAGGCTAATGTTTAAAGAAAAAAAAACAAAAAAAACCATGTGGTGGAGGGAAGATACAGTGACACTTTGTGATGGTGAAAAATTGACAAAATGAACAAGAGTGCCATTAGAGAGCAATTTAATTATGTGCATAAATCAATGGACAATGCATATAAGATTTATTTGTGAATTTTGGGTTTTATCAGACTTCTATCTGTAGCATTTTTTTTTTATTATGTCTGATGGAATAGAATGGCTAAAACATGGTGGGGTGAGCAGAAATGCTGCATGGGTAATTAAATAATGTGCTTGGGTCCATCAAAACTCTATACTAGCAAGGCAGGTACAGTAGTCCAAGCAACTGCAGTTACGGTTGTACATGTGCTACAGTCACCTTCTCACATCTCGCATTCCTGGGCAAAGTGTTTTCCCTGATTTTCATTTTTCAAGTGCATAATTTTTCTAATCACTGCAATGATTTTGAGAAAAAGTTAATCCATTGAGTTTTTTTCATTCTCATTGTCTTTTCAAGCAATGTTCCTTTGAGGTACAACCAATATGACTATGAATTCTTGCACCTATGGTAAAATGTTCTTTATAAACATCCATTAAATATTATTAGCAAAAGAAGAGGAGATTTGAAGGTACTTTTAAAGGAGATCGCATTGAGTGGTGTAGATTTCAGGGCTGTCAGAGTATTTAGACCTTATATTTATGCACATTGACTATTAAAATAGTTGTTAGCATTGGTGATCCCTACATGAGTTTTATGAATGTAGATTGGTAAATAAACAGCGTAAATAAAAAAAAAAAAAAAACTTTAACTTTTAATCAACTTTATATAAAAGAAAAATTATGGATTAATTAAGAACACATCTTTATTCTGGATCAAACTTCTAGACCATCTTAATGTATTTTTTTTCCCCCTTTGGTTTAGACCAAACACATTTACTTTGTGACCCCTTTTTACTTCTTTTAGGATTACGAACGGACTTAATGGCAGACAAATACCCAAAAGTGGTGCTCGGCTTGTTTGTTGTAGCAACTGTGAGCATGGATTACATACATACATACAGATTTAAAGCACTGTAGTGGCTGATGTAATGTGACACGTTTATTATGTCTGCTATTTACATGTAACAAGGAACAGACAGAGCAGAGGCTGATTGAATATATGCCACCTTCTTCTAGCAGTAATGTTAATAATGAAATCCATCAGTTGAGTTTTGTGCAGTCGAGCAGACAGATCTTGATATGTACAGATTTTTAGTATGTAGTGAAAAGTTCAAACCAAACACAGTTGCCATTCTCGTTTTTAGTGTTTTGTAATAATAATATTAATAATAATAATAATAATAATAATAATAATAATAATAATAATAATAATACCATTGCAAATGCACCTGCAGAACTTAACCCTGATGGATATTAGACCGGTCTGAAAAAAGTGTGCATCAGTAAAAAATGGAATGTTTTACTGAGAAGTAAAACATGATGCCACATGTATATCATCAGACCTTTTGGGCTATCAGAGTCTCTTTATCCAGAAGATAAATTTGAAAAATCAGTCACCTTTTCCTAAAATAGGTATATTCACTAACTTCTCCTATAAAATAAAATAAACAATAAAATAATTTTGGAATTAAATTTGAGTTTATCTGAAAATAAATATTGTATAGATTATATACTGTATATTCTGCAGCATTTCGGCTCTTGAAGTCTTCTTCAAAATGTGGATTGGGATACCTTCACCCCTGCCCAGTGGAGGTTGTTGGTGAAGTCACTGTTTTCTTCACAGTTCTCACAATGTTTGTCATTAACTGCTGATGTTTTCCTGTGTACACCAGTGGTTTCTTTCTTTTTCAAGACATTCCAAATTGTTGTATTGGCTATGATCAGTGCTCTTTTCCAGCTTGAAATGGCTTGCTTTTCTCCCATAGACAGCTCTCTGGTCTTTATTTTGGTTTATCCTTTTTAACAACAAATGCAGCCTTCATAGACGAAACCCAGGGAACCAACCAAGAGTAGACATTCAGAGATATTAATTGTTTAAACAATCATTCTAACAGGGCACATCTGAGCAACGAGTCACATTTTCCAGTACTTTTGATCACTTAAAAATGGTTGGGTTCAAACAAAAGGTGTCATGTTCTAAAAAAATTTTATCAGAAATTCTTATCAGTCATCTCATACTCATCTTTTGATCTCAAACCCAAATGTCTTCAGTGTATAACAAAAACATAAGAATTGAATGGTGTGGCAGTCATGGGTAGTCATCAACTCCACAAAAAGATCGATTCCGACTCCGATTCATCAACAAGCAAACATGGTGGTGGAATGAAGAGGTACAGCAGGCAATCAAGGAGAAGCAGCTAGCATTCAAGGCCTAGAGGAGCACTTGTCTCAGTGTCAACCTAGACTGATACCGATTGCTGAAATTGGCAGCAAAGAGGGCAGTGGCCGCCACAAAGATCCATCACTACCAGAAACTGTATGACCAGCTGGGCACGCCAGAAGGGGCCTCGCTTCAACACGTCCTGCCACTGCTCGACTCAAGACATTGGCCACATCATGCAAATCAAAGGAGCTGACAACCAGGTCCTGTAACACAGCTATCCTGTGACGATGGTCCGACTACTTTCCTGGCATTTGTAACAAGGAATTACCACACCCGCCACACCCACACCGTTACCACAGTCCACCTCCAGACCCGCATCACTGATCATGATCCTGGCAGTGAAGGTCACTGAGAAGATGAAAAATGGAAAGGAGACCGGCCCTGACAACATACCAGCCAACATCTGGATGCTTGGAGAAAGTGAAGCAGCGTGCTTGGATGACCAGCAAGACCTTGCCGATCTGGAAAGGCTAGGGGGATGTCAGCGAGTGCACCAACTACCGAACAATCTGATTATTATGCCATGCGATAAAGATATTTGAGCGAATGCTGGACTGACACCTCTGAAGCATCGTCACTGTTACACCTAACTAATGCGGCTTTGTCAAGGGATGTGGAGCCACCAACACCATCCACACTGCCTGGTTTCTGATCGAGAAGCACTGGGAGAAGTAAAAGACGGTGCACATGGCATTTCTGGATATGGAAAAGGCATTTGACCGGGTATCCCACAAACTCATCTGGTGAGCGCTTCAATCCTACAGTGTCCCAGAGGTGTACGTCCAACATCTTTATTGCAACATCACGAGTGCAGTTCGATGCCCCAACAGAATTTCGCCACCCTTCAACATTACCGTCGGTGTCCACCAAGACTCCGCCTTTTCACCCCTACTGTTCATCCTTTGCATGGATATGGCCACAGCCGTGCTGCAAATGCCTCACCCCTGGATGCGTCTCTATGTGGACAATGTTATGCTTGTGAACGAAGATTGCACGGCCCTTCAACAACAAACGCAGGAGTGGAAGAATCAACTAGGCGATAACTGAATGAGACAAAAATCAAGGAGATGGATTATCTAGAATGCGGCCTACAAACCGATGGCATCATACACATCGATCGCCAGAAGCTAAACAAGATTGCTCACTTCAAATACCTCAGGTCCCTTGTCACCTCTGAGTGCAACACCCTCTGAGTGCAGCATGGTTGAAGTGGTGTCAGGTCACCGGAGTCCTCTGCAATAAGAAGATGCCATTCCACCTCAAGGCCAAGGTTTACAAAACGGTCGTTCACCCCATGGCGCTGTATGAAGCAGAATGCTGGCCGGCTACAACGAAACACAAGCCACTTCATGGAAATGAACCAAAAAGCACTGTTCAGACAACCTCAAAGAATATATGAAAGCAGTGAACGTTGCCCCTGATGACGCCCTGGACCGAAAGAAGTGGAGAGCGGTGTGCAAGCATGCGAACCCTGCCCCAGGGCGGGACAACCACTAGGAAAGAGGTTTCAGACATAAGATTAAAGCTTGTTTATTATAACAGGCAAAATCACTGAGGGCATATCCCGAATCAGCCAAGATGGCCAGGATGAGGGCAAAATCAAGAAACAACTAGAAACTGATAACTGAATCACAGTCTAACACATGGAGTGCCTGGAAAACAGAGGGTTTAAATTAGGAGTGTCAAAATCAATGTCTGCCCAGACCACATCAGCATTTTTGTGAGCCATTGAAGGTCCATAAATTAAAGACTTTGTGTTTTAACCTATTACTATAAGTGCATCTATTCTCTAACTTTATTATGGTTGCGAGTCAGTTTACCATAAATATTTTTGTTTCATGATGATGACAAAATAATTTATTCATACACAGCATGAGCAGCAGTTCAAAAAGATGCAGCTGGCTGGCTTCACATGTCTCGGAGGAAGCATGTGATAGCCTTCACCCTCCCTGGCTGGTAGCTGTTGTATGATAGGGGAGAGCTGACTGGTGGGTGGGAATTGGCCAAGAATAAATTAGGGAAACTCAGGGGAAAAATCCAAAAATAAATAAATAAATAAATACTACTTACTATAGCAGTAAAGAAGAAATGATACAGGTTTATCTTTATCCTTAACATGAGGATATGTTTTTCATAGAGAATACAAAACACTTCTGTAGGTTGCTATTGAAAAGTGCATTTGCTAAATGCTGTAAATGTAAAATCTTTACTAAGAACATATATGCCCTCAGTCTCCCGCTGCTCTTTTTTTTCTTTTTTTCTTTTTTTCCTGTCTCTATCTCTATAACATTTTTGCAAGTCCGTTCATTTGGAGTCTGTCATTATTTCAAAAGACAGTTACCACCAGGCACATTTTCTTGTAGGTAAGGATATTTGTTGCTATGGGGTGTCAGGAAATGGAAACACGGGATCCTTTACAGTGTACTGTTGTCAAGAGATAACAGAAGGGCAGGTGTAGTTTAAAGTCTTCGAGGCTTAGGATGAAAATGTCTGTGGTTACAGAAAACAATAGAAATGCATCTATATATACTGACACAACATAGGAATTTAGGACGATTCTGAGGGCCCTGGTCACACAGGGGGCCCAGCAGAACCCCATACTTTGGCGTATGATTTTGGTATTTAAATCGCCTCTTCGCACAATAATCTATTAGGACGCACGCTATAATGAAAGCAGCCCTCTGTGCCAAGAGCGTGTGTGTCCCCTTAAGACGTTCGCGGGTTATTCAGAAACGCGGCACTTCAGAGACCGGTTCTGAACTTCGCGCATCATTCAGGTAGACGGCAAGACTCAAGAGATGGCGCAGGATCAGGACACCAAAAGAGGAAAGAAAAGCGCGAAAAAGAGGAGAGAGCGAGACGGGGAAGACAGCTAGTCTTTAGGTGATTTATTGTTCCCCGTTTTATGTTATGATTCTGAAGCTAGTCTTTATGAAGCTGTTTTAAGTAACATAAAATAGAAATTCTCTCAGTTACTCACCCCGATGTTTATCCACTGGAAGTTGTAACAATATTTCCATGAAATGAACAACAGTAATGGAGCAGCATTCATAAAAAGATGAAAAATCACCGAGCGACAATAAAACTGCTCTAGTGATGTATATTCAAGGTTTCCGCAGCATTGGAACAGTTTTCTGTGAGGAATCGATCGCAATTTGCGCTGTAGTCACGTAAATCTGCTTTAATTATCACGAGTGAGTTTATGAAATAAATGTTGTAATAACGTCCGATTTGTGAGTGAATCGTTTGAGTTGGTTCGTTTCAATGAATTGGAGAAACCCATTGATAAAACTAGTCTGAATGATTCACTCACGAATAGAACTGATTTTTCTCGAGTTCAGTGTCCTGTCGCTGTTTGTGTGCTGGTGTGTGAAACTTATAATTCACTCGGTGATTTAATAATAATAATAATAATAATAATAATAATACATTAAGGAAGTAAAAGAACAAGAAAACCAAACTGGACAGAAGAGCATTGTTTGGAGAATATTTCTTCTTTCCGCCATTTTGTCCTCTGCTATAGAAACTCTTAAGCCTCTTAAAAGTCCTCCTCTCTACTCTTAACAATTTTTACCTTAGGAGCTGTTTTTAGGGCTAAGATGTTTCGTGAATCATTTTTATCTTTACTAAGATTTAGTCCTAAATTTAAGGGGAAATTCGAAGAAAACGTTCAAAGAATTTTCTTAGAATTTCGTCATTAGGAGCAACTTGTAGGCTTAGGAAGCTTTGTGAATACGGGCCCTGGTCTCTTTTTCCAATGTTGTACCAAAATGAGGAGCATTCTGAGGGTTGAAGTGGAATCTGAATTGCTGCTTTGCTAGACAGGCCTGTAAATCCCTGATGGGAGGTGAGCTTGTATGGGGTTCTGCAGCAAGCCACAAACCTTCTCAATTCTATTAGGAAACAATCAGAATCCATATTGAACAAAAGGTCTAGGTGAATGCATCTGGTTGTCATGCACTTGAAAAAGATGGCCCTTTCTATGCACAACCTCTTTTGACCTGAAATAACCAAAGGCATTCTGTAGAATATAACACTGGCTTCATGAGGAGTAGATTATGGGGCAATGGAAATCTGCTTTCACTCTGCGTTTGTGGCATGCTGATTGTGGCATATGGCTTCACAGCCACAGAAGTTCCAACACATGTCTTTTTTTTTTTTTTTTTTTTTTTTTTTGGGTGGTCAGGGTGGGGGTAAGTGGTATGGACCCTAGTTACAGTGCATTGCATAAGTATTCACCCCCTTGAACCTTTCCTCATTTTGTAGTGTTACAACCTGGAATTGATTTAATTAAGATTATATGTCATGAATCTGCACAAAATAGCCCATCTTGGAGATGTGGTTGTGCTCATCTGGCAGTTGAAAGTGACCTTAAAAACACTTTTATTCTGCAAATGGAAACATCTTTCTGTACCACATGAAGTGAATCAGTAAAGAAATTAAGCTATCATTTCAGCCCACTTCCTGTAGAATATGCCAGTTGTCCTTTAAGAGACTTGGAATGAAAAAGTGTGTGGCTAAAGAAAACAATTTAGACTTTTACTCTAACAGTTTTCATGGACTCCTATGCCAGTAGTGATGCATATCAATACCAAACCACACAATTCAGTGCAAGTGTCAGCATCATATAAAATGAATGCACAAATAAGATAACAAATGGTAAGGAGGAATAAACTAAAACTATCCTAAACTTCCTGAGAGGACACCAAGACACAAGGAAGGGACATAAGCAAAGGATGCTACCTCAAAAGTAGACGGTACCTGTGGTTGCTCATTTAGGAGGCCTAATTTCTCAATTCTTCCACGTGCACTTAAAAAAGATATATACTTTACGATGTTGGAATTTGATGTCTAAGGACAAGATTAGCTACAAAGACATAACGAGAAGAACTACACCACATAATCAGACTTCATAGATGAAATATGGCTTCAGGCTATGATTGTGTTTTTGTGTTGTTTCGGCTTTTCTTTATAATGTAGAACACACACAAATACAATGGAAAGAAATAATAACCTGCCACACATTATGCAAAACACAAAATTATACTATAGAGATATGCAATGTCACATAAGGTATTCAATGCTTCAATGCAATTGAAGGACTTAATGATCTCAGTTATGAATATACACAAGAGCCCTTACACATGAACACATTTTAAACTGCATTTTTCATGTGCATTTTGCACCTGCTTTAAGTCTTTAAATTACGTTATCATCTAGCATACATAAGTGATATGCAGTTATTTCTAGGCAATTATTTTTCAGCAAGTTTAAAAACCCTTAAAACATCTTAAACATTACAAAAGCTTGAAAAGAAAAAAAAAAAAAGTTGGACTTCAACTGAGATACTGACTAAGATAAAATAATCCTCTTTAAATGTTAAAGTGTTTGAGAAAGCTTTAATGCATACGCCCACAGCAATCTTGACAAGCTTGAACTGTGCTGAGGTAGCCACACATGTTTGTGTACTTCAGACCAGTGTTTAATGGTCCTGTTTGTTGCCTAGGCAACAGCCCCATTGATTTTTACACGAGGAAGGAATCAGCATGGGATGATGAGCAGGCATTTGTATTTTCAGTACTTTAATTTCACAAAGGTAGGCTATCATCTGGACACCTCCAGCACTGTAATCTGTTTAAGAGTCATAAATCTATGTTCCACAGATTAGGGACATTGGCGCAGATGGTGTGACCTTTTACTAATGTTGCCTATTCTGTCAGGTGCCTGTTTATAGCTATAATTCACAGTGTAGCCTTATAATGGTGTCATTTTAATGACATTTTGGTCTAATTTTTGTTTCGTCCACAAACGTAGTTATGCGTGCAAGAAAATGGGTTACATAAACCATAAAACAGCTGTTATCAATCTCGGCGTCAACAAATGAACATTATTTGCAACCTGGAATTAACAACAAATGCAGACCCTAAAACTATAGGTGTGCCACTGTGATAAATATTTCATCTTTTAGTTTTACCGCCTAAAACTAAAAGTCTGCTTCTCACAGTGGTGCTAAAATTCTACAGTTCATTAGGACTACACAAAACTAAAGTTCATTTGTGTTTATTTGGCTGAATGACTGCCACACATCGAAATGTTGTGGTATTTGTTGCTATATGAACAAAAAATATTATAATGTTTCTGTCCTGAGAAACTCTGCTCAGATGACCTGGAACATCTAGTTATTACTTGAAAGTCAGTCCACCCTCCTAGCTCACTCTTGTTCTTATTATAGGTAATTAAAATGCAAACAAGTATGAAGTTTCCCACCAGAGATGGACAAATCGTGAATCATTGTTACAGTACAATAAAAATGAATTATTAGGCCACCACTGGTCAGTGGTACAGATATTACTCGCATACATGCAAACATTTAAATCTTCAAAGGGCAAATTGTAAATCAGTTCAATATATGGCATAGTGCTCTAGTAAAACTGTTCCATGAAGGTCTTGAATTAACTGCTTAGGACACATTCAAGGCAGCATGTGTGTTCCAGTCCCACAGAGGGGCTAAGGTGAGAGCAAAGCAAATAATAATATTAAGGATTTCAGAGGGGTGGTATGAGCCAGTGGAGATTAAGACACTGGCAGGAGTTTGGAAATATGCCTGGTGACTTTATTACATCAGCAAAAATAGAAGACTATGAGATAACATGATACAGAAGAAAAGAGTGAATGTAAGTTCTTTTAAATATGCTTTATAAATAAAATTTACTTACTTACCTACTTTATGCACGCTATTACAACTTCCTCTTTTTATGTAGCAATGTGCATGGCACAGCAGTATTGTATCACTAAATTTACCACTTGTATAACAATGTCAGGGTCAGCAGGTTTCTCCTGTACTCAACCAATTAGGGCCATTATTATACCCATGAATGGCCTGTATATGTCTGTACATATCATTAGGGGTGTGCCCACATATGTGTCTCTGGGTGGCAGCTGCCACACTTGAAATGATCCTGGCCATCTCAGTTGGCTCCCTACCCCCGACCTCAAATCACCTATCTCAGAAATCTACAACAATAGCAACAACAATCTACAACACTACATAGCATTTGGAACTATAAAGAAATTATGAAAGCATTACAATAATAATATTGTCATGCTCCCATTTATTGTGAACCAAGGAACAAAAGATATATACAGAGACTAAAAGGCTTGGCCGGCCACTGCTCGCTTTCATTGATACAGTCTAGTGGTTTTATATTTGATTACACCAAAGCATTAGGACAAACGGTTCCACTTGGTAGACCCCGTCTCCACTGCTGGTGCATAATCATCAGCTCTTTATCCATATTTATTTGAACAACCAACATGAGCTTTATTGGTAAAGTCATAATGTGGCCGACTGGATTACAGACTGGCATAATGATTAGAGGTAATTATTTTTGTTAGATGAAAAGTGAATTAAAATGCAGAACAGCTACACGACAACAACAATAATAATAATACTTTAAGTAAATGAAGTACTTAGCATTACAAACCTTTTGTGAAATGCACCCCATCTGAAATCACACTAGCAGTCAGCACTGTTGCTAAGCACTCTGTTATTTATGCTTTCAAATTGCAAAAAAATGGAATTATAAAATAGAATTTTATATGATATTCTATCCAACTAATTTTATTGCCTTCTAAAAAATAAAATACATAATAAGACATAATACATATCTAGAAAATCTCAAATATATGTATGTACCCACTTTAACATTTCCAGTCTTTATTTATTTACTCATCATTTGTCTTTTATTACAAAAGTCAAAGTATCATGTGTGGTGTGGCCATCCAACCATTAGTGCAATTCTGAAAGCATGTTTGAAATTGCTCTAACATTTACTGAAAAAATGTAATTGAAGATCAATTGATGTATTCATTATTTATTAATTATGAATGAATCTATTTTAACCTGTTTAGATTGCAATAAGAAGCAAAGAAACAAAAATGCACACCAAGGGCAGTGGGTTAATTCTGACCCTAAAAGTTAGCTGAGTACCTTGATGGAAGAAAAGAAAGGTTTAAAGTATATTGAAGAAAACTAATACCAAGATTAAACCTGCAAGCAGCATTTTTTGGGGGCCAAGCACACAGACTCAGTGAACCGCACATTCACAGACACACTACAGTTGCATAAGCAATCACAGGAAAGCAGAGCCATAACTATAGGCAAAGGGATTCAAGAGTGATTTGTAGTTTCACGCATTTGCCAGACCGTTATGGGAGAATGGTTTTGAATATCAGAGTTTCTTTGATAATTGTTGTTTAGACATTTCTCAAGATGATGTGAGCCAAATTTGGTGAAAGTTGGACAAAATCTGGAGGAGGAGTAGCAAAAACGGCACTTAGATGGAAGCATTTTAGGTATGTTATTGTAACTTTTGACCAGTAAGGACCTGTCATGAAATTTGTTGCATAGCCTCAGGGCGTGGTCCTGAAGATGCCTACCAAGATTTGTTTCAGAGTGCAAGGTCATTGCTGAGATACAGCCTCACTTCCTGTACCTTCAGATTTGTTGGTACATTACAGGCAAACCATTTGGATTATCAACATTCTTTTGAAAATTTTTGTCCAGGTTGGTCTGAATATGATGTATGGCAAAGTTGGTGTTGATTGAACATAATTTGTAGGAGTAGCAACAAAAAAAAAAAAGTTTTTGACAAAATCCAAGATGGTTGACAGGAAGTACACTTGACTTTCAGATGTTACTGTGCATTCACTTCAGCATACCCCAGGGAATTATAGGGGGGAAAAAAACTGTGAATTTAACACAAACTCTTCGGATGACATAAGGAAAAAATGAAAGTTGTTACAGTTCTTGACCACAAAGTGCCACAGTCACAAAACATCTTGGGTACATTGAGGGCATGGTCTTTAATATACTTATCAAGTTTCGTGATGATACGTAAATGCATTGCTGAGGTACAACCTCACATTCTGTTTTTTTTTTTTGCATTTGCCAGTGCGTTACAGGAGAATGGTTTTGAATATCAATATTTCTTTGATAACTTTTATGAGGCTTACTCTGAAGATGGCATGTGCCAAATTTGGTGATGACTGAACAAATTTTGTAGGAATAGGAACAGTTTTTAACAAAATTCAAGATGGCCAACAGGAAATGCATTTGAATTTCAGATGTTGGTGTGTTGTTCACTCAAGCATACTCCAGGGAATTATAGGAAAAATGAACTGTGAATTTAGCACAAATTCTTCAAATGATATAAGGAAAAAAATCAAAGTTGTTACCATTCTTGACCACAAGGTGGCACAGTCACAAAACTTCTTGGGTACGTTCAGAGACTGGTCCTGAAGATAGTTATTAAGTTTCATGATGGTACATAGATGCATTGCTGAGATACACCCTCACATCCTGTGTTTTTTTTTTTTTTTTTTTTTTTTTTTTTTTTTTTTTTTTTTTTTTTTTTTTTTTTTTTTTTTTTTTTTTTTTTTTTTTTTTTTTTTTTTTTTTTTTTTTTTTGAATTTGCCAGCACATGTTACAGGAGAACAATTTTGAATATCAAAATTCTTTTGATAACTTTTTTTCGACAGGTCTCAAGATGTTGTGAGCCAAATTTAATGATGATTGGCCAAAATTTGGAGGAGGAGTAGCAAAAATGGCAGTTAGATGTAATTATTTTTAGCATATTATTGTAACTTTTGAACAGTCGGCGCCATCATGAAATTTGTTGCATAGCCTCAGGTCATTGTCATGAAGATGCCTAATAAGTTTTGTCAGTGTGCTTAGTCATTACTGAGATACAGCCTCACTTCCTATTTGGTGGCTTCGCTGTCACATTCCCATTACGGGCAAACCGTTTGGAATATTCAAAATTCTTTTGATAACGTTTGTGAGGCTTACATGTGCCAAATTTGGTGGTGATTGGACAAACTTTGTAGGAGGAGTAGTGAAAAAACAGTTTTTGACAAAATCTAATTAGGTTGAAATTGAAATCGTCCCGATCCAGGGAATCCAGGCATGCCTGGCTTTTAAATTTTAGACACACAGGTCAAAAGTTATGACCATAAACATACTTCCAAATTAGGCCCAAATTTGACCTGATGGTGGCGCTAGAGTGCTTGGCCCAAATTTGGTCAGAACATTCCATAGACCCTCCCCAATCAGTGTGCTAAAGCCTGCCATAGACACCCCAGCCAGAAGAAGAAGAAGCGGAAGAATAATAATAAGAAAAGGTAGTATAACAATAGGTTGCCTATGCACCTTCGGTGCTTGGCCCCCTAATAAGTTGTTAACACTGGCCTACTGTATGTATAATTAGCTGATTAGGAAACTTTTTTAGCATGTTTAAAGCTCCCATAGTCTACATTTTCCCAACACCTGCTTATAGGGCTATAATGTTTGGTTTTATATCCCAAAGCAGTCATAATTTATTTTTACATGACCATTTTCCAATTTCTCTTTATGCTATAAAATTCAACAGGCTATTTTTACTGACTTTATGGAATAACCTTCTTTTATTATCCGTCATGCGTTTAAAATTGTCTTTTTAAAATCTAATTTATGTCATGAGAGTATACGCTATAGATTCAACTATCAAAAAGGAGCTGGAATTTAATCTTAATATTTAATCTTCAAGTGACCTGCCAAAGACAGACAGAAAGAAACAGAGAAATGGAGGACCGCATCCAGAAGTTAAAGGAAAAGAAAAAAGAGAGCTAAGTCTGTATTACACTTTAAACCTCCATCCAAATAATGTTTCATACAAAGAACATTTGTAAAATGCTTTGCCATTTTTTATAAAACAATTTATAAAAATGTTTTATGTTAATATGTTTATAAAATGTTTGTCTATGAGATTTAAGACCTGGTTTATTGTTTGTTGTGTGGAATTTATTGGATATTGATACTTTTTTTAAACCATGTGTGTTCTTCCTATTAGGTGTGACCACCCATCATGTAGCATAACCAATAATGGCAATAACGGTATTAAAATGTAAAGTTCCATAAATTAAATACTGTATTCATCACTAATATAGTAGTACGCTCAAGTCAATACTAATTTTGTGCATTTTTTAAAAATTGGTTTTAGCCAGATCTAAGCACGCCAAGGCCTACAGCGTTCAATCATGTCTCCCAGCTGGACAGGTCAGATTCTCAGAGTCGATCCAGTGGAGGATCGCAGCCTTCTTCACTCTCACAGACATTAATATCCTCTCAGGGATGCTTATCAGAGCCACTTGAGTGCAAAGCCTGCAACCTGTTTAGCCACCTGCAGTTCTTGTGATTAGATTTGTATTGTTATTTAGTACTCGTTGATCTCAAATCCTTATTTCCAGAATGTTTGAAAGCATGTAATGTGTTAATGGAGAACACCTGCATGCATGAATTTATTGTGAATAAATTTACTGTGAATAATTAATTTTTGGGTATAATCATCATACAACCCAGTACTGCTCATGGTATGCTTGAGCTGGAATATGAAAAACAAACAAACAAACAAACAAACAAAAATGCAGACTCATTCTGGGATGAGTTTAAAAAAACTGTCATGAGCCCAGATAACATTCTGATTTCACAGTGGGACACACCTTGAATGGAACACCAGTCCATGACAGGGCAGCATGCATACACACATACACCCCTAGGGGCAATTTAGCATAGCCAATCCAAATACTGACATTTTATGTAGGAGGGAGAAAACCCACGAGGACGTAAATGCTACACAGACAGACACTTGAGCTCAGGATCGATCCAGGGACCCTGGAGCTGTGAGATGGCAACACTCCCAAATGTTCTACTCTAATTGCATTTAATGGCATTTATAATTGCTTGGGTATTTTTATATCCATTAATTAATTTGTGCAGTTTAACAAACATCTGTCTCTTTTGTGTTGGAAGTATTTTGTTTTTTCTTATAATAATGGATGTCAAAAGGGATTTTACATGTGTGCAACCTCATGACAGAATTGTTGGGAAGAGAGAGCAATTAAAAAAAAAAAAAATTCAAGAATGACAATTTGTTTTGCATTTATTTTTAATATTCCTTAAGTGTGTCAGTAATTTGGCACATATATCTTTGAAAGAAAATATTGTTTTCAAAAATTAGTTCTAATGAAAAATAGTTTGTCAGAATGGAGATCATTATTTTTTTTCCTATTATTTGAGTGAAAATTTTCATATATTGTTAATTTTTATGAATGGCATCAGTCATTCTGGAGGGCACTGTATGTACTATAGATATTAAACCAAAAACTGTTGGCCTACTTAAAATAAAAGAAACACCAACAGACATTAGAAGATCCAGTCACTTTAAGCTTATAAATAAGTCAGACGTGATTTTTCACATGTTGATAAATTTAGCATGTAGAGACAGCAAATTGAATGATTGACCAGTGAATGCTTTTGAAAAGCTATTGTATGCCTTCTCAAACTAAAAGTAATTACATGCCGGCACAACAAGCACTCAATAAGAACACCCTGTATAACTCACTGCTGTGCTTTTTGCCATTGTGCAGAGATAATCACACACACACAAAACATCTCACACACACTAGCTTTCTCATTCTCTTTTAAAGCATATCTATAAGTTTGGTTCATTTCGATCATAAGGCTTGACTGCATAAGGTAGCATGTCCATTTTCTATATTGTTTTGTTGCAAATAATTTAATATTAAGGACACAAGGATTTATACTGTATATGTCCAATTTTAATTTTCTAAAATGCTGTATTTCAGTGATAAGATGTTTAGCATAAATCACCATGTTTGTTTAATGCTGCAAGACTGTGTCCATCAGGGAGATAATTATTTTCTCCTACCTGAGATACAGTCTGCACTTGGGAGATCTTGCACTTTATGAAGTAGAATATACAGCATATGACATACATATTGATTAAGCCTGAGAGAGAGAGGGAGAGAGAGGGGAGGTCAGCTGATGCATATTAATCTTTCTTTTAATACATGAGAGCTGAAGATGGCGGATCTCTTTATGGATTCTGCTCAGAATCCTGCGGAGTGAGTCAGAAAACAAGCAGTCGGGGTCAGTAAAGCTTGATTCATACTCAAATCCCTAACAGGGTGCATCTGTCAAATATATAAAAGTAGTGGGGTTTTTTTTTAGCATTCTTTCCCTCTAAGGGGATAAACAGACCCAAACCAGGTCAGTAGTATACTCCATAACACTGGAGCGTAACACTGCCACCAGTTCCTGCCCTCTGTTAATAGCTGTACACATACAGTATTGTAAGCTGTGTTTATATATTTCTACTTCCATGAAACACAACTGAACTGGCCTATAAAAAAAGAGATAATTCATACTATGGTTTTACTGAGCTTGTATCACGTCTTTCAGAAAACTATCAATTTGTGTCTATCAATATGTTATAAGACAGTTTAGTGTCGAGATACATTTACTGGGTAAGCGCAGAGAAACTGATATGTAAAAGCAACAATATGTACTGTGTTGAGAACAGTAAGTAAAGACAGGAAGTAAAGAACTAAGAGTAAAGCGTACATTTATTCATTCATTTTCAGTAACCACGCACACATACATTCATTAACACCTAAGGGTAATTTAGAATAGCCTTTTTTGGGAGGTGGGAGGAAATCATCACCAAACGTGTATAACATGGAAGACTCGGCACAGACAGTGGACCCTAGAGCAGTGAGGCAGCAACACTGAGCCACTGTGCCACCCATAAAGAGTACAAGAAATACTAAATTGAATTGAAATACATACCCGCATACATGTCAACATACGTGCCACAACACCCAGAACTAAATTTCATTGAAGTTTAGTAGATGTTTGTTGGGGTTTGTACCACACTGTTAATAATTACTCCACTATTAAGTAATTTGTTGTGTCCCTTTCTTCTGTGAGACATTTGAGTGAAAATTACCCAAAATAATGACACAGTACATTAGAGTTTGTACCACCCACTTAATACCTAGGACTAGCAATATTGTAAAAGAAAGTGTTACTGATCACTGGACTTGCACTTGAAATATCTTCCTATTTCTGAATCGTTAAGGCTGGTGTGTATGTTGTAAGTGGAGAATAATGAATGTTTTTACAGCATGCCACTGGGCACCTGAGACACAGCTGTTCCAACATAGTCACTATATGTTCATAGACCATGTAGTATTGACAAAAATCTCATTCACACTGCAGTAGCCAAACACTTTTTACCTCTAAAAATAAGCAGACATTTTTTGGCTGTTGTGTACCAGTAATAGCTTATATGTTTTGCTTTCCACAGAACATATTCCAGTTTGAAATGGCAACTCATGGAAAACCGTTCACTGGACCCAAAGTCAGTAAACTGTCAATCAACATTGACATAGAATTTCAAGGGTTTGTTTGGACGATAGTTTTATATATATATATATATATATATATATATATATATATATATATATATATATATATATATATATATATATATATATATATATATATATATATATCACCTCCGAAATGAAAGACTGCATTGTCAAACAGAAGTTGGACCTACATTTTGCCAAGTGTAAATTTGGAATAACTGCAAGAGTCCAGAATCTAGTAAATGTCGAGTTTGTACTTTCAGTGTGTGCTGTCTTGTAGTGCTGCTATTATTTAAAACCCTCCCTGTGCTGTAATAATCAAAACAGCATACACAGTTTACATAACACTTTCACAAGGTGCTTACCAATGTGGCTGCCTTGAGCAAGAGTCAGTTCCTACTTGGATAGTAAGACTGTATCTGCGGTCTGATTTAAAATATAGATACACAGAAATGTGAACAAACTTGTGTCAAAAAGACAAATACGTTTATCCAGCATTTTTCTCAAATTATAAACACAAATATGGGCTCTGGAACATGTGCAGAGCTGCTGGCACTAGACTGCCTTACTGCAGATACTACTACTACTACTACTAATAATAATAATAATAATAATAATAATAATGTTAGATTTACACAGCTACTTTTCTCAAAGCCAAGGCCAATATGCAGTAGACGGCATTTAAAGGTATTTAAAAGGAAAAAAAAAGAGGCATGGCACTAGGACAGCATGTGGGAAAGTGGTTCAGATGTAACTGTGATGCTTCATGACATCTTTATATTAAATTATTTGTGGATCATGGCAACATTCAGCAGTGGAACTCTTGGCATTTGTTTAATCTGTAGTTAATACCATGACAAATCAAGATAAATACTATATTTGGATTTTTTAGAGACAAATCTTTGGCCTTGGAAACTATAAATATCGGTCTTTTTCCATGTCTTTTGGAATGCAGTGTTGTTCTAGAAGTAATACTGAATGACTTAATTTTTGTGACGTTTTAAGATCTTATTAAAGTACTTGTAATGGTTTAGTTGTATTGCAGTGTACTAAAATGTATTAAAGCATTAAGCCTTAACTTACTTTCATAAAAACACAAAGCATGTTTGGATTTTAGAATAGTAGTCTTCCAAGTGATTTGAAGTTCACTGAGCTAGAGGCAACATTAAAGCTGGTCTAATCTAGCTGTGTGAATAAAATAGAAGCACACCATTATACTGAATGATCCAAATTGTACATTCATTGCTATAGGAACAGTACTGTGCAAAAGTCTTAGGCACCCAATTTTTTAAGTACAAATTTTGATATTTATTTTATGACTTCTCATTGTTACAAAAGCAGTACAAAAAATGTTTGTATGTCAGTAGTGAGTCCATGTTACAATTCATGTAACAGACCACTTTTCAGAAAAAACAAACAAACAAGCAAAAAAAAAAAAAAAACATAATAAAGGCTGCTTTGATTTGCATGCAGAAAAAAAGAAGTCAGTTTCCAGACAAACTGTAGCAGATTCTACAAGATGCTCAGTAAATCTTACCAGCTATTTTCCTTATTATTTAGGCTTAGTGGTTAATTTGGGCTACTGACTAGAAGGTCATGAGTTCCTGGCAGTGCCAAGCTGCAAAAGATGACTGCTTCTCAAATTTAAAGTACATCTATCTTATAAAACTGCACAAAGTTTACCTGATACTACTAATCTATTAATATAAAAAAGCAAAGGACTGTCACACCAAATATTGACTTAGTTTGTTTATTTATTTATTTATTTATTACTGCTCTTTAAAGTATTTTTATGTAAAGACATTTAATTCTATTATTTTTGAAGGCCTATTTTTCTTTACAGCATTCCTTTGCACGTGCTAAGAATTTTGCACAGTACTGTATATAAATATTCTATTTTGTATAAATAATGTTAAGTATTTGTGTACAATAGGTTTGTGTATGTGGCATTATATCAGTAGTTGTTGAGAGTGGAATGCATGTGCAAAAAGCAAATGTGAAAACGTTGGGTATGGGGTTGTCCTCTACTGGAAAAATGAAGTATTTGGACCTTAAACAAGTTTATGTAAGCAAGTGAGTATTGAAGGAAAAGTCAAACTACTCTAACAGTATATGTGTGCATTGAGTGGATACTGGAGGAAGTACCAAAAAAAAGATGTAATTGGATTAAAGCTGTTAAGAGTCAATACAATTAGGCAAAATCTTATTTATAAGCCAGTCAGAAACAAAGGAATTGTTAAAAACCGTCATAGTCTTCAATCATGCTGCAGTTAACTACACTAAAACGACAGATTCGTCATTGAAAGTGAAATAGGATTTCTGTTTGACAACTGAAGTTATGGATATTGAAGTGAATTTCTCTATGAGGAGGTTTGTTGTCTGAAATATAAAGAAAGTGATCAAGATTTATCATCCACGCTATGAGAAATGTATTAGTGTCGTTGCTGGAATCCGTCTGAAAGGCAATTGAAGAAAATGAGAGCACCATTTAAATGTCTGACTGCAAGAGTGCGTTCACTAGACAGAAGGGTTCGAGAGCTCTTAAGTGAAAGATTAAAAGTGTGACAGTTGCCTGCACAATTTAATGAAATTTACTTACATAGAGTCAATCACAGTAATATCTTGGTGCAAATATAGTTAAAAGCTTATAGGAAATTATAGGATGTAAAGGGTGTATATAGTTTCTGGAGCTTACCTGATCAATGCTGCTATATAAGAGAAAATGAGAAAGAAGGCAGACCATCTGGCCGGAATATTTTAGAAATTAAAATCATCTTTGTCTCAAAACAGCTGCATTTACAGTTCATTCACTATACTTGCAATGGTGGAATTTACAGTCTGTGTCTGCAAGAGCTCCTGAAGTTGACCTCCAATGAAGTTCATCAGATACTGTATGTACGAATACTTGCAAAGACCCTTCTGTTCTGTGTTAGATGTCTTGCGGAGGATATTCATTCCATTGTGATGTTAGGAAAACCTGAAGGACAAGTTGTTGTAATGAATGCAAATTAGGAAGCTGGAAAAGCTGCACTACAAAAACCGAAATACATCATAACACTGAATGTAAGGAGTTCAGTGAAAGATTAAAAAACAGTGTGTCTGTTAATTCACCTGGCAGCAAAAATAGAGTAATATATTTCATTTCATTAGCAAGCTGAAAATTTCGCACTGTAACCATGTCTCTTTCCAGAAGAACCAAGGGTTTCACAGCAACAGATGTGAGTAACACCTTTAATATTGTAACACTCTGTCTCCTATCCTCAAGGAGCCAGAGTGTGTATGACCAACAATCCTTAAGATTAGTTAGTTCAAGAAAATGACTATAAGGTTTGATGCTCAGTGGAAGTACATCTCACACATCCAGCTGGTACACACTGAAGACTGAAATGCAATAACATGCTTGTGCAACTCAGTAAGAGACAAAAGAAGCTGCAGTCTGCTGGACGTCATTCTCACTGGAACCTGAACAGCACATTTGTGATGAGACAATAGAGAAGAGACGTACTCCGAATCTCAAGGACTTGACAAGAGTAGACATCGAGATTATCAAATTCATTCAAAGCTAAAGGTTGCAGGAAGAAACCTGTATCTATAAAAGAAGGCAACAAAGGTGTGAAGAGGAGCAGTCATCAGTCTAAATTGGCTCCATTATTTCTGGATGGAGTATTCAGAGTGGCTAGGAATCTGAGCAATTCTGTGATGTCTGAACACATAAAGCATCCTGTTATTACACCAAAAGACGTGCACTGTGGTGATTCTATGTGATATTCATGAGAAAACTGACACTATATGATTTGTCAGCTTTGTCAGGATAATAGGTTCCTGCAGCTAACATTTCTAAGAAAGCTTCTTACAATGTGTGTCATTTTCAGAAAGGCAAAAACCAAGGCTGATTTATCTACAGACAGGCTGCTTCCAGACAGTCTTCCGTTCAAAAATGGTGGAGTAGACTGCTTTGGGACTTGATGTCAAACATGGTCACGGCACTGAGATGAGTAACAGTGTCATTTTCACCTGCCTTACTATAAGAGTAGTACACACAGGCATTGCGCACTCAAATCTGTTTGATTGAGAGATCAATTTATTTGCAGGAATGGACAACTATCTATTATGGGATCATTATTATTGCTGCTGAGTTTGAGCGTGCAATGCTGTACAGCAATCAAAAATTGAAAGCACACTTATGCAAAAGTGAAAACAGTGGATCTTTAGCCTTCTTTGGGGGTTCCCATTTTGGAGGTACATGAGAAAGATCAGATTTGTGAGGATTTTTTCTTGAGCTCTTAACTACTAACCTCCTATTATTAATGACGAAGCAACCAGTAGTGCCTTCAGAAATGTTTCAGGAAGAAGATTTGTAAGCACACACAAGTGGAACTGTTTACCTGGGGTCAGACATTGACATTCTCATATTAAAATCTTCTTTAACACTTGGTCTGGTCTTACAAATGAGGTAAACACTAATAAAAAAACAACATAAAGTGCTGTGCTAAGGTGTTGGACCACTGTGAGCCATCAGAAGAATTTAAATGTGAATTGGCATATATTATACAAGTCTCTTGGACTGTACTGAAGGGATGAACAACATTCTTCCAAAAGATATTGCCTCAATTGGTGTTTTAGTGGTGGGGAGAGCACTGACTTACATGTTGGTCCAAAATCTCCCAGAGCTGTTCAAATGAAGTCAACAAATCAAGATCTGTTGACTTTGAAGGCTGTAGCATTTAATTTACTTTGATCATTTTCATACTTGTCAAACCTTTCAGTGACCACTTGTGCCCTGTGTATAGGGGCATTGTCATCCTGGAAGAGACCAGTCTGATCAGGACAGAAATGTTTCATCAGAGCATAAAGGTGACCAACCAGAATAACATTTTCAGTGACCCTTCCCTCTAAAGAGACAAGCGGACCAAAATCATGCAAGCCAAATGCCCTCCACACCATAACAGATTTCTTGTTTTTCACTATAATTTGTCACCCATCACCCATCTGGCATCTGCCCTGCCAGATATAAAACCATTACTGTCAATACGCATGATGGACTAACAAACTGATATTACAGTAAATGTTATAATAAGGACGGCACCCCTTCGGATTGCTATAAAAATTGACCTTGTTGTCTGTTTTATTGTACTGCTTGGATCACACTGCCTTATAGAGTTGTACTTAACAGTATAGTTTTGCTCTTTTACACTGCTGTTCTCTCTATAACTTGTGTGAGTACTGTACTTTACTCTATTGCAGTTGTATTGTGGTCTACTCTGTCCTATGATCTATGCTTTGCCAAAAGTGGTCATCATCCTGGTTGTGTCATAATGAACATCTTGAATCAATATGAAATGGCTAAATAACTAAAAGGTCAACATCTCTGCTTATTCAAATAGACAGCACAGGACAATTAAAGTTTATCTTATAAAGCTTTTAGTGCTATTAGCCCCTGGTTAAATGTCTGGTAAATGCTCTGGAATATTTCTGAAAGGAAAATGAATATGTAAAGTGACACATGGCTTCTCTGTTAGTCTCTCTCTTCACCTTAGAAATCCATGTTTCTCTTCTGAAGGATTATCTCAAAAACAAACTTTACCCTATAAGAACAGTAATGTTGAGTTCATATTTAATATATTTTTGAAACATCAAAAGAAAAAAAAACTTACAGTCCTGTCTTCATGGGTCAGTGACTATTAAGGATTTTGAAAGGCATACATTTGTCAATTTTTAAAACATTTGGAATGTTGTATGCACATATACAGTATTTACACAGAACATGCAATAATGTGAATTTAGCACTTTATATCAACATTAATTGGCCATGGTCTTAAAAATGATCATGTGGTGTGACCATGATTCACCCTCCCAATAATTTACAGTATTTGCTTAATATGTTAAAAATTTTGACTTCTTGTTCTTTACTGCCTATACCATGCAGTTTTTTCTTTTAATGGAAACTAGAAAACAGGTTATAGTAGATTAACAAATGCATAATTAATAAATCAATATATTTACAAATACATTTCTCATGGAATTGTACAAAATATGAAAAAAATCACCACACGATCACGCCACATGATTTTTGGTTGCACTGTGTGATATTTTTGAGTTCACTCAAAAGGCACAGTATTGACCACTTACACAAAACAGGACTTAATTTCAACCAAATTTATAATAAAAATATAAATACAGATACAATTTAGTTTTCATTTCTTGATGTCACACCACATGACAAATATACATAAATGCCAATTATAGAGCAGGACTTAAAAAGACGAAAGACGAAATTTAACAAGGTCTTTCAAACCTTCTAGTTCTAGGTCATTTCCTGAAGGTCACACTAGGTCACACTATATCATGTATGTGTGTGTGTGTGTGTATGTGTGTGTGTGTGTGCGTGTGTATGTGTGTGCGTGTGTATGTGTGTGCGTGTGTATGTGTGTGTGTGTATGTGTGTGTGTGTGTGTATGTGTGTGTGTATATACACTATATTACCAAAAGTATTCGGTCACCTGCCTTGACTCACATATGAACTTAAGTGCCATCCCATTCCTAACCCATAGGGTTCAATATGATGTCGGTCCACCTTTTGCAGCTATTACAGCTTCAACTCTTCTGGGAAGGCTGTCCACAAGGTTGAGGAGTGTGTTTATAGGAATTTTTGACC
>CM040976.1:11831733-11892211 GCA_022985145.1 Pangasius djambal | reverse complement strand
TTAAGTCTGCCATGTTTAAAAAAAAAAAAAAAAAAAAAGCTTTGTCAGCTTATGTATGTCCACTTTCAGATATGAAATCCTCCTATGACGATTCAACAAAAGCAGTGG
Source organism: Pangasius djambal (assembly GCA_022985145.1). Taxonomy (NCBI): domain Eukaryota; kingdom Metazoa; phylum Chordata; class Actinopteri; order Siluriformes; family Pangasiidae; genus Pangasius; species Pangasius djambal. The sequence goes on along the minus strand of CM040976.1, from coordinate 11,892,103 downwards.
TTTAAAAAAAAAATCATGATTATGGCATGTGACATTTTGAAATTCCATTGTGAAAAATGTAATTACCAAAGAATGCCATGTTCCACATAAATGTCACCACAAAACACTAACACTAGCCTGCCATTCATCCATTGCCTCAGTACCATCCATTTACTTTTAAATGCCACCTCATTCAGTGTTACTGTGACTCCATCATGTATATGTAAAACGTTGACCCATTACCTATACCCACTATATCAAATGATTTATACCCATCCCGACTGGAAAAGCTGAACCTTAGTGAAGCCTTAAAAACCTGAGTTAAGCACTTGCCCTACTTCAAAAGAGCCCAACTAATTTAAGTAAATGCAAACTGTTGAGTTGCAGAATTAGGGTTAATTATTATTATACATTTCGATACACTAGAAGGATTCTGCTTTCTCAGAAAGAAGATGATGAATGGCATTTGATTCTCCACTGATAAGGAAAGTGATCCAGGAGAGTTTAGATATGAAACTTACTTATATAGCTTTCAGAACTACCAAAGATAAAACATTTAAGAACAGAAAATATTGTAATAGATAGAATAAATAGAATATTACACTCTTTAAACTTTAGCGCATACTTAATAAAATAAATTATTTAGTCATCCACTGCAGTATAAAAAAAACTTATTGTTTTGTCTTTGTAATTTGTATTTGTAATTTCTAAATCTTTGTATCTTTGTAATTAAGGAATTGTGTATTTAAAAAAAAAAATGTCATTAATACATGTTCTTGTTCCTCTTTTGGCTGCTCCTGTTAGGGGTCGCTACAGCAGGTCATTGGTCCACATATTTGATTTGGCACAGTTTTTACGCTGGATTCCCTTCATGACGCAGCCTTCCACAGTTTTATCTGGGTTTGGGACCGGTACTGAAAGTGCACTGTTGCATGCAACCCCAGTGGCTGGGGTTGGTTCCCTGGCTGAGAATCTAACCAGGGCCACAGTGGTGAGAGCACTGTGGCCTAACCACTATTCCTCCAGGGACCCCACTGTTTGTTACAGTTTTTGGAGTAAATGACATTTCATTTTAAATCCAATATGTTCAAATACAGAATAAATACAGAACCAACATTTTGTTACTTACAGCTTGCATTGATGAAACAGAGTGGCTGCTTGTCTGATCTATTCCCTAGGAGCTCATTCACCACAAACACAGCACATTTGTACTTTTCTTTACTTTAAGAAGTGGTTATTAGATAGATTGTTGAGAGATGTGTGAGAAATGATGTGTTGTGATCCTTAGTGTGAGTGGTACTGCCATGCCTCAGAACTGTACAGATATGAGCATATGGCTGTATTTCAAACTGCAATCTGTTCAGCACTCAGAAGCAGCTTTCTGTTTTCCCATGAGCATTTTACCCAATAGGAAATAGATTAATAGATTGAAAAATGTTTATCTATTTTCTTTGAATTCATTTCCATCTACAGTTCAAGTGTTGAGGCTTGGTCAGTGATCTAAGGATTGCTGGTCTTTTCTTAACGTGTTTTTGTTATTGCAGATATCTCTCTCTCTTTCTGTGTGTGTGTGTGTGTGTGTGTGTGTGTGTTTGTTTCGATTGTATATTGTCGCTCTTCAGTCCAAATACAAAATGTACAAAAAATGTTTTTTTTTCTCTTTAGCAGAATTTAGTGCTGGCAAATTAGGCCAAGCAAGTATATTTCAGTATTGGACTTTTCATTTTGTTTAGCTGAAATAAGTATTAATTTATTGTTTGATACAAAAACATCCTCACAAGTAATAATGAGCAAGTGATTGATATATACCATTGCATACACATTTAGATAAGAGTAAGTATGTTTAAGCATTCAAAAACAGCAAAATAAACAAACAAATAAATAAATAAGAAAGCCAGTCCTCAAGCAGACAGCAATACTGACTGCAAATTACTAATTGCTTTTGTTTGTTGGTGTTTTGGGGGAGCCATTTCTCTGTAGCACAACTTTTACTACATTATTAAGTTTCCTTCTGATATTTTATCGATCTAGTCAATAATACATATATGCACCTACTACACCCTGTAAACACACTAGGATAGGTCTTGCTGCACTGGAGGTCTGGGAGATTAAAGCTTGTTCAAAAAGCATATGTGAAAAATCAAGAGAACCTTGTGGACTCACTAACAGAAGGAAAGAGAGAAGGAAAGAAGCAGCAGTATCTTGGATCTTAATGATCTTGATTAAACACATTCACAGGTAAACATGGCAATATTGGATTATGTTTATTTTTTTTTTTATTATTTTTTATTTTTTTTTTGCATATGTTTAAAATTTACCTAAAGCAGTGGTTACCAGATCTGTGGAACCCAATGCAATGAAACATGTACAGCACATTTCCCTGCTCTTACACATCATGAACATTCCCTCTGCCCTTGCAAAGACTTGCATTGGCAGAAGTTCCTACTTTTTAACATCTGTGTTATTATATGTTTTGTTTTATATTTTTGTCACAACCTTCCCTGTATTAAAATGAATTTTACTGTATAATAAACGGTGAAATATATTAACTAATTACAATGCCACAATGTCTTGTGCCTGGCCAAGAAATACTGGGTGCTTTCAACATACATAAAATTAAAAATAAGGTTGTCTTTATGCAGCATGAATTATTTGCTGTACAAACAAAATACGTTTATACATTTATATTTAACTGCATGTAACTGCATGCACAGTAATATAAAACCTGGCATACAAAAAAAAAGAACTTCAGAAGAATCACTGACCATAACACAGTAAGACAAATAAGTGTTATCTTGTGACAAATCCATAAGGAAAAGCTCTAACAAGAGATCTCATTATTTTGTTTTTAGTTTCTCCTAAACAGCAGATAAATTGCCCCTAGGTGTGAAGGTAGCTGTGTGTGTGTGTGTGTGTGTGTGTGTGTGTGTGTGTGTGTGTGTGTGTGTGTGTGTGTGTGTGTGTCCATGGTGCCCTGATAGACTGGTGTCCCATTCAGGGTGTATTCCCACTTCACTCACAGTGTTCCTGAGGTAGGCTCCAGATCCACTGTGACTATGACCAGGATTAACCAGTTACTGGAAGTTAGTGCTTGTGAGTCTCAAAAAAAAAAAAAAAAAAAAAAAAAAAAAAATCCCATGTCTCTTTTTGTCTCATTATATTTCTTCTCAGTTCCTGGAAGCCAGCCAGCAACATAATGCCAAACTACTGGCTATGAGCTTAGTTTACTGCTGGAACAGGAACATTTAGTTTCATTAGTTTCATGGCTCCAGTGTAAAGTAAAGAAACAACCTTAGACACTAAACATGTCATACCAAGTTAACTACATTTGGTACATGGAAAAATTGTGTCATTTTTTTTTTTTTAAAGTGCTACAAAAATTAGGAAGCAGAAATCTCTAGAGACTAGTTAATTTTATAATGCCTACAATGTAAAAAGATTTGTGGGGGAGCCTGGAGCCTATCCCAGGGAACTCACAGCACAAGGTGGGGACACCCTGGATGGGGTGCCAACCCATCACAGGGCACAAATGCACACACATTCACACACTATGAACAATTTGGAAATGTCAGTCAGCCTACAACACATGTCTTTGGACTGGGGGAGGAAACCGGAGTACCTGAAGGAAGCCCCAAAGCACAGGGAGAACAAGCTCTGTGCCCAAAGAGCAGAGGCGGGATTTGAGCCCCGAACCCCAGAGGTTCAAGGCAGATGTGCTAACCGCAAAGCAACCGTGTCCCCCACCTGCTGCGTTCATTGTTTAGTCCCAAACATCTTCAGTCTTCACTGAAGTGTCGCAATAAAATCTACTTGCACTTGCAACCATCTCTGCCTGACACTTATATTTCCCAACCTCTGGAAAACACATTGTTGGACCATCTGTACTTGCATGAAATTACTTACAAATCTTTTCCCAGATGCTGCAGTTATAATTTGTCCAACAATAGACAAATGTTAACTTTTTAATTTGAAAGACATGCTTTTTCATTCATTTTTTCTTCTGTAGTCTATTTTATCCTGGTCCCATCTGAGGTGGATCCAGTGCCTCTCCTAGAAATACTGGGTGCAAGGTGGGAAAATGTCCTGGATAGAATGCCAGTCTATCTCAGGACACCATAAACACATTTATACATCCAATATTATGCAGCTGTATCAAAATAGTTGCATCAAAAAAATGTGCAATCATTCTATTCTTAATTTTGGCAATTTCACTTTGTAACTTTCGGTTCAGTCTTCATTCTGAGCTTTTTCAGATCAAAACAAATCATTTAAATTCATTCTGATTCATAAACCTTTATGAATTTTATCCTGGTCAGGGTCAGGGGGGAAATGGAGCCTATCTCGAGAATACTGAGTATGAGGAGGCAGTACACCGTGACCATTCATCATAGGGCATCATGCACACACAAATTTGCCCACTCATTCACATCTACCAGCATGTTTTTTGGGACGTGGAATGAAACCAGAAGGCTGAGAGGAACAAAAATTTGCACAGGCAGTAACTCAAGCTCAGGATCAAATTGTGGACCCTGGAGCTCTGAGATGGCGACACTACCCTCTGTGCCACTGCGCAGCCTGATTCAATCACATTTTAACTATAAATAATTCAAATTACATATTTTTTTCCATTTATTTGTTTGTCTTAATGTCTTTAACAAATCAAAAAGCAAAGATTATGGAAAGACGCCTTAGTTCTAGCAACACTGTTATTATCAGTTGCTTTTTTCACTTCTTTGCAGCTGCCTCTTCCCATTTGGTGGTGTAAGGAACAGCCAGGGTCATGGTAAAGGTGAGTCAGGGCAGACCATAATTTTCTAGGCTCGGAAAAAGAAAAGCTCTGATGTATATGACATTTCAGCCCCCTCGTATTATACCTGAAGCTGAAGCTTCATTCATCCGAAGTTAAGCCCCTTCATGTGCATCTGTCACTGATGTGGCACTGTGAATCCAGCGTACACATGGAACAATACTTGTTACTATAATTTTTTAGAAATATGGTTGTATTTTCTGTATGTGTGTGCATGTATGTATCTGTATGTATGTGTGTGTGTGTGTGTGTGTGTGTGTGTGTGAGAGAGAGAGAGAGATGTGATAAAGCATTTCTTTTCTGCTAGGTATAGTTTTTTCTTTCTTAAGCATTGCTTGTTCTACTAATTATGCTTGTTTATCACCTTTAAATTTTCTAAGCTTACATAATTTAATAAGTTATGTTCTAAAACTGCATTTTTCTGCTTTTTCTATCCCAATTGTCTGGAGCCATCCCAGTGAGCTCTTCCATTATCTCACTTGTTAACCTTGTAAGTAATACCTCCATCTGTGAACCTTATGTTCTTTTGTGTCATTACAACATATTACAGGTGTGTACTTGCTGTTGTATGCTGTGTCTCATGAAAGTTCTTTCATGCAGTTTTTGCTCTTATTGCCAGTTTTCTGGAATTTGATTATGGTTTTGTCCGTTACTGTTGTCTTGTTGTGACCCTCAGTTTCCAATGATAATATCCTCTGATTACTTTCATTCTCTTGACTACTTCTGTTGCGTTATTTCGTGCTTACTTCTATGCTTTTCTTTTCACAAAAAAGTCAAAGAAAAGATCTACTAATACACTATCTCTTCTTCAAATCCTGCTAGAGCTTTAGCATAGCCTTACCAAGACCAGCAGACTTCTCTTTTAAAGGTGCCTTTTGTTTTTTTGTACTTGTACAAATTCTCTGGAAAACATGAATAATATGCTAAAAAATTGTTTAAACCATAGCCTTATGCGCATTAAATGTATTATGTAGTTTGGAACACTGGTTTGGGCCAGACTGCCTGTCTGTGTTTAAATGCACCTGCTGTCATTATTTTAATAGACACTCCCCAATACCCCTTCACTCTACCACCATCTCAATCTGTTCAGAAAGAAAATATGGTAGAATCCAGTATTCACCCAGTGCAATCAGGAACATGTACAGTGAGCAAAATAAAGCACACCATGCTTCCAATAAACATTGGTAGCAATTCTCTATGATGGAGAAATTCAGCTCTTGCGAAGGGGATGAATCTGGACATAGAATTAGTGACATTCCTCCTAGACAACTTTCCAAATGCAATCTGTATAAAGCATTTAACTGTTTGAATGGCCAGCTTTACATATCACTTATCACTTAGACATTCAGGTAAGGTAATTCTTTGGATGAACAGGATGGTGAAGGCACTCTTGCACATTCTTGCAGCAACAAATCAGTAGGAGCCGAATTTCATGTGTTATAACATGGCTATAAAGCCGTTGAATGGCCCAGTGGGCAAGAGCACAGATCAGGCTAAAATTCTAACACCATCAGCCAGCCCGCACACAAGAGACTGTTGCCCACACTAGTAAAAGCACTGGTAAACCAATAACTAAGTGAAATGTCCATGTCATAATTTGCTAATGGAAATAAATCAATGCTTGTTCAGGGGAGAGCACTACATAATGTTAACTCTAATCGAACACCACTGGTCACTGTAGCTTTGTGTAGATGGGGAGAATGGGAAGTGGGTTCAAGGAGTTTAAAAAAAAAAAAACTTTTCCAATTTTTTTTCCACATAAGTTACTTAACTGCTAAAGACCTAATGTTAATTAATTTTGACTAAACAACCTTTACGTTCTAACTGTAGACCCTTATACTGCAGTACTACTAATATTAATATTCTTCTCAAACTTTCTGTCACAATTTCACTGTATTGTAATTCCAATTCACACAAATTGTAATCTCTTTTTTATACAACACAAATGCTACATGTATTCTGCCTTTTCTTTATATAATAAATCTGCCCTCTCAAACATTTGAAAGAGCTATTAATTTTCTAACTTTCAATTAATTTACTTACCTGTCTACAGTCATCTCTTACTCAAGATAAGTGGTCAAGGTGCATTGAAGCAAATAAAGTGAATATATTTTTTTATTGAATCATTAAGTTGTGTTAGGTGTGGGAACCTCTCAGAGACTGAGTCACTGTATGACACTGTTCTTTCGGTGCATTTGGTTAAGTTAGGTTAGGTTAGGTACAACTTTATTCTCATTGTCAGAGTACGAGTATAGAGAAAATGAAATGCAATTAAGTTAAATGAAATAAATAAGAATTATGGTGCAATAAGTTGAGATAAACTGTATGCAGGTAGACAGATTGATGCATGCAATATGATATAGTAGATGCATACAGTGGATTGTAGTAAATGTAGATGTACAAATAACAATAATGTGCAAATAACAGTCTGATGTAAATAATTATAATAATGGCAGAAACTTGCAGTAACGTACAAGTACTTGCAAAGAATTGCAGATGATAGCAGTAATGTACAAAACAGTATAGTATGGTGTCTAATGCTAGTGTTTAGTTAGTTAACGCTTAGAAGCTGAGTTCAGCATTACTACAGCAAACAGTCCATGGTGAGGATGGGAGATGTCCTTAATAATGCCTCTCGCTCTCTGCAAACAATGCTTTTGATAAATGTCTGTAATGTTGGACAACCTTTTTCCAATGATGTGTTGCACAGTTTTCACTACCCGTTGTAGTGCCTTCTGTCACACACTGTGCACTCACTGAATCATACTGTGATGCAGTTTGTAAGGCTGCTTTCAATGGTACAGCGATAGAAGTCCACAATGATCTGTGGAGCAAGGTGTACTTTCTTCAGTCTCCTCAGAACATACAGGTGCTGTTGCACTTTTTTGAGAAGAGAGGAGGTGCTGAGGTTCCAGGAAAGGTCAGTATAGATGTGGATATCCAGAAACTTGAAACAAGAGACCTGCTCTACCTCAGTTCCATTAATAAAGATAGGGGTGTTTTTGTGGCTGCTCAAGGACTTCCAGTACTCCACAATCAGTTCTTTGGTTTTCTGGGTGTTAAGGTCAAGGTTGTTATTGGCACACCATGTTATGACATTGCGTACATGGCACATCAGATGTCTTCATACTTCAGTGTTGAAACCAGTCCCTTCAATCCCTTCAATAACCTTCCATTCTCTTCCTCTTTGTTTCAGACTTTGATTCACTGTTGTTCTGTTGAAATTGTCCAAACATTACCCAATGAATCCAAGTCTGAAACAAAGAGGAAGAGAACAGATGAATCAGAACTATGAAGACATCTGAACCAGACTAAAAAACATTTTGTCCTAGTTTCCTATAAATTTCGGTTTATAAAAATCGGTTTGTCTAAGCAGGTCCTGCGTAACAAACATAAAAGCGTTATTGCAGGCATAAAAACAGTAGCTTCTATTTAAAAGGTATTCATGTGTACCGTGTGTGTCAAACGCTAGTTAGGATCTGAGGTGTTTATCAAAAACATTTTTACTCTCTCTTTACACTCATAGCCTCGTAGTTCTCATAGCCTGCTGTAGAATCCCTCATGCAAAACATCATCTTTATGAATGTCCCACAACTCCTTCATTCTGACTTGCTCGAAACATTTATTTTGAAGTTCAGAAAGATGAACTTAATTTCTATTCTAAGTCTTCATGGGATTTTATCAGTTATGATAAAAAAAAATATATATTTTATTTTATATTTTATAATCATATTTTAAGAGGGGAGGAGAGGGGCAAAATAATATAATAGTTTTAGGAACAGATGTGCCAAATTACATGGTGAAGGGAAGTGGAAAAGCTTAAAAGCCACATGTGAAACATGTACAGATTTCCACTCAAGGTCATTTTGATGGATTCATTCATTCAACACTGAGTGTGAGGTGGGAATACACCCTGGAGGGGACACCAGTCCATCACAGGGAAACCTGCATACGCACACATTTGCACACTTGTTCACTAGAGTAGCCACCTACAGGGAGGTGGAAGGAAAGTGGGCTACATGCAGAAAATTCACAAAGACACAGAAAACATACAAAATTCCACCCAAACACAGGATCAAACCCCAGATGGTGAAGGTGTGAGGCACCAACTCTACCTGCTGAACCACATGCTACTCTAAGTTGTACTTATAAAACTACATCTTTTGTGTTTTCAGAAATGTATCACTTTGTTCCTGCCTCAAGTGAGGTTTGAGGTAGGAAATATTTGTCTTCTGTCAAAGATCATTACCAGAGGTGCACAACAGTGTCACTAGGCCTTTTTGGTGATGTCTTTGACAACAATGAGTCCTGGTCAGTTGCTATTCAACCTTCTACCCTTACCTATTGCTTTGCACATGCTTTCCTTCGTGGATTAAATGACCTCAGGTTCTCTGTCTTCAGGGATTTCTTCCTGATCTTTTGCATTTCCTGAGCCTTTTCAGTGTTGACCAACACCTGGTTTGAAATGACGTCAACATACCAATGACAATGCACACATATTGTATATTAATAGTATAGTACTATAAATCATAGAACATATTTTATTTCTGACAGACCAGCATGAACTTGATCAATCCTGTTGTCAACACCAACTTAAGATCCTGCACAAAAAAAAAAAAAAAAATCCTTTATCCCGTTCCTGGATAAAGCTAGTGAACATCAGAATGGCAAGTATTTTGTGAAATAGTGAAAGAAATGACAAATAATAATTCTGGCTATATTCTGCATGCTGTTATGTTAAACAGAATTTTACACACTATTTTTAAAATTAATTAATTATTTAAACTAGTTTGAGGGGTTCATTTGATATACAACACTATTCATGTCTTTGTCCCAGTTGTGCTGGGACTCATTGTAATACTTTAGCAATGCCCTCTCGATTCTCCAATTGTCAGTATGATTTGCAGTGATAAGCAGATATAACACATTGTTTCACACCAAGGGTTACGAGAGTGACACTGTCATTAATGCTGGTGACTTTGCATAGGTTGCTTTTAAATTACCTGATATTTATTTGCATTGGAGGAGGAAACAACCCCACCCCCAAACCATAATCCATTATGATTCAGCCACAATCAAAAACTTGCCCATAATACTAATTGCCACTGCTCTGAAATAACTGACGTTGTGCTTAGGTATGACATGGTGAGCATAATTGTTCCACAAAGGAGTAACAGGTAATGGTCACAGTAAATACACGACCTTGCTCCCTGGAAAGGGTGTAAGACAGTAGCAGCCGTTTTCACTGTGTCCTATTATTGACATTTGGGATATTGAGCGGTAATTAAATGAATGTATAATCATTTGAACAAATGACAATGTCAAACCATTCAAGACATTTCATTAAACAAACAGATGCAACTGGGCCTGTGAATGTAATTACTATTATAATATTTTACTGTGACAATAAAAACCAATTAACCAGGGCAAATCGCACATGTACACAACGTCTTAGAAACCACCTAAACAAACATATTCATTTATCTAATTGTCAATATCATCAGTGTCCATGACGTTCATATCTTGGACATTGTCGATATCACCAGTGGCATGATGCCACAATCTTATCCCTTCTCTTGAAGGTTATAATATTTTCACATGGAAAAACAAAATAGGGTTAACAGTGAAATGTTGCTTAGGGCTACCATGAGGTCAAGATTTGAAAACATTATTCATGTGCTGGTTTATTTTATTGAAGATTGAACCTTCAGGAATAATGTGTTCACACCTTGACCTTGTGGTAGCCCTAAGCAACATTTCACTGTTAACCCTGTCTTACAGTCACTAGCCTGTGGTGCATTTACATACTTTTGTACTGCACTTCAACAAACATTCACAGTGAAATTAATTTTTTTAGCTACACTATAAAGCCAAACGTCTGTGGACACCTGACCATCACACTCTTTTGTGTGTCTTCCCAAAACTACTGCCGCAAAGTTGGAAGCACACAAGTGTGTAGAATGTCTTTGTATGTTGTAGCATTACAGTTTTCCTTCACCGGAACTAAAAGACCCAAACCTGTTCCAGCATGACAATTCCCCTGTGCACAAAGGGAGGTCCATGAAGACATGGTTTGCCAAGGTTGGAGTAGCAGAACTCGAGTGGCCCTGCACAGACCCCTGACCTCAACCCCACTGAACACCTTTGAGATGAACTGGAACTCCATCTGCTCACCAGGCCTCCTCACTCAACAACAGTGCCGGACTTCACTAATTCTGTTGTGGTCGAATGAGCGCAAATCTCCACAGCCATGCTCCAAAATCTAGTGGCAAGCCTTCCCAGAAGATTGGAGGTTATTATAACAGCAAAATGGGACTAAATCTGAAATGGGATGTTTCAAAAGCACATATGATCGTTATGATCAGGTGTCCACAAACTTTTGCCCATATAGTGTATACTGCAAGCTTCTTGTGTTTAATGGTCATTGATGATAAACATAACAAACTGTCCATTTTACTTCTCATTACTTATTATATTTATTACATATACAATCCATTTACTGTTCTTGTTTCTCTTAACTGTGTATTTTTCACTTTTTCTGTGGAAGATTGCCATGCTACGGCTGTTGTCAATGTCAAGGAAACTCCTGACAATACAGCAGTCTGAGGCATAAATGTGTTTACAGTGCCTTTAGAAGGTATCCAGCTACTCCTCTCCAGTAGAATTTTATGAATGTATGTGGAATTACGTACAGTATGTAATAAACAACTTCTAAATATGAGGACATAGTGGTACCTAGGCTTCAGTGCAGTCATTTATGACATTTGCTTATAATGGGACATAGTGGAACATGGGCTTCAGTGCAGGCGCTCGAGATATTAAGTTGTGCCCCAAGATATTTTTGATATTTAAAGGATCTCCTACCCACTTGTGGTACATGATTGCATGGCCCAGATATTACAAATAGTTTCTAACAAAGTATTGGCATACTTTCAGCTACCGCTAATGGTGATTAACACATAATATTAATAGTAATTTTCATATCACTTGCATAGGCTACTTTTCCAGATAGTCAACTTTTGTGCTCAAATTTTTGGGCTTGGCTCTTGAGGCATAGTCACAGATCAGTGTAGGCAGAGACCTGGAATAGAGTCACATTTTTTACCACTGGAGAACAACTGACACTTTGAAGATGGATGGATGGATGGATGGATGGGTGGATGGATGGATGGATGGATGGATGGAGTAACCCACAGAAATCATTATCATTGGGGTGTCATTAGCAAAGATTAGCTTCGTCTGATGCAGACAGAAATAAAGCCAACAACATTATCAAAAACAATGGCTCATTATGTTACTAGGCTGCACAGAAATCAGGGTGTGGGTGTTTTGTGTTTGAGGGTTTGCTTTGTATCTGAATGCTGACATGTTTTTGTGTAAGTCCTTTACATCGAGTTTGTCATTATTGTCATTTCATATTCCCGATATACATTCCTAGCAAATTTCATTACTATAAAAATGACATGAATGAAAGCAGATGAGATTTAATAACATTTTAATTCTGACCCTAGTCCAGATCTATTTATATTTAAAGCACTAGAGATGTCAAAGGACATGTCTCAATGTCCCAAATATTAAGATGATAGGGGAATTTAAATTAGTTTGAATTTTAAGGTCTTGTAATACCTTTCCCATGCTTATTACACAGTTGCATCATGCATCATCAGCTTATGTAGAGAAGAACAAGGAATGTTTAGGCTAATAAAACAAAACAACACAAGAAAATTAAGGAGGGGAAATGAAACTCTTAAAACAAAACCTCAGCTGAGTTTTTCCTATTTGAAAAGGTTATCCACTATATCGAGACTACTGAATATGGCTTTAAGTGCCACTTTCATCTAATTTTATAATGTTACTAATAGACATGTCCATTATATTTAATCACCAAAAATTTCTAGATGCCCCTCACATTATGCCCAGCACAATTCTATTTTTGAGCTTTCTCCTACAATTTCCTTTACTAAAATTGTTTTGCTCAAGAGTCAGGCCAGCTTTCTGCTGGAAATGTAGCAAAAGTATTAATAGCTTGCTTGTTATAGAGAGGGCTGTCAGTTGTTGTATCTCAGGGTTTAACAATGGAATACATTGACAAATAACAGCAGTTAGATAGCTAGCTACATAATTCTACACAACTGTATCAGCCATATATACTTTATATGGGGTTACAGCTCTGGTTGGCTATGAATGAGCAGGAAGCAAGGATGAAGTAGGTGATTAGTCTGGGATTCGTGGGAAGCAATGGCAGAAAAATCTATGGCCTTGGTTAACAGGTCCCAGGTGGTATTATGGTCTGAGTGTTTACCATAATTTGTGGGCTCAACTGCTTTCTGGTCCCTATCAATAACCAATTGACTGGCATGTAAGACTAAAATTCTGAGAAAATGGGGTATAAAAAAATAGAAAAGAAAAAAGAAAATGATCAAAATCACAATTTCACCATCAACAACATTAGCTTACACTAGAAAACTAAATGGAGTGCAGCACCAAAAAAATGCATCCCGAAAGGAGTTAACATTGGTGGTTTTTTTTGTTTGTTTTGTTTTGTTTTAAGGCAGAATAGTGAGCAACACTCTCTGGTTAGTGCAACACAGTCTCCACCTAGTGGGACAAATACAAATTCAGTGAATGAAATCATCAGTGTGTGTGTTTTTTTTTTTTTTACAAGTATTGCCCAGACTTGCAGGCCCAAACATTGGTATTAGAAGCAAAGGTTTCATTAACCTTAATCCAATGTCTAGCTGCTTTTAAGCAGTCGCTCAAAGGCTAGGCTGGGCTTCTCTGAACTGACAGAACAAGTGAGCTAACTAAAAGACACAGTCACAGTAACGGATCAGTGTAATGTGTGTGTGTGTGTGTGTGTGTGTGTGTGTGTGTGTGTGTGCGCGTGTGTGTCTTTTAATTTCCAGGTAAATCTGTGACTCATACAGTGAGAAAGATTAAATTTTAACTTTTAATACTACTTCAGTTGTCACAAGGCAATGAAAACGCCTTTTATGATTAATATCTCTAGTAGAAATAACAGATAAGAGACAGACAACAGAACCTTTTTTATCCTGCCATCTCCTCTAACAGCCTTCATAAATCAATGATTATTACAATTTAGACTTTAATTTATTCACCAAAGACATACTAGCCCCTCATCTACTGCTTGTCTTACTACTTTAGCTTTAGATTATCGTGTAAAAGCAGGCTACTTTAAAAGTTTAGATACTGGGTTTTCAGAGCATTGTGGACATCACCCTACACTATCCAATTACTGTAATACTATATCACGATTATGGCCATTATACATTCCTGGACAAAAAGGTTCTGTCTACCCTCTTTCAGTTCATCACTCTGGGAGAAGCCTTAAAAGTGTATGTAAAATTCTACAAAGGAGTGTTTTCCTTTTCCTAAGAACCCTAAACTATTCAAAGGACTCTTAAGGAACATTAGTTCTTGTGTAGTCAAAAACCTGATTAACTGGTAACTTGAACTGAATAACTTAATTAAAGCCAAATAACTTTAAATTATTATATAAATAATGCAAACAGACCAAATAATAATAATAATAATAATAATTTAATAAAACTCAAGAAAGTGAGTTCTACATTTTAACGTAATGTCCCTGCTTTGGGTTCTGTGGGAGGAAAGGGTAAAAGGCACAAGAACTAAATATGGTTTGAATCTGCCAAATGTACAATATTATTGTAATTAATATTATTAAATGAATATGAATAGAGGGATTATGTTAATGAAATAAACTGTGAGTTTATGTATATATAGATAACAAAATGAGATAAACTGTAGGAACCTTTTTTAGTTGTTCAGAACATTCAAGTATGTTATAGCAGTTTCATCAGAAATAAGATGACTCAAGAATCAGGAAAGAGGCAGGTTCTAGTAAAAGAGATGGTTTACCGCATGCATGAAGACAACCTGGGCACTCTACAGTCTAAACCAAAGTTGGACATAGCCAGCTTTTATACTGATGTGTACGTGCAAAGAAGACACTCTAGACCATATAGATAATGCCCAAGGCTAAGAGAAGAGATGTTTATGGTCATCAATCATCTCATCGCTCTTTTTCATATCCCTCTCTCATATTAGGAAAGCATGCCACTGCCTGAACACCTGCACCGCTCCCTCAAGGCCTTTACACTTACTGCATTATGCAAAGCAGAAAAACATTGCTCTCTACTCCCCTCTGTTTGTTCAGGAATACCAAGCTCTTTACATAGCCTTTTTCTTTCCACACAACATATTTAACATTTGCCCTAGCTCCCTCTCAAAACTGAGATTATCAGCAAAAGCAAGGATGACTCACAAACTGGTGAGGAAGACTATCCAACACCCTTAGGATCCTGATGCATACTGCATAAAACACCACTAAGTCATTCGGTACAGAGAAACTTCGACTGATCTCCTATCAGTCAAACTCTTATTTTATCATCAAACTGATTCTGTCATCTAGCAAAGTCACATAATTAGAAAATGATCCCACGTAGCCTAATGAGATTTCGTTAGTTTCGCTCCATGTGTCACCTTTCAGTCACTGCGACTACTAAGAACAACCTGTCACCGAGAGCCCCGCCCACTTCCAGCGTTCAGTCCTTTATTTCGTAATAATGAGTGACGCGAGCCGGGTTTAGGTTGAATGCTATATAAACGCGATCGCACGCTGTAAACAAACAGTCTAACTTTCTGGAGCGAAAGGACGCAGCGTGCGAGCTTTACGGAATGACGTGGACACTGGTGCTGGTGCTGCTCGGAGTTCTTTCCGCAGTCCTTTTCCTCTACACCAGGCGCACGAGGTGAGTCTGTGAGGCAGAGATTACTACTACTAATAATAACAGTATGCGCTCGAGCGTGCGCTGTTCAGGCTTACTGAGCTGCACGAGCTCAGAGCTACATACAGTACAGCACCACATAGCACTGTCCTGGAGATACTAGTGTCGCGAATTATTTAGTTAAAATGCAGCTTTATAGTTTTTTCTTTTTTTTTTCAGTATATGTGGCACACTATTTTTTAATGCTATTATAGATTTTTGAAACTAACCTACATTTGTTGTTGCCCTGCCACAATAACTGCTATAATAATGCTATAGGTCATTGTATTTCAAGAAGTTTGTTCTTTCTGAAGGCAAAGAAACGAGCCCCCGTTGGATAAAGGCAGAGTTCCCTGGCTTGGTCATGCCCTTGAGTTTGGGAAAGATGCTGCCAAGTTCTTAACACAGATGAAAGATAAGCATGGAGACATTTTTACAGTAAGTTTCTAAACTACTATTGGCTGTCTAACTCCTTTTCTAACTATTTTCTAACAACTTTTCTGTCCTATCTGGTGTTCACATTCAAATCATCCTTTGCACAGTGTTTCATTTCATCATTCTACAAGTGAGAGAGTGAATCAAGCACTATGACCATTGCAACTTTAGTCTTATAAATAGTTTTGACACTGTAACTCTTAACTTCCTTTGATACAAGTTTAGTAAATTTAACACTGCTTACAAACTACACTGCTGAAGAAGGCTTCAATAACTTATATACTTTTAAAGAAAGTGAGAAATTCCTTATTAATTTATCTGATTTCAGAGACGCAATATCATCTTACATCTCAAACTTAACCAACTTTTCAGGTTTTTTTCTAGTTGCAGTTTCATTGCTGCAGTTGTTTCGCGGGATGGTTGTCATAGAAAACATTCATGTTAGTCAGCGTGTCAGCTGCATGCCAGGAGATGACATCATGTAGTTTCTGACAAAGAGTACACTGAAACGGAAAAAAAAGTAGCTTGCAGAGTTTACTGATGTGTCACTCTTTCCATGTGATTACTTAGGAAAGGTATTACATTGAAAGTTTTTACAACTTACTGTTCTGATTTGATCTACAGGTGTGTGTAGCTGGTCATTATGTGACTGTCCTACTGGATTCCAATTGCTATGATGCTGTGCTCGCAGACACCCAATCCCTTGATCTGACTCACTATAGCCGACTTCTAATGGACCGAATCTTCAATCTTCAGTTGCCTAATTATAACCCAGTATCTGAGAGAAACAGAGTGGACCAGTAGGTGTTTCAGACTAGACTTGACTCAACATTCCCTAATGCATTTTTTAAAAATATACATCACTAACCCAGTCTCAAACCTGTAAAAATTTTAATAAAATAACTATTCCTTTTTACAAAGTTCATTAAAATGAACAGTGCTTTGGAGACCTGATACTTATTACAGAAGATTGTAGTACCTACAACAGTTCATATGTAACTGCCAAACTTGCAATTTCTTGTAAATTAATGTTAGTTAATGAGGTTATAACAATGCAGTTATTGTGTGTGTGTGTGTTTTTTCAGATACTTTAAGGGCTGCGATCTGTCTCGACTCTGCAGCTCAATGCAGTACAGCCTCAAATTCCTCATGGCATCTGTAAATACAAAGAACCCAACAGAATGGAAAAAGGACAGACTTTTTGACTTCTGTTACAGCTTGCTCTTCAGGTATGTTAGCATTTACAGTATTACACAATCAAGATAGAAGTGTGAGAACCTAAATACTCTGCATACAACAAGTACAATAATTGGGCCACACACACACTCATACCTGCAGAAACCCTGAGTGTTAACTTAAGAATTTGCAGGGTGTGTCTTGGCTGTCTTAAACATAGGGCTATTTTAGGTCACCAGACCATTACAGATGAGTACTGCTGCAGTGGCAGTAGTAACTGAATTCTTTGTGAAACTGTGTGGGCTGAAAATACTTTCTGTAATCTGATGTAATAAAATATTGATCTCTCTTTCTCCCTCTCTCTTTAGGGCAGGTTATCGCACCCTGCTTGGCACAGAGAATAATAACAGTGCTGAATTCACTGAGGTTTATGAGAGGTTTCGGCAATTTGACAAGATTTTACCAAAACTGGCACGACGTTCTGCAAATAGAGGTATTTTGAAGAAGGAAAAGAAAGAACCTAGAACTCCTGTTGTTCCCATAATTATTAGAAAGATGGCAGAGAAAGCAATGAAACATGATGTACTAAACTTCTAACCTTGTGTGTGTGTGTGTGTGTGTGTGTGCATGTTTGCACATGTGAATGCATGCTAGATGAGTTGAAAGTTGCAAGCTCAGCACAAAAGCGACTATGGGAACTGCTGTGTCCAAACTGGTTTTTAACGGGAACAGAAACGCACTCGTGGATGCAGACCTACTTAAAGCACCTAGAAGAGCAGGGCCTCGACACACAGACCCAGAGGCGAGCCATGCTTCTCCAGCTGTGGGTTACACAGGTAAGCAGTGTCAGTGTGGTGTTTCTCACACGCGCACATACATATGACCAAATTCATAGTGGAATAATGGATATTTTTTTCCCAAATCCCTCTTTTTGTCTGTGTAGCACCCAAACAAACAAAATTGATAGAAATAAAGAAAAAATCTAGAAAATGAGAGGGGGAAATTCCTGGCTTCAATTCATTTGCCTAAGCATATCTCTGTGTGTGTGTGTGTGTGTGTGTTAGTGTGTGTGACAGAGATAGAAGGATTGAGAAAGAGAGAGCGAACAAGAGAGAACGTGACAGTGCTGTTTAATTGTCAGACTCAGGGAACATGATGCAGTAGTTTTCCTGATCTGCTACTGCCCCATAGTTTCTCAGAACTATATGTGCCAAAATTATTGGCACCCCCAAGGGATATTTTAAATAAATGCAAAGAAACTGTCATTCTTTAACTTGTAAAATATTCTAGAAAGAAGCCCTTTCTGAGAGCATCTCTCAAAATGCAGTGCATTCAAGTGTCATTACTAAAATTAGCATGTGTGTTTTGTGTGTTATTGTCAGATGTATCCAAAATCAACCTCTTTGGTCGTGTTTGGCAAAACAAGGTCTGTTTTATGGCTGGTGATTCAGGGTAACAATATATTTTAAGCCCAAAACCTGACTGCCTCTGCCAGGAAATTCAGACTTGGCCACAAATGGAGCTTTCAAGATGATGATGAGCCAAATCAACACAGAAATGGTTAAATAACTGCAATCCTAAGACTGTAAAGGAGCATAAAATTTTCTGCACGGAGCACTCAGAGTCAAACCTTATTAGACATGACAGGAAGAGACTCAGTGCGGTTTTCTAGGGCAGGCGTCACAAAATATTAATTGTATGGGTGCCGATAATTGTGAAACCAATGTTTTGGAGATAAATTTCGCTACGTTTTCGTTTAATAATACTCTTTATGTTTGAACTCAGAACATCACTTACTACAAATGCTTTTAAAAAATAAATTTTTGCTCATTTTCATCAAGGGTGCCAATAATTCTGGAGGGCAGCATGTAATCATGTAAAAGAATTTCCCAGGCACAAATATTTACATAGGCTGTCAGTTCACACACCCTCAGGATGTGAAACATGTCACTTTGACCTAGGTGAATGAGGAGGAGATTCTACCACAGCGATGATGTACATTATGTGCATACTGAAACCCATATAAAATGAGCAGTGTATATCAGCAAGCGAGAGTTTCCATAAATGAAATATCAGCACAAATTACAGGATTAATGTTGCTAGCGTTAGAAAGAGAACTCTAGCACTCTTAGTAACCTCTATTAGACTGGTTTTATCCTTCATTAGCTGTGTCTGTGCCTGTAGAATCACCTCTGAGCCTCACACATTTACTGTGGTACAGTCTGACTTGTGCAGCTCTGTGTGGGTTGACAGCAGCATTTTTCATAGATTATCCGCGTTGATAATCTCAAATGACATCAGGTGTCCATTTCCTGTGAAACTGACATCAGTGACAAGTGACATGGCAACAAAAGACATTTGAATTTATACAAAGTTATGCAAATTCATTAGGACTAATCATTCAGATTACTTATCTTCAGTACATTTTTGATCAATCCTGTAACACCAGTTGCCTGACATAACCCCAATTCTACTATCACAGCCTTAGTTCTTATTTGAATTCAGTGTTTGTGTCAGGAGAAAAATGCTGAGATGGATTCAAGTGCAGTGGAATTTCTTTTTAATGGGAGAAAGGCAAACAAATCCAAAATGCCAAAAAAGTTCAAAATCAAGAAACAGGCTAAGGTCAGGCAATCAGCAAACAGGACAAACTGGGCAAAGGCAAAATTGAGAATCAAGAAACTAGCAACAGGTCAAACTAGATCAGCAAATACAGGATAGCAGGCTTGGTAACATCAGGAGTAGAGGATAAACTGAGCATATACTTTGCGAGGAACAAAGAAGCAGAAGGGCATAAATGTACAGACTAATCAAGGAGCAAACTGAAAACAGGTGAGAATAATCAGGAAACACGACAATGAGTGGCAATACAGGGGAGGAGACAGGACATGAAACAAAACACTCGTGGCAACGTAAACAAGCATATGACAAGACAGAGGAGCTCGTTGCGAGGGGGTAATCCCAATCGCGCAGTGCCTTCCATCCTTCTATGAGCAGGGCATGGGAGGAGCTTTATAGGGGAGGCTGCCCCTTCGGCCTTGGAGGGAGCTCTGCAGGGGAGGCCGCCTCTTTTCCAGCCTTCCTCTCAGTATAGTAGCTCATGAATGGTCAAATGGATTCGGCAGGCAGACGGGCCCTCTCCAGAAAATTTTCTAGATCTGGGCATTCAGTACTGGTGAAACAAGCAGGGGTGTCAAGGTGCATCCACTGGGGGAAATATACTGAGTCAAAAGCCTGCATGGTCATCCCAGCATAACGCCCCCTCTCGCCTTCCTGCTGCATCCGTTAGAGTATTCTCTCATGAAAAGAGGCTGAACAGATGCGATTGCTGGTAATTGTTCTTTTAATGAGACCAGTGCAGACAAATCCAAAAATGGTAGGCAGAATCAAGGTCACAAAACAGGCATAAGTCATGCGAACAGCAAACAGGATTAACTGTGCAAAGACAATAAACGTGAATCAAGAGACTGACCAAGGTCAAACCCGAACGGCAAACACAGAGTAACAGGCTTGGTATCGTCAGGTGCACAGAGACAAAGCCGAGTGTACACTTCGCAAGGAACAAAGAAACATGAGGGTATAAATGTACAAACTAGTCAAAGGGCAAACTGAAAACAGGTGAGAATCAGGAAATACAAGGGAGATAAGACAGGACATGAACCAAAACAAAACACATGTGGCAAGAATTTTTTTTAACATAACACAGTGAAATGTATAAATTACAAAACAATGCAGAGTTACTTTTTGAGGGAAATAAGGTCTTGGGAAAATGACAGATGTAGATGTAGTAGTAGTATTTATAGTAGTATTTGTTTTGTGACATGTGACATTTGGGTCTTCAGCTGGTGGAGGAGGAATCACTTAAGCAACTAAAATTGAGGAACTTAAAAATTAAGAGTTTTACAAAATGTTGAACTGTCATTGCTTTCAAGAAAAGCAGTTAGTAAATGCAAAATATTTACTGTTTGATAAAAGTGTGTGTGTGTGTGTCTGTGTCTGTGTGTAGGGTAATGCAGGCCCTGCTGCGTTCTGGTTGCTGGGCTTCTTGCTTACTCACCCAGAGGCACTGAAAGCTGTAAAAGAGGAGCTGTGCAGCCTACAGCACCGCCCCCTGGACAAAACAGAGAACACACCAGTGTTAAGTAAGTTTCATTTAACCACATTAAAAACAACAAAGCTTGTTCTGTACCTCTCAAGAAACTTAATAACATAGATAATTGCTTAGGCTGCATTTTCTATATCATGGTTATAGAATAACATGCATTAATGAAATTGCTTATTTTGGGAATATTTAAAATTTGTGTTTGCCGTAACAGACAGTGTTGTAAACGAGACGCTGCGCCTCAGAGCAGCTGCCCTCATCACCAGAGATGTGATGCAGGACAAAACGGTTAAATTAAGCAGCGGCCAAGAATATGTTCTACGGCATGGAGATCGCCTCTGTATCTTCCCTTTCCTCAGTCCACAGATGGATCCTCAGATCCATCATCAGCCAGAGGTAACATCAACACTCAGCTGTCCTCTTCAGATTTTTTCCCTTTCTCTGAGCTGCTTGAATTGATCCTTTAGCTTTTCAGAAGTTGAATCTGCTCTGCTGGCTCAAGATCAGATAAATTTATCAGTATAGATTTTTCATATGTCACTGAAAGAAATTCAATGTCAGTTTATCATCCACAATACATGAAAGTCGACAGGATCAGTTTACAGGTTCCAGGTGTAGCACTATGTAAGGAATAACACCAGGGTGGTGTGATGTGGCACAACACGAAGCGGAGTGCCATTACCACCCCGAAGTGTATTGTTTTCTCTCTCTCTCTCTCTCTCTCTCTCTCTTGCTCAAAAAAAACACAGCTTGTCATTTATTAAACAACACATTTTTAAAATCTGTTTATTAGTCCTAGATTATGTGGAGTGTCTGCCATACAAGTCCCTGTGTATGAACTGTTACTATAGAAACAATAATGTTATAATGTGCTCATTAGTTTTAATCTATCATTCATATTACAGCCAGAATTACTGTCTGAGCCATGCTGTTATACGAAAATAATGCACACCTTCTGACCAATCAGATTCAAGAATTTAGCTGCACTGTGGTATAAATGTAACACAACAAAGCTGTAGAAAGCTTTAGTATTAGCAGTTTTATAGACCTTAGTTTCAATAATACTGACCGCTAACATCATTTTCAATTCCGAAAGCATATGTTAACCCAATTTTAGTCTGACACTTTAAGCTGGCCTTGATGGCAATGATGCACCGATTTAACATTTGGTTGGATGTCTCAAATCTAAAGAAGAGGGGGACACAGGTTTAAAAAGGGCATCAGACTATAGAAATGGATGTCCTCCAGCCATCAGCTATACAATGTGAATTAAAAAAAAAAATTGTGATATTATATTCAAATAGGACATTTGGGGTAAAACTACATTGCAGCAGTAACTGACATGTATGGTGGTGTATCTGTTGTCAGTTAAGGGTCCTGCAAAGCCTGCAGTTCCTATGGCCACAAAATTAAAATAAGAAGATTAGTTAAAATAGGTGCAACATAGCTTTAAATACAAGTAACTAATATACTTTAGAGTTAGATACAAATATACCATAATTTACTATTTCTCATTCCTATAGTTAAGAGCATGAACAACTTACTTCCATAATTCACTACTACTTTTAAAAAAATGCATTTTACTATGCATATCCATGCCTATTTTATAATCACATTAAATCAAATAAATCAAACCAAGATGTTGTAAATAGTGTTGTACATAATTTTAATTGAGTTCTTGATTATGGATTAAGTCTGTAAAAGCCACAGATCAAATCTAAAGGAATGTCTAAAGGAATGTCCTGCTATAAGTGCTGAATTTGCTTGCTTAAGCACTTCATGGCCTTACTTTGCATGACCTACTTGATCACTGTACTTTCTACTGATCATTACAACAGGAAGACGATATTTAGTAATATTACTAAATATTACTATTAATACTATTACTATTAATATTTAGATTCAGTAATTAAATACTAAAAAAAAATGGATTTCTCAAACATTCCCATGGATTCCACAAGATGTTGGAAACATTCCTTTGAGATTCTGGTCCATGTTGACATGACTGCATCACGCAATTCCTGCAGATTTTTCAGATGCAGTTTCATGCTGCGAATCTCCTGTTCTACCACATCCCAAAGGTGTTCTATTGGATTCAGAGCCGGTGACTGCGAAGGCCACTGAAGAACACTGAACTCATAGTCATGCTCATGAAACCAGTTTGAGACGACGTTTGCTTTGAGACATGGTGCATTATCATGCTGGAAGTAGCCATTAGAAGATGGGTAAATTGTGGCCATGAAGGGATGCACATGGATGCATTGGATGCACAACAATACTCAAATAGCCTGTGGCATTCAAGCAATGATTGAGTGGTATTAAAAGGCCCAAAGTGTGCCAAGAAAACATTCCCCACACCATTACACCACCTCCACCAGCCTGGACTGTTGACACAAGGCAGGTTGGATCCATGGATTCATGCTGTTGGCACCAAATTCTGACCCTACCATCTGTGTGCCTCAGCAGAAATCAAGATTCATCAGACTAGGCTACATTTTTCCAGTCTTCTGTCCAGTTTTGGTGAGCTTGTACCCATTCCAGTCTCAGCATCGTGTTCTTGGCAGAAGTAGAGCCTGACATGGTCTTCTGCTGTAGTAGCCTCGAGTTTCAACGTGTTGTACATTCTGAAATGCTTTTCTGCTCACCACAGTTGTACAGAGTGGTTATCTGAGTTACTGTAGCCTTTCTGCCAGCTCAGTCCAGTCTGGCCATTCTCCACTGACCTCTCTCATCAACAAGGCGTTTCTGTCAGCAGAACGGCCACTCATTAGATGTTTTTTTCCTTTATTGCGCCCTTCTGAGTAAACTCAAGAGACTGTTGTGCATGAAAATCTGAGGAGATCAGCAGTTACAGAAATACACAAACCAGCCTGTCTGGCACCAACAATCATGCCATGGTCAAAATCACTGAGATTTTTCCCCATTCTGATGGTTGATGTGAACATTATCTGAAGCTGCTGGCCTATATCTGCATGATTTTATGCATTGCACTGCTGCTATACAATTGGCTGATTAGATAATTGCATGGATGAGTTTTAGGAACAGTTTCTAACAAAGTGTATAGTGTAAATTATATCAAGAGTCTGCATATCATACTAGCATCATTTTTGAGATGCAGTCAGCTGTATTCAGAATGATCAGATGCTTTCTGAAGAGCTAAGTCTGAGTCTATGTGTCTGCTGTTGGCTCTTTCAGAAGTTCAAGTTTGACCGCTTCCTTAATTCTGATGGGACAGAGAAGAGCAAGTTCTGTAAGGAGGGGTTGCGGATGAATTATGGTACCATGCCTTGGGGAGCAGGGAGCAACTTGTGTCCAGGGCGTGATTTTGCTGTTTGTGCTTTAAAAAGGTGAGTATTAACAAGGCACAATGACCATCAAGCCATGGTTTCTACACTAATTAAATGCTTTAAACAACTGAAATAATCAAAGCATCTCCAACACTGTTATACAATGTTATTTACACTTCTAGTCCATACCTTGTTTACAGTGCTGTTTACTCCACCTGTATGATTGTATATTTGATTCCTTAATAATTTTTCTCAACATGAAAATGAAAATGAGAATGAAAATGAAAACACTATAACATGGGTTTTGCCCCAGATGTTTTCTTTGATTAGTATTAATTTCTAAACTTCTTAACCTACTTCTTCTAGGTTTGTGTTCATGATTCTGACACAGTTTGACCTGGAGCTGTGTGATTGTAATGCACGCATGCCACCAGTGGACCCCAACCGTTATGGGTTCGGGATGCTCCAACCAGATGGGGATTTGGAAATCCGCTATAGACTCAAAAAAAGAATTGCCTAATGTAAAACTATAGTCAATACCGTTTAAAATTAAGTAGCTTCATTGTATTTAAGCATCTGCTTTTATTTGCTCTTGCTGTTTTTTTGTATAGTATTTATATCACCTGTTATTTATTGAAGTAAAACATGTCATTAATTCTTTCATTTCTAATGTACAATTTTTAAGATGCTGTACTGCTGACTGTTCTGTGCTTTTTCTTTTTCTTTTTTAATTAAACGAGGGTTGCTGTGTTACAGTTGTAATTTAGTACATTTTTATTATGCCATCCTTCAGCAAGAAAACCTTAAAACTGTTCCCTGAAGATATGTTAAAAGCAGCAAATTTGGGTGAAGCGTGCTGTTCTTTAAAAAAAAATGAAAATTTATACAAATACAGCCCACCTCAGCTTATTCTCAGCTAAGCTAGTGTACCAGATCAAAAGTGCACAAAAATGTGAACAAGCGAGGGAAATGTGTTTGGATTTCAGTCCATTTCATACAAATAAAGTCAGAAGGTATGAATTGTACCCCATCCATGACACAACCTAAAGCTTCATAACTATATACATAACTTGACATATTCATTTACACATGTGAAAGGCGGCATATGTCTAAATGAACAGGCAACATGATTGACCTCCTCATCCTGGTTGGTTGGACACTGGTGATCCACATCATTAATTTATTCTCAGTGCTATTGCCTGGAGCCAAGGACACTTGAGTTTTTAACTTCAGCTGATATTTTACTGACAGCTTTTGGAATGTGAGGCAAATATAACAAAAAGTGTTCTGATCTGAAAATCAACATTCCAGCCTTTAAATCCTAGTTCAACACTCACAGATGGAACTATTTGAGCACAATTGTCAAAAAGGCACTACAAATCTCAACCGTGATGAATAAGCACCTGATGAACACCTACAGAGTGCATGGAAGTCCAGCTGGACAAAGAAGAGCATGGGGTTGTTTGTGTCTGAATTCAGCACTATAGGATTCATTCACCTCATGTAGGTGTTCGTTCAATAATAGGTCATTTGCTGGGTGACATACCAACAGTGCTTTTCATCCCAGAAAAGCACGAGGCAGTGTAAAGATGCTGTTCGCCATTTTGCCTGAGGTCAGTGGGCCGTGGCGCAGGAGGGAGGAAGACGCTCTGCAGGCCAGTGAAGGGTTAATCCCAGATCCAGCCTTCTGCACACTAAAACCGCTGCCGCGAAATCAGATACACAGATTTACCACTGGACTTGTTGATTTATTTCTCTTCCTATGAAACACACCAGAGATTTGTAGAGAGCAGCCAAATATGCCCAGACTGGAAGATAGCAGTCCTCCGCATGGGCTTTATTTCATACTGGACATGAGAGAAAAGCAGTGACGCTCCTCCTGTTTTCCTTCTCATTCATGGGCTTTTCCATCATTCTCAGCCTTCAGCCACTGAGGTATGTTTTGTGGTGAATCTCTAACCATTATTATTATTATTATTATTATTATTATTATTATTATTATTCGATCTGTATTTAGCGGGCACCAAAAAAGAACAATAATCCCCAAACATATGCACAAACCAGAGCCCTGCTCTTTCCATCTTTGGCATTAGCTGACTTTATTGAGCACATTTCTTTCCATGCACACTTTGGTTTGATCGACTTCCTGATTTCTTTCTAAATAATGCTATTTGAATAAAATAGAACAGAATTAGCAAACATGGTTTAAATTGACGGCTGGATTTTATCGATGCCACTCAAACCACCGGATTGCGTGCTGGATTATTTACGTGAGCGAATTTCTTGGTGCATTCAACACAATTAAGCATACCGGGGGGGTTTGCATCGTAGCTCCGTCAAATCGGCCCAAAATGAGCGCCCAGGTGAGACGCATGTGTGTTTATCATCATGATTTCCTCCCGGTTTTATAGGCTGCGTGGAGCGGGCTGAGGCAGCGGTGCGGCTGCCCTCAACTATTTAGCACCAAGAGCTTGCTTCTGGGACGTTATGTTTTCTCCTCAAACACGCTGAAGCGCAAATCCGCCACTCTCTCTGGACATAGGCTACTGAATAGCGGGCAGGTCCCCAATGGAAACGGCTTGATTTTGATACCGAAAATCAACACGTGTGCTCCGAGTAGCTGACTTCTGTAATATACCCCACAGGTTCTGGTTACTATACATTCCCGTGTGTACCTAAAACCACATGCTGCACACTAACGCCGGGAATTACAGTAGTGCATGGGTGTTTTCAGCACCGCGCCTCTGACGCTCATTCATCTCCAGCAGATGAATGAGTTCAGAGACGTAGCTACTGTAGCTGCTACTGCTGTGGGTGAAGTGCATGTGCGCTCCCGATTCGTCTGCAAATTCCTGACCATTTGTACTTGATTCATCGCAGCCATCGTGTACTAACTGTGTGACGTATCTCTCGTTTTCATTCCAGCGATGGAAGAAAGCGGTTCCGACATCAAGAGGTAACGCAGGTTCCGCGGCCCGCCTGGAGTAAGCCATAGCCTACGAAACTGCGGCCGAATCAAAAACGATGGACAGACCGTCCGCCCTGATCAGTATAACAGGCTCTCGGTCGGCGGCCTCTCTACCTCCGGAGCCGGTGGACATCATCCGGAGCATGTCGTGTTACCGGCGTGTGCGTCTGAACGTGGGCGGCCTGCCGCACGAGGTGCTTTGGCGCACGCTGGAGCGCTTGCCACGCACGCGCCTAGGCAAGCTTCGCGCGTGCACGACGCACGAGGCGCTCATGGATATTTGCGACGACTATAATCTGGACGAGAACGAGTACTTCTTTGACCGGCATCCGGGCGCGTTCACGTCCATCCTGAACTTTTACCGCACGGGAAAGTTGCACATGATGGAGGAGATGTGCGCGCTATCGTTCAGCCAGGAGCTGGACTACTGGGGCGTGGACGAGATCTACCTGGAGTCATGCTGCCAGGCGCGCTACCACCAGAAAAAAGAGCAGATGAATGAGGAGCTGCGGCGCGAGGCTGACACACTGAAGGAGCGCGAGGGCGAGGAGTTGGATAACGCGTGCTGCTCGGAGAAGCGCAAGAAACTGTGGGACCTCCTGGAGAAGCCCGGCTCTTCTGTAGCAGCCAAGGTAGCTATGAGTGTGTGTGTGTGTGTGTGTGTGTGTGTGTGTGTGTGTGTGTGTGTAGGAATCAACATGAGACTGACACACAGATACACAAGCGTGCACAGATGCACCCACCCACATACATATACCTACTTATAAACACACACATGCACACTCACAAACACATACCTACATACACATGCACATTTACATACAACACAAGTCCAAAGGCACACATACACTTGCAGAGACGCTCCCCACCACACACACACACACACACAACAAGCAAATACAATCTCATGTGTAGGAATCAACATGAGACTTACACACAGATACACAAGCGTGCACAGATGCACCCACCCACATACACATACCTACTCATACACACACACACACACACACACGCACAACAAGCAACAAGCAAATACAAACTCATGAATAAAGCAAACTTTCACAAGGATAAGGTTCTATGGCTATGGGGATATAACTATGTATAACTATCTCAGAATCGGTTAATGTTTCAGTTATGGGATTTAATGTCACACACTTTAGCACGGCCCAGCTTCTGCAGCGCCTGATTGTGATTAGAGTCTTGATAGGAATTTAGGATGAGTGTTTTTTTTTCTTTTCTTTCAAGGCACTTGCATCCAATAATGTCATTTTCTAATACCATTAGGCCTGATTCCCTGTCAAATCATGGTCTCTGCCAAGATGAAATTCGCAACGTCCACATATCTGTTGGAGGGTTGGCACATTTATAACCCCGCAATTAGCTTAAAAGGGCAAATCAAAAAAAAGTGCAATTCTCATTACTGCTGTTGTAGAGGAAATCACATCAGAGTTAAGCTCATTGGCAGTGGGATTAATTTATAGAGTATTTGTTGAGAAAATACTGAACAATATTGAATTAGCATTTCACAGGAACCATCCTAACAGCCTGATGCATTTGTGCAATGGCTCCCAGGGTTGTCCTTATTTGTTCAGATGTTCTAGCACCTGCGGTCTCTGGGAATCAAGACAGTCTGTCCAACATAGCAAAACTTCTCTGGAAAAACTGAGGTCATTCTGTAACATACAAAGATAACATGTCTCAGAGTCAAAAGATATTGAGACTAGTTTGGGATACAGCATATATAGTGCACTCAGATTACTGACACACTTAAAAAAAATGTCCTGTCCTGGAGAGACATAAGGTTCAGCATAAGTTCAGCACTCCCAGGGTAAAGCCTCCCAGGGTGTAGCCAGACATTTCACAATGGAGTGGCCAGGTTATGTGCCCAGTGACTTTATTGGGGTGGGAATCTGGTTCAAAATACTAATCTACATCCAGAGAAAATTATATAATGTAGCTGCCCTGTCTGTGTATGGCCTGATAAACATTGATTATAATTATGCATAATATGACAGGGTCCAATTCCTAACAAATTCTCACCAGATTTTGGAAACTTTTTTAATATGGCCCTGATTTTTGGTCCTGTGAAATCTTTACCTGCTTATGTATGTTGTATCTATCAAGTGACCTGTACAGGTCATCAGCTTTCACACACGTTTGTGTTTAAAGCCTATGCTGATGGATGACAAAGAGGTTTTATACTCCCTGAACACTTTATTAGGAACACCTGTACACCTACTCTTACATGCAATTATCTAGATGGGTTGGTTTGAGTATTTGTATAACTGCTGATCTCCTGGGATTTTCACACACACAGTCTCCAGAGTTTACTCAGAGTGATGCAATAAAGTAAAAACATCCAGTGAGTGGCAGTTCTGCAGCTGGAAATGGCTTGTTGATCAAAGGTCAATGGAGAATAGCCAGACTGGTTCAAGCTGACAGAAAGGCTACAGCACATATACACAACATGTCAAATATTTAGGTGGATGGGCTACAGCAGAAAGACCACCTCGGGTTCCACTTCTGTCAGCCAAGAACAGAAAGTTGCAGTGGGCATAGGCTCACCAAAATTGGACAGCTGAAGACTGGAAAAATATAGCCTGGTCTGATGAATCTTGATTTCTGCTGAGGCACACAGATGGTAGGGTCAGAATTTGGCACCCATGGACCCAACCTGCCTTGTGTCAACGGTCCAGGCTGGTGGAGGTGGTGTAATTGTGTGACACACTTTGGGCGTGTTAATACCAATCAATTCTTGACACACTTGGGCCCATTAATACCTGAATGCCACAGGTTATTTGAGTATTGTCGCTGATCATGTGCATCCTACCCAGTATTAGTATAGTGTTCCTAATAAAGTGTTCAGTGAGAGTATATGTGTGCATTGCAACATTTTTACACCAAAGAGAAAAAAGACATGATCAAAGACAACAACAGAGCTCCTAAGTGAGAGAAATTGGATAGAAATGGATCTTTTATAGAAATGGATTATTTCTTTTATTTATGTTTATTTTATTAAATTATTTTTTTTGTCAGAGGAAAGATAAGTACTTCAGTGATGTGAGTGGAAAATTCTAATTTTGTGTAAATCTTATGCTGTGTGTGTAAATTCTAAGCAATTTCAGCTATTCTTATAAAGAGTGCCAATAATTCGGGTCTTGATTGTATTAGCATTGTATATGAGTTAGTGATAAACCAAGTAAAAATACAGTATTGAACAATCATTTAGCCCAGCTGCTTACAAGCAGACACTGTAAGAGTTAGTTCAACAATGTACAATACCATGTTTGAATTGGTGAATTATTTAAGTAGGATATTCAACACTGTGGGCTTATGTTGGTGATAAACACACCAAAATCCAAGGGTTGAATGAACACCTACAGTGTTTATGTGAATCTAGATGGACCCAAATGGTCACTGTGATTCAAAATGTGGGTGTTCATTCAACACTCTAAGAGTTTTGAATTAACATTGTACATGTTAATTAAAAACTGCAGGTGTTCATTCAACACTGGGCTTTTTTTCTGAACTACTGTAGAGATATGATCAATGTACCAGATGGACTGACTAAGCTTTTGTTGTCGTTACTCCCCTTGGCTCTCAGTGCTTCTTCCAATTCCCTCCCTGCACTCTGTGTCCCAATCTCCCTCCTTCCAGTCTTCTGCACTGCACCTCCAGCTAAATGTCAGGGAAATGTCACATTAATTATCCTCCATGAGACTTCACGTCCCTTTCCGTTTTTTCCTTACCACCTCCTTTCTATCCTGTCCATATTCAGACCGACTCTGTCTACATCTGTCTCAAATCACATTTTGCTGCATGGCTCTACCGCACAATGTGATTACGGCTGACCACCGGCCTATCTCTGCAAATTACTGTCTGCTCATATTTCACCACCACTCACGTTTTTCTTCTATGCACTTACATAACAGAGTCTTGACCATTACCAGACATTATAAAAAGCAGCAGTTTTGTGGATTTCATTGGGGCAAATACTGTAGAATAACGTAAGACACCCTCTTACATATGTATTATACATATGAAGAAAAGTACGGTTCTATTTCACCCCTTATAACCACTAGTAGTGGTGAGAATCCCCTGCATAACATTTGACACATGTATACTGTATGGCCGACTTTGTCCCCCCCCTTTGCTATTGTAATAACCTCCACTCTTCTGGGAAGGCTTTCCACTAGATTTTGGAGTGTAGCTGTGGGGACTTGTGCCCATTCAGCCACAAGAGCATTAATAAGGTCAGGCACTGATGTTGGGCAAGGGGGCCTGGGGTGCAATCAGCGTTCCAGTTCATCCCAAAATGTTCAGTGGGGTTGAGCTCAGGGCTCTGTGCAGGCCACTCGAGTTCTTCCACACAAGCTTTGGCAGACCATGTCTTTATGGACCTTGCTTTGTGCACAGGGACATTGTCCTGCTGGAACATGTTTGGGCCTTAGTTTCAGTGAAGAGAAATCTTAATGCTTCAGCATAGAAATACATTCTAGAAAAGGCTGTGCTTCCAACTTTGTGTCAACAGTTTAGGGAAGACCCACATATGGGTGATATGATGTCCACACACTTTTGGCTATATAGAGTATTCTATTCTAGAGATTTGCCATGAACAGTGCTGTGACGCAATGGCTGCCTGAAACAAGGTTAGTATTTTGGGAATCAGGCTGTGCAGCCGATCTAGTCACTAAGGTGGGACAAGGGTCTCACTTGGGTATCTCAGAAACACAAATAGGAGTCTGTGGCCTATATTCTGAATTCTGTGCAATGTGAAAAGTATCAGTGGTTGAGACGGAATGGTAAACAGTAAATGTCAGGGCCAGTCAGGGGGCAGTGCATCCTGTCCCAACAGGCTGTCTGGCTCTATTAGAGAGAATCACAATTGGTAGCAAGTTAATTTAAGCAAGAAAATCCATCTGTGCTTGCCAGTCTTCTAAGACACCACTTCTGGGTACAGGTACCACTCTCTCAGGCATGTGCATGGTCGAGGCTGCACCATTTTACAGCCCCAGTAGCTGAATTGCTGCCAGTGAGACTAAATGTGGATGCCCCCCTTCCCCAACAAGCTTCTGTGCAAGGTGAAGAGAACCATCCAACTTTGTGCCGGTTTGATTATTGATGTATCTGACTGTCCCAACATTGTTCGAGTGGATTAGCACATGATGAGAACAAACCTGTAACAAATCTGTAATTCTAGCTGGTCAATTTGTTCTGCACTCAAACCTGTGTGTGTAGGGGGGGGAGGATCCCTCCCCTGCCCCATCCAGAGAGAGGTGTCTGTGGTGACTATCTCTATCCGATGGGGCACCACTTTCAAATGGACCCCTTGTGAAGGGCCAAGGAACGATGTCAGAAACTCAGGTGAATGGAAGGAATGACAGCCTGTATGCTGTTACACTGACAAATACCAATTGCATCCCCACCCTGATTACAGCCAGAAAAATTAAAGCTGTCTTTATTCAGTATCTCATAATTGCTTTGCTTCATGGACCAGGACAAATAAACAAATTGGCAGAAGACAGATGATAAATTATGGTGTATTATCTAAGTAAAAAATGCTAAATGCAATATTTGATTTTCAGAGTGGAAGAAAAGTGTAGATTTGTTATTATTCTTCATAACAAAAAAATCTTCCAGCTTCTAGTTTCAGACAGCCCACTTCACAATTGAATCATTCAGTAGGAATGTCTCAATGCTGTTCAGCTGCCTTTTTCATTCACAACAGTCACAATGGTGGTTCTTATCAAAGCCACAGTTTTGTGTGATGTAAAATCTGTTATACATTCCAACTGCTGCACCCAGAGACTCATCTCTAAAAAGGAGGGATTTTTAAATCCAATCTCTACTTACTGCTTCAGTTGTATATACACTCACCGAATGCTTTATTAGTAGCACTACACTAATACTGGGTAGAGATTTCCTTTGCTCCCAAAACAGCCTCAATTCTTCATGGCATGGATTCCACAAGGTTTTGGGAACATTCCTTTGAAATTCTCGCCAATGTTGACATGATTGCATCATGCAATTCCTGCAGATTTGTCAGGTGCACTTTCATGCTGCGAATCTCCCGTTCTACCACATCCCAAAGTATTCTATTGGATTCCGATCCAGTGACAGGGAAGGCCATGAAACCCGTTTGAGATGACTTTTGCTTTGTGGCATGGTGCATTATCACGCTGGATGTAGCCATTAGAAGATGGGTAAATTGTGGCCAAATCTAGTGCCACGAAGCGTTGCACATGGTCAGCAACAATACTCAAATAGGTGGTGGCATTCAAGCAATGATTGATTGGTATTAACTGGCCCATAAGTATGCCAAGAAAACATTCCCCACACCATTACACCACATCCACCAGCCTGGACTGTTGACACATGGCAGGTTGGATCCATGGATTCATGCCAAATTCTGACCCTACCACCTGTGTGCCTCAGCAGAAATCGAGATTCTTCAGACCAGTCTACGTTGTAAGTCTTCAACTGTCCAGTTTTGGTGAGCCTGTGCCCTCTGCAGTCTACCTGTTCTTGGCTGACAGAAGTGGAGCCAAACGTGAGCTTCTGCTGCTGTAGCCCATCCACCTCAAAGTTTGACATATTTTGGATATTATATATATTTTGGATTCTGAGATGCTTTTCTGCTCACTACAATTGTACAGAATGGTTATGTGAGTTACTGTAGCCTTTCTGTCAGCTTGAATCAGTCTGGGCATTCTCCACTGACCTCTCTCATCAACAAGGTGTTTCCATCAGCAGAACTGCCACTCAGTGGATGTTTTTTCTTTATTGCACCATTCTGAGTAAACTCAAGAGACTGTTGTGTGTGAAAGTCCCAGGAGATCAGCAGTTGTAGAAATACTCAAACCAGCCCATTTGGCACCAACAATCATGCCACAGTCAAAATCACTGAGATCACATTTTTTCCCCATTCTGGTGGTTGATGTGAACATTACCTGAAGTTGATGGCCTGTATCTGCATGATTTTATGCATTGCACTGCTGCCACCTGATTGACTGATTAGATAATTGCATGAATGGGTAGGTGTACAGGCATTCCTAATAAAATGTATGTCATTACCACACACAATAATTTCAATTTCAGAAAAAAAATTTAACATTTTATCATATGAATTCCATTACTGACCAACCAATGACAGCACTTTAGTACTCACTATGTGAGTAGAAGACAGAAAGGTCAGTGAAATTGAGAAAGCGTGAGCGATTTTAAGGGTGATGAGTGACCCAAGTCGAAAATCATGTTACATTCTATGGCCAAAAGTGTGTGGACATCATATCACCCATATGTGGGTCTTCCCTAAACTGTTGACACAAAGTTGGAAGCACAGCCTTTTCTAGAATGTCTTTGTATGCTGACGCATTAAGATTTCTCTTCACTGAAACTAAGAGGTCCAAACATGTTCCAGCAGGACAATGTCCCTGTGCACAAAGCAAGGTCCATAAAGACATGGTCTGCCAAAGCTGGCGTGGAAGAACATGAGTGGCCTGCACAGAGCCCTGACCTCAACACCACTGAACACCTCTGGGATGAATTGGAACACAGACTATGTGCCAGGCCTTCCCACCCGACATCAGTGCTCTTGTGGCTGAATGGACAAATCCCCACAGCCACTCTCCAAAATCTAGTGGAAGGCATTCCCAGAAAAGTGAAAGCTATTATAACAGCAAAGGGGGACTAAATCTGGAATGGGATGCACATACGTGTGTGAATCATATGTGTGACTGGTCAGGTGTTTTTTCTTTTTTTTTTTGCTGTGTTGCATGTGTGGGTTTTGTGCACTATATGTTTTTTTGTCATGTATAGGTTGTACATACTGATATAACAGGATGGACAAAACCCATACCTTAAGAAAAATTATAACACATAACCACAAGTTCTTTCCTGAAAAATTAGTAATATTTCTGCAGTATGTAGATTTACAGCTTAACGTACAAACTTACATTAGACAGACAAATTTAGTGGAGGCAGCATATCAAAGTCAAACAATAACAGACAGCACACATAAATAGTGCTAATACCATACTTTATTGAGACAGAGAAGCACTCAGGGTTGATACTGCCAAGATGAGAATTAAATGAAAATCAATCAAGTGCTGATACTGTTATTTACAGAGGATGAGGATCAGTCAGCATTCTGATACTGCTCTCTGTTGAGGATGCGCTTACTCAAAGTGCTGATATTGTACTCTGCTGAGGATAATAACCACTCAGAGTCTTGATACTGTACTGTGATGCTTTAGAGGCTTTATCACAGTCTGTTCTGGCACAAACTGCCCTCGTGTTCTGGGCTGCCATAATGGAACCAATATGGTCTGCTCTATTCTGCTCCCTTCATCAAGTTTTCTTTGTTTTTTCAAACTGTTTTAGTCAGTTCTTTTATTTTCAGGCTATATGCAGCATGGTTTTTGTCTTCTTCAGACAAATCAATGCAATCAATGACAATCAATTGTGGTGAAAATAGTAATAAGTCAAATATTAGAATGATCTATGTGGCTGTGTGAATTTAAAAATAACAATAACGATATTAGGATTATTAGCAAGAATCAAAGTAGTATAGCACTCAGTGTCTTTCGATCCATTTCGTCAACTCATTGACAAGAGAAGAATCGTAAACAAATGCAGTAGTGGGGAACTTTTAGTGGCAACCCATATAGCGTCACAGTCATGACGTGATGACTTCGCTTTTGGTACTCAGCCAGGAAACAAGTAAACCACCCTGGCTGTCCAGAATGAAAAGAAGTAGAACTATTATCCATGGTGATCACATATAAACTACAGGTGCAGTAGTTTAATGTTAGGGTTAGAAATGCTGGGGTAGTGCATTGGGTAGCATTAGCGTCTCATCAATCCAGGGTCCTGGGTTTGATCCTGAGCTCAGGTTACTGTCTGTATGGAGTTTCTTCTGTTCTTCGTGTGTCTGTGTGCGTTTCACCTGGATTCTCCAGTTTCCTCCCACTGTCCAAAAAAACAGGTAGACAGATTGACTATGCTAAATTGCCTCTAGGTGTGAATGTTGCAATGAGATGGGCTGGTTGAATTCTCCTGCCTTGCCCAGTGTTACTGGGGTAGACTCCAGATCCAACATGACCGTGACCAAAATAAAGCAGTTACTTACACTGAGTGAATGTATTATATTACATATGATTTAAGCACTGTAAATAACCAGAGTTGGTTTAGTTGATCCAAACACTTCAAACAATAAGAGTTTTATGAGCTCAATTATGAGTTCTAATGTTTTAGTGAATTCTGACATACAACATTTAGGCCTTTGGTGCAAAATATTACCCAGTGTTTTATGAATCATCTAATGTTTTGAGTCACCTCTAAGCACAGATGCTTCTGGAAGCCATGAGGCATGTTATTGTCCAATTAAGTCTAATCATCTCACTGCAGCACCTCATTTGTGTCAGTGGGTCAGTAAAGTGGCTTTCATTTGCTTTTCAATAGGACTTCACCGAAAAGACTGCTCAATTTCTGTATACTTATTATTATTTAGGTAAGACAAACTGGCTGTTTAAAAGGGTTGGGATGAAACATGGTAAATATTGTGAAGCAGTGGCTAATAGATAATAATTATATGAAATAGATGAATAAAACCTTGACATTTGTTAGTAAATGGAAGGGCACCGTGGGCCATATATACTGTATGTGGAGGGCTGGGAAAACTTTTCAGATGTCACTGCGAATGAATCTAGCAAACAGCCAAAAATGACAAAATACTGGGTTTTGACCTAAATAGTTTTTTTCTGCATGTAACATACTTTGATATACCTACTTTAAGAAAACCTTTCTATATTTCACCAAAATTAGATTTTTTTTTTTTTCAAACTTGCTTATGCTATCTGCCTACAGAGGTCACATAGGCAAATAAGGAGCCAATTTAACAAACATGACAGTGAAAATGGTCAGTCTGACTAAAGATCATTTTAATTGTTAGCTTGTTAACAATTAGTGTGTGCTAGTTAGTGTGCTTTCCTTATGCAGTGAACATTATCTTTTGATTAAGTCCAATCTGAAATAAATTTTCCAATTAATCTCTCCAATTTGATATAAACTTAATAGATTCAGTTTGTAAGTGGTATAAATACCAGCTTACAAATATCCATGATTCATGTGTACTGCCACTTACACTATAGAGAGGATGGCATGCAGTACTGTAAAAGAAGTATTGGACAGTGTGCTTTGGTTGGCTGCTTTGGTTGTACACTCTTTAGTGCTTTGTTTGTTTTTACTTTGTTTTTGTCTGTATGCGCTGCTTTGTGCATTACCTCATGCAAATACACCAGAGACAAACTTCTGAACATTCGACAGTTTACTCTGAGTAATTTCACAACCAAGATCAAGCAGCTTTGTCTAGCCAAGGACGCAGCCAACAGAAGTGGAAATACAATCCTGTACAACTGTTCAATCCTGAACACACTCACTAAGCAAGTCAGAGTAGCTAAAAGAAACTACTCTGAAAAAGGTGAAAAGTTTTCATCTGCTGACCCTGTTACAGTGTGGAAATGAGTTCAACACCTCACCAACTACAGAAGACACCCCCAAAAAAACTCTGTAAATCAACAACTGGGCTGATGACCCGAATGAATTTTACTGCAGGTTTGAAAAAAACCCAGGCTTACTCACTTTGCTCAAAAGACCAGGAAACCTCCAGGCTCAGACAGGGTCTCACTCTCCTGTCTGAAAATAAGTACCTGGTCTCCGTCTTCACAAAGATTTTCATCAGTTCACTAGATCTGGATGTGGTCTTTTTGTGTACTACTGCTACTACTACATGCCTGCCATTGTGATGTCTATGAGACTAGAGACACTGTGGATGTGGATGATGCATGTGATCAAAGTGATTAAATCTATGATGGAAAACAATTATAGTCTTGAATAAAGTGCCCACGATTTTATTAGGTTACAAATCTAGAGGTAGGCCTGGCATTTGCTTGATATAGCCTGTTTTCTCAAGACAGTATGAAGTCTCGTTAAGATCATTCCAACTGAAATGAAATCTAATGAATTCTAATAATCTATAAAAGGTTTTGCAATTAAGAATATTAGTATTAAACATGGAATGACTGCTGGATGGCCTGGACTCCATAGAATAGTCTATAGGCTATGAGTAAATGCTTTTATAAATATAGAAAGTTTTATGGTGAATATTTATTATTTATATATTTTATTTATTACATATAAACATACATTAAACACATAAATAAGTACTTGTTGCTTTTAGACTGTCAATGCTTGGTGTTTTTCAGCGGAGTTGGAATTGAATCTTTAAAGGCATCCCCCCCCCCCCCCCCCCCTTTCACTTCTAGCCATAACCAGAGTTTAGAATAATCTAACTTTATTTGTGGTTGAGATACATGCAAAAGAGCAGCTGTGGTTTACAGAAATTCATGTAATAGAATGTCATAATTTTATCATGTGAAGAGTTTTCCCAGGCCACCATGCATGCATTGTTTTTCAGTCAGCATGTATCTCAATGTGTAATTACTGCGAGTCTAAAATCATAGTGTTCCAGCCTCATTCATTCAAGTTTGATTCCCTCTAATTTTATGCTGAGCTGCCTTATAGCGCATGGGTACAATCATACACGTAAAAACTGAAATCATAGCAGCAACATAGTCGCGTAGTACCAGCCAAATATAAGTGTGTTGCAGTAAAAAAAATGGCTCTTATGTATTAGACTACTGATGGAAAAAGGAGAGCTATGTATATAACTGTGGTTCCATGAGTGAGTGCAAGGTAGCCATTACATTTTCATTTAGAACTAGTGAGTTTTTCCACAAAGCAACTGGGTTTGCAATGAAGCAAAGGTAAATGGTGCACTCCATATTGCAAAATATGTATATATATATTATATGTAGATATAATATCTACTTAGTGCCACCCAGGAGGCAGCCATAGGAGGTAATGCTTCAGTTGGTATTTAATGGAGGAAGGCACCTCTTGACCTTCACTGATGTATGCTTGTGCAACTGTTTTCTTTACCCCTTTATGGTGCTTTCCAAATCACACAAACAGCTGGTGATGTTCCATACTTCTCAGAAAAGTTGTGACTAGTTTGCTCCCAGCAGTAAACTGTCAATAGGTCCCCTGTGCATAGACAACGCTGCTACATAATGGTAGACCCAGAAAAGGATACCTCTAGTTGACTCTGCAAAAACTCCAAAACATTGTTCACTGTGCAAGATAAGGTGTTCATGTCCAGTGTTTCTACTATAATTAGAAAATGTTCCATATGCCTGCAAAAAACTACAACGTAGTTATAGCATGTGCTCTCAAGAGTGACTGAACCCTTTTTGCACAAGCTAGTATGTTGTGGTCATCTGGGACTGCAGGTGTGGTGTGATCAGTAGTGGGCATAGAGGGCCCATTTGTAATAATAACAGTTTAAACAGTGGTCTGTTCAGACAGAATGGGACAATTAACGTACTGGTTACATAGTCTGTTGGACATCCCATTGGCAATTTTATGACTGAATCCATAATTGAGAATTTTTAAAATTGAATTAAATTTTTTAATCTAATAAATACTATATTAACAAAAATCTATCAACAGGTCGTTCAGAAGCCCTGCCCACCCAGCAAATAATGTTTATAGATTAACAGAATTGATTATATTTTCATTATAAACATTAATGACATTATAAACAATGACATTATATACTGTACATTATAAACATTAATGAGCAATGTGTGGCCATTAGCAATTTCTTGACTGCATCCATAATTGAGATGGCTTGGTGCTTCATGCAGACTTGTTTGGCATGCATGTCGAGCCTCATGCCATTGAACAGTCTGCAAAGAAATCTAGTGACTCTTTTTGTGATTAGTGTCTTAGTGTTTCCACATGTGTGATCAAGACATTTGTCTGACTAAACATCTGCTATTTGGACTGCCTTCCCAGCAGCAAATTGTCCAGATAAAGGAGTATGCACAGACCATGCTGATGCAGGAGCTCTAAGGCAACTCACACCCAGGTTGCTAAAGCTAACTCAAAGGGAAACGTACATCAATCTGTTATTGTGGAAGTAAAGACATTTCCTGTATCACACAGCAATTAAATGTGCGAATTCTTCTTTCAGATCTAGAGTTACAACCAATCATGTTCGTTTTCCTCTTGCATTACACCCAATATGCATATCAGATAGAACAGCAATTGTATTAAGAGGACATTTAGGCTTCTTAGAGGCAGAATGGGGCAGATTCCGTCAGAAATTATCTTGGAAAGAACCTGTCCAGGTGCTCTGGCTCTTCATTGTTTTTAGTAGCAGCTGAATGTCTAGTTTTGCCAGTTTGTGTGGTGTCTGATGGTGGTCAACTAAGTATTTTCACCTAGCATTCCAGGAAACACACTTAAATGCGAGAGCTCCTAGTACAACATTTTGTTTGTCCTTTAATGGGAGCTTTCTACACTAAAGGTATACATGGAGCGCATTTATATAAACCAATCAGCCATAACATTAACCCCACTGACTGGTGAAGTGAATAACATTGCTTATCTTGTTACAGTGGCACCTGTCAAAGGGTGGGATATATTAGGCAGTAAGTGAACAGTCAGTTCTTGAAGTTGATGTGTTGGAAGCAGGTCCTGGTATGCAGTGGTTAGTACCTACCAAAAGTGGTCCAAGGAAGGACAACTGGTGAACTGGTGAACTGGTGACAGGGTCGTGGGCGCTCAAGACTACCCCGTGTGGTCCAATCCCACAGAAGATGGCTATGATAGAATGGTGTCAGAGCACACAGTGCATCGTAGCTTGCTGAGTATGGGGCTATGTAGTCACAGACTGGTCAGAGTGCCCATGCTGACCCCTGTCCACCACTGAAAGCACATACAATGGGCACATGAGCATCAGAACTGGACCATGGAGCAATGGAAGAAGGTGGCCTGGTCTGATGAATCACGTTTTCCTTTACATCATGAGGCCAGCCAGGTGCATGTGCGTCACTTACCCGTGGAGGAGATAGCACCAGGATTCACTCTGGGAAGAAGCCAAGCCGGTGGAGGCAGTGTGATGCTCTGGAAAATGTTCTGCGGGGAAACCTTGTTTCCTGGCATTCATGGGGAACTTACTTTGACGCATACCACCTACCTAAACATTGTTCAAGGTGTTGATTTGGCCTCCAAATTCCCCAGATCTCAATCTGATTGAGCTTCTGTGCGATGTGCTGGACAAACAAGTCTGATCCATGGAGGCCCCACCTCACAACTTACAGGACTTAAAGGATCTGCTGCTAACATCCTGGTGCCAGATACCACAGCACACCTTCAGAGGTCTCATGGAGTCCATGCCTGAGCGGTCAGAGCTGTTTTGGTGGCACAAGGGGGACCTACACAACATTAAGCAGGTGGTTTTACTGTTATGGCTGATATACACTATATTTTTACTTATGACCTCTTGTTGTGCTATTGTTAACAGCGACTAATGAGATGTGGATGCCAAAGACTGACCCTATATTTTTAAAGTATTTTTTCATTGAAAGAGATGGAGGGCTTTGCCCTCTTGACCATTTACACTGTAACAGCTAGCCCTGAATACAACTTTGGCCCCTGCCATTGCTGCAGTCTAAGGCGTGTCCGTTGGCGTGTGTGAATTGCAGAAAGCTTGACAGCTGATATTTTGACTTTTTACAGACTGAATCTGTTAGGCTTATGCCCATGTCAGCGTGGCACATAACCAACAATGTGATCAAAGCATTACATTCACTGTGTGAAGGAGGCAATTAAATCATCTGTAGACAGAGTAACTGTTTTTACAGACGCATTTATTTGATCTTTGCACCAACCATAAGCAAGTTTGGAAAGTAAAACGTTTCATATACTCTATTCCTGCCTGGTGTAATGCAAAGTGGGAGCAATTGCATCTTGCTGCATTTCTTCAAGTTTCCGCAGTGCTGTGCTGTTCTCCTCTCCCCTCTGTCTTTCACTCCCCCTGACTCTGAGCTTCATTCATGTCACCACTAAGTTGAAAACAATGTGTGTGTGTGTGTGTGTGTGTGTGTGTGTGTGTGTGTGTGTGTGTGTGTGTGTGTGTGTGTGGTTTTTTTCCCTTGAAAAAATAAATAATAAAATGAGACTTTTTTTAATGGGACAAAATATACTTGGGCAGACATCAGTTTACCTGGGCAGGGCACAATATAGGTGAGAAACACTGCAAACATATTTTATAATCTTTTGATCAAGTATACATTCAACATAAATGCTGACAAGGTTTGGAAGTGTATAGAGTGTATGTATGAATGCCTTGTGAATGCTTGCACCTTTAATCGCAGCGAACCCATTCATCTCCACCATTGACATCCAAGTCATGTTTCCATGGTGAACTACACTGGTTTCCATGGTGATAGCTTGTGTTTCAGTGCTGAAGTAAGAGTGTGCAGCGTGTGCTGAGTCCATAATGTGACTCTCGGTGTTTCTTTGTGATGCCATGGAGGTGAGAAGGGAATTAAGAGTAAAGTGGCCAAAGATTCAAATGCAGTAGGCTTGTTGCTGTTAAATAATTAATTTAATGAATAACATTATT
Organism: Pangasius djambal; assembly: GCA_022985145.1. NCBI lineage: Eukaryota > Metazoa > Chordata > Actinopteri > Siluriformes > Pangasiidae > Pangasius > Pangasius djambal. The sequence goes on along the minus strand of CM040976.1, from coordinate 11,849,006 downwards.
TTTAAAATACCATAAATAAAATGCACAGTATTTGCAAGTAAAAATAGGCAAATGACAGTGATGATAGCTACTGCTGCAGAAGCTGCTGGGTCAAAATTAGTACACAAGTGCATCGCAAGGTTATGTTCAATTAATTGTTATTTAATGAATAAAATGGAACCAATAAAGCAGAAGTTGATTTAACAGACAAAACCTTAAACCATTTCATTATAAACCAGAGGAAAGTACACTCAGTATGCCTACAATTAAAAGTGTTTTGATATAATACTGTTTTATCCTGGAATACTTATTTGTTGCTGAAATTAAAATACACCACTCTTTGACTGTATTGTCGTAGTGCCACACTTAAAATGACCAGAGGGTCTGTCTGCAAAGATTTATATTCCATCAGCCATTTAAAATTTCAACTTTTCCCACTCTACTTACATTTGCATTAAAATATTCCTTCTCTCAATAGTATTTTGTCTGAATATAGCACAATTACTGATGATTATTTCATCTTATTGAGTATGTTGAGGGAGGCAGCGTTTCAATTCAATTTGCAGTTATTCGACGCGACCTCAATAACAACAAGCTATTTAGAAGGAAATCCTTCCCAAGTGCAACTCAGAAAATGCATAGCATGAACTTCACCAAGGGTCATTTGAACCACAGTTGGATTTTATGCAGTCGTGATCAGAGGGATGCATGGAGTTACAGCGGGTAGTTTTGCTTCCTCACAACTCCAGCGTTTAATCTTGCACAGAGTTTCACAGGATTTCTCCAATGCCCACTTCCCCTATCTCTTCCTACTGTAATCGCTCCAACTGCCACTCTAATTATCTGTTCTTATTTATATCATTCTAATAAATCTGTTCTTTATTTGGACTCTATGACACAGTCTACCCCATAATTTCACATGCTCATTGCTAAGTCTTGTTTGCATTCTCTGCCTAGACTACTAAGCCATTGTTACTCATATTCTGGTCTGTATTTGCAATGTATGACTTTGGTCGTGCTTTGGTTTTATGGTTTTTATTTCTCTGGTTTGTCCCTTTTGCTACATTGTTTGGCAGTGTTATTCCAATTTTCAACTGTCCACTTTAAGTGAAACTGTGCCCACTGTAACCTCAGATTCTGTACCTTACAGGCTGAGAGGAAGAACCCAATTCTGGTCTTCTGCTCTTGCAGCCCATCCACCTCAAAGTTCAATGTGCATTCCAAAATGTTTTTATACTCACTATGGTTGTAAACAATGGTTATTTGAGTTTTTGTAGACTTCCTGTCACCTCAAACCACTCTGGCCATTGTTCTGTGAACTCTCTCGTCAAAAATCAACAGAACTTCCCCTTACTCCATTCTGTGTAAACTCTAGAGACTGTTCTGTTCCCAGGAGATCAGTAGTTTCTGAAATACTCAAACCAGCCAGCCTGGCACCAATGACCATACCACAATCAAAGTCACAGAGGTGTTCCTATTGAAGTGGCCACTGAATACATACACTATATTGTCAAAAGTATGGGGACATTTAACCCTCACAATCATATGTGCTTATTGAACATCCCAGTCCAGATTTTGCCCTCTTTTGCTGCCATAACAGCCTCCGCCCTTCTGGGAAGGCTTTCCACTAGATTTTAGAGTGTGGGTGTGGGGATTTGCCCATTTAGCCACAAGAGCATTAGTGAGGTCAGGCACTGATGTTGAATGAGGAGGCCTGGCATGCAGTCAGCATTACAGTTCATCCCAAATGTGCTCAGTGAGGTTGAGGTCAGGGTTCTGTGCAGGCCACTCGAGTTCTTCCACTCCAACCTTGGCAAACCATGTCTTTATGGGCCTTGTTTTGTGCACAGGGGAATTGTTATGCTGCAGCATACAATGACATCCTATACAATTGTGTGCAGTTTGGGGAAGACCCACATATGGGTGTGATGGTCAGGTGTCCACATACCTTTGGCCATATACTGTATGTGTATGTGAGAGAATTCTTATTCTGCTTCTTCTTATAGTCTCACCCATTCCTTTTCTATGGCTGGTCAGATTTGACTGCAATCCCTAATATGAAAAACCTAAAAATAATTGTTTTAGGTACAAAACTATTCATTCTTTCATGCATCTTAAGTAACTGTTTAATTCCGGCCAGGGCCATGGTAAATCTGGAACCTTTCTCAGGAACACTGGGCAGGAATACACCCCAGGGCCCGTATTCACAAAGCTTCCTAAGCCTAAATGTTGCTCCTAGTGATGAAATTCTAAGAGAATTCTTAGAATTATGACATTTTCTTAGAATTTCCCCTTAAATTTAGGACTAAATCTAAAGTAAAGATAAAAATAATTCACGGAACATCTTAGCCCTAAAAACAGCTCCTAAGGTAAAAATTGTTAAGAGTAGAGAGGAGGACTTTTAAGAGGCTTAAGAGTTTCTATAGCAGAGGACAAAATGGTGGAAAGAAGAAATATTCTCCAAGCAATGCTCTTCTGTCCAATTTGGTTTTCTTGTTCTTTTTACTTCCTTCCATCTCTCTTGGATTGTTGGCTACATACCATCCAAAAGTGCAACTTAAATAGACTGTCCTGCAATCATGTAAACTGGTAAAAGGTGAGCCATTTTGCTCCCATCAATCTGAAATGGATTACAAGTAATAAAATCAGTTTGGTAAATAAATGTAAGAACTTAAATATAGTAACTACTGCGTGGAAACTGGTTGCTTCAAAAGTAGACACATTTTCAACATTTGGCTGTTTTAATTAACTTTAAGATATTTAGCCTATAACAGAAACTTTGCATAAAGTAGCCTGTATTCATTATTATACAATTTCTTAATACAAACATTTTATGATTTCACTGTCCATTGTTATCATATATTCTGTTTTCACAAAGAGCGCATTTTAAGACCTTTACAGATGGTTTTTTATCAACCAATCACAGTCCTTGAATTGCTGCGTCATCCCTAGCAACGGGGTCAACCACACCTCCTCACTAAGATACAGGTTTTTGTACTTTCCTTACTCAGAGTTGCTCTGAGAAGTTTCCTAAATCACTTTTAGTCTAGGACTCCCAGCTAGGACTTTTTAGGCTAAGATAGGAGCTCTCCGAGAGAATTCTAAGAAGCTTTGTGAATACGGGCCCAGATGGATAGCAAGTCCATCGCAAAGTACCGTGAACATTGACTTTCACACACTCATTCAAACATTCACCTAGGGGTAATTTGGAGGAGCCAATTCTCAACAAAGCCAGTTATAATTTATCATCATGCACATGAAAATGTGTTCAGATGCATAGCATTGATAAGGTCATTAAGTCTGATGCCACCATAGTTATGCTTTCTGTGTCATATTTAGAAGAAAATAGCAAATTTGACCAGAACACAACAGGTGGGTTTTGTTATGGCCCTGTTTTGAAAATCTGTTGCTCCACATTACTGATCAAGGTATGAAGACATACTATTATGTTGTCACACCTGTAAGAGGGGAGAAGTAAGTGTAGTAACACATAAATAATTTAAGAAGATAACGTCTGAGAAGATATATTTCAAGTCAAGTCAATGTGCAATTTATTCTTTGTTATTGTGGACTGTACAGTACAGGAATTCATGATCCATGATTAAATTTAAATATTTTGGGGTGATATATGTTTACACCACTGCTGCTTACAGTGCCTACACCTTATGTTTGTGGTAGTTTTGTTCTGGTTCTTCATCACTGTCCTCATCTTCATACTCAACCTCGCTCACAATACCCACACTTCCATCTCTGCAATACTAAAAAGCCTGTCGTCAGTGTCACCATAGCAACAGCGTCGTATGCTTGGACGCACAGCTGTCTCTACCAAGATTAGCTTGTGTGTATGTAGGGTTGGGATGATATGTATGTCTTAACTCTATATGTTGCTGGTGTGTGTGTTCTTGTGATTAGAGTCTGTTGGAGTGAATGAGGCATGTTCCTGACACCAACATCTCTGTACACATCAACATACATACATTAACACGAAGCACATGTTGGTACTGTGCCACCTGCCACTCAACATACATGATTAACTAATTAATTAGTTGCATTAATAATTATGGCAATGTATGGTCCTCATAAGGATAAGGATAAAATAAAGTGTATGCATGTCTAGAAATGATACTTCTCTAGACTACTGTTGTCCCCTCGGCTATACTATAAATAGCTCTGTAACTGTCTGGGTGGGTTTAAATATAGACACTAAGACAGGATTCTCCCCCAGCACTCAGCCACATGAATAATATATGAGAAAATGTGGCTATGCCAAAGCTCAGTCATTTAGGTCAGCTGCCTGTGTGTGTGTGTGTGTGTATGTGCACTCGCAGTGCACAGCTGCATTTTGGAGAGCAAGAAAACAGGAATCTAAATTTCCAGTCATTCATGGAGCTGTGTGAAGACTTGAATGTATTGTCATTCACAAGATTTTGTGTATTAGCATGATCATTTGTGTATGCATGCATTGTCATTCGACTTGATGTTGTTCCTCTTTCGGCTGCTCCTGTTAGGGAGCCACAGCAGTCTGCGTATTTTTGATTTGGCACAGATTTTACGCCGGATGCCCTCCCTGATGCAACCCTCCCCAGTTTTATCTGGGCTTGGGACCAGCACTGAGAGCACACTGTTGCATGCTCCCTGGCCAGGAACCCGGGCCACAGCAATGAGAGCACTATGGCTTAATCACTAATCCTCCAGGGACTTATGTATTGTCATTTGACTATTGTGGAATATAAGGAAAACATGGTCTTTACTTGGTAACGGTGGAGACAGTGTCACTTTCTGAAGGGCTTGGAGGCAGGTTCAGAAACAGTTCACACACTAACTGTCCTGCACAATAGTCCTGACTACAAGTTACATTCCCATACAATTACAATTTACTAATTTGGCTGATACTTTTATCCAGAGTAACTTACAATTGAGATCGTGAGCAAGACCCTTAATCCCTCAAGTGCCCAAGAGTAGCATCTTGACGATGCTAGGATTGGAACTCACAGCTTTCCAATTAGTAGCTTGATGCTTATCCAATGAGGATCCACAGTATTACTATACGTGTAAAAGCTGAACCGTCTGTCCAAGAAAATGTAGAAAACGTAGTCTTTCAAGCATGTCTAAATGATTCTATGAATGTTATCTGTTAGTATTATTAAGTTAAAATAATATTAATATACTACCAATTAGTATCAAACTAAGGACCTTCCTCGCTTTATAATGAATTCTATCAATCTGTAAATTGAGAGGTGCTAATAGGATTGAATGCAGCAGGCTGTTCCTAGATGTGATCATAGTGTAAAACATGAGAGTTATGTTGATCCCTTAGTGGTCTTGAATGAGAGAAATGAAGTAAAAAAAAAAAATGTGAGGACATTGTTAAAACAGGCAGCTGCCATTCCAACATAATCTTCAAAATTCCACTCTCTAAACATCAACGAGTGCAGCTCTAAAGAAAAAGGAGAAACAGACACAATACTGGGACACTGAGGACTAGAGGGACGAGAGACTCTGAAAGGAAAGAAATCTCCTTGAACATACAAGCCCTTCCATGCTTAGGCCTCATGTTGAGTATAGACATGGTTGCTATGGAGACAGATTTGCAGCAGTGTGGTCAAGGTCAGAGAAGGAGTTCTTAGAGAAAGGCTCAAAATGGCCAAGGGTGAGGGTAGGCCTTTTCAGCATGTACTCACAAACATACATGTTTGTTTTACTATTTTTGTGAGGGCACACACACACACGCATACAAACATGCCAACTATGCACAAGAAACAATGACAGTTACAATCTCCCTGCTTCTCTCTTCTTTTGAATTCATGCACATACTGGAACACTTTGATTGATATTAACCAATCACGATTTAAGGACCATTTACTACTGCATGCAAAATGACATACTGTGTATTATTAATCAGCTGTAATTGTATTATTTTGGATACTTTTGGAAAGCAGAAAAATAAATTACATGAAACAAGCATGGGAGGGGTTATCTGACTAATACATTACTATAAAAGAGGCAAAATAAAAATATTAAAACAAAGGAAATAAACAGTGAAACAGAGGTAAACAGTTAAGCTGTTAATTCACATCTACCATGGTGTCATGGCAACAGTGCTCTCCTTCTCTGATTGGTGGTGGCTAAGGGCTAGGAGGTGAATGGCATCTGGGATGAACCGTTTCCTTCTCAGTTTGTTAGGGAGAACATTTTCATTTAAGTATGTCTGTGTGTGGGCAGGGTGGGGGAACTGTGAGCAGGGGTGCATACAGTAGTTTTTCATGTTAATTGAGGGCCCTCTTGCTCTTGCTACATATAGCTATTATCTACAGACTTTCAGATATGTGCCTGTGCCTCTCTTTATGATTGGGTATCCAGTTTTTCAGTAACTCGGTCATATGTTATAAACAAAATCATATTTTAAAATGTTCTTGTTCTTTCTCAAACCTGAGAAAGACTAATTAGTACAGGGGCTGTTCTTTGAAGGCCCGGTGTACAGTGTTAGGGACAGAGCAGTCCTGCTGTATCCTTGTGCCAGATGCAGACTGTGTAAGGATGAGACCAGGCCTTGGGCTGCTACAACATCACAGACAGCACTTTCCCCAGCCTTAACACCGTGCTCCCTCTGCTGTCATCACACCCAGCAGCATAGCAAAACATTTCACACACATTGCATCTGTAGTCTGTGGTTTTCTTTTCCTAACAAACTGTATTAAGGTACAATGTACATAAAAAGTATGGACATGAACTGTTCTGTTTTCCCTTACTTCTTTTGTCCAAAATATATATAATATACTGAACACACATTTTTCTGGGGAAAAAATTAGCTTTAGATTTTTTTGGGTTGTTTGTTTGTTTGTTTGTTTTGATATTTTTTCTTTCTTTTTTAGAAATTTCTGGGGGAAACGTTGTATTATCACTTAATAACGATTAGCCAATTTTCAATAAGGAATGCATCTGACTGAATAATTGGTGTTTTGAGAGGGGAGATAAGCAATGTTTTACTGATATAAATTACAGTTTGTCTTTTTATTCTACCAATATTAGTTTACTTATCAATCTAATTATCTACCAGAAATAAAATTAGAGACCCAAACACACATTATATTCTAGAATGTCTGTGAACCTTCCTGACATTGGGGCCCTGTGATAATTCAGTTTAAATCTATGTAATTCACTGATATATTCCTTATTTGGAGTTAAAGTTTGGTCCACTGCATTTGTTAAACCTTTTGTGGAGCTCTGACAGGTTATGGGATTGTCCACACCCAAAGAGATACATGTGAACTACTGATTGTTACTGCTTGGTTATGTTATAAGTTTTGTAATAATTTAAGGGTGAGCCCGCAGAGTGTTTATATTTTGATCTCTCCCAGCTCTCAACAAATCTTAACCAGGTATAGACAGCAATCTTATATATTGGTACAGGTGTGTCAGGAGCCGGGATATAGCAAAAATGTACACTCCCTGTCCACTTTTATATGCAGTTATCCAATCAGCCAATCATGTGGCAGCAGCACAATGCATAAAATCATGTAGATACAGGTAAAAGAGCTTCAGTTGTTCACATCATACATCAGAATGGGGAACAATGTGATCTCTGTGACTTTAACCATGGCATGGTTGTTGGTACCAGACGGGCTGGTTTGAGTATTTCAGAAACTGCTGAAATACCTCCTGAGATTTTCACACATAACAGTCTCTAGAGTTTACACAGAATTATACGGAAAACAAAAAACAAACAAACAAACAAACAAGCAAAACATCTTGGGTGAGTCTGTGCCCATGATAGCCTCAGATTCCTGTTCTTGGCTGACTGGAGTGGAACCTCTGCTGTTGTAACCCATCCACCTAATGGTTCGATTTTTTGTGCATGCTGATCATATGAGTTAGTATATCCTTCTTGGCAGCTCAAACCAATCTGGCCACTGTTTCACACAATGTTGTGTGTGAAAATTCTCTCACATACACATACAGAGGATCATCAGTTTCTGAAATACTCAAACCAGTACATTTGGCACCAACAACCATGCCACGGTTAAAGTCACAGAGATCACACTTCTTCCCCATTCTGATGTTTGATGTGAACATTAACTGAGGCTCTTGACCTGTATCTGCATGATTTTATGCATTGAGCTGCTGCAACATGATTGGATAACTTCATAAATTAGCAGGTGTACAGGTGTTCCTATTAAAGTGGACGGTGAGTGTATACCATCCGTTTGACAGAAAACTGGTCACTGATCTAAACAACAAAGAAACACAATTATATATACAATATATGTAATTATATATACTTTAGGAATTGTAGAAGAACATAATCCACATAAATCAATTTTTCTCTAATTGTGTTTTCTGATATTTCTAATCTACAGATATTGGCCATCATCTCCATATTGTTCATTGTGTTGTCTACCATCGCTCTGTCTCTCAACACGCTTCCAGAACTGCAAGACATAGATGAGTTTGGCCAGAGCACGGACAACCCTCAACTGGCCCATGTTGAGGCAGTTTGCATTGCCTGGTTTACCATGGAATATCTCCTTCGCTTTCTTTCTGCACCCAATAAATGGAAGTTTTTCAAAGGTCCACTCAATGTAATTGACCTGTTGGCTATCCTTCCATACTATGTAACCATCTTCCTCACAGAGTCCAACAAAAGTGTACTGCAGTTCCAGAATGTGCGGCGAGTGGTGCAGATCTTTCGGATTATGCGCATTTTGCGAATCCTAAAATTAGCTCGTCACTCTACTGGGCTACAGTCACTCGGCTTCACGTTACGACGCAGTTACAATGAACTTGGCCTGCTAATCCTCTTTTTAGCAATGGGCATCATGATCTTCTCAAGTTTGGTCTTCTTTGCTGAAAAGGATGAAGATGACACAAAGTTCAAGAGCATACCTGCCTCCTTTTGGTGGGCTACTATTACCATGACCACTGTGGGATATGGGGACATTTACCCAAAGACATTGTTAGGCAAGATAGTTGGCGGTCTCTGCTGCATTGCTGGAGTGTTGGTCATTGCACTCCCTATCCCTATCATTGTAAACAACTTCTCTGAGTTCTATAAGGAGCAGAAGAGGCAAGAGAAAGCCATCAAGAGACGTGAGGCTTTAGAACGAGCCAAGCGCAATGGCAGCATAGTGTCTATGAATGTTAGGGATGCTTTTTCCCGTGGTGCAGAGCTTCTTGATGTGGTCATGATGGAGAAGGGCGAGAAGCTTCAAGACAACCATCTCTCACCTAGTCGCTGGAAATGGTCATCCAAGAGAGCTGCGTCTGACACCAGCTCCAATCGGTCATTCAATCAAGAACAGGGCTCCCCAAGCAAAGCCAGGGCCTCCAGCCCTCAGAGGCTCAATCCACAGAAATTAGAGGAAGTGTACAACCAGATGACCAAAACTCAGTCACAACCCAATCTCAACACCAAAGACAGGAGTTCATCCCGTGCAGGTAACAGAAGGGATGAGATTGAGCTAGGTACCTTGCCAAGTCAAGGAGTTGGTCCATTTGGGGGTCACGAAGGAGTGGTGGATATGAAAAGTCTGTCCAGCATTGACAGCTACATCAGCTGTGCCACAGACTTCCAAGAAAACGCACGATTCCCTTACAGTCCAGCAGTGGGCTTGTCCCTCCCAGAGAGTTCTCGTTTTTCACACAGTTCTGGATTATCAGGACGGGTCAGTGCTAATCCAAGCCTTCAGACAACCATGGAACATGAACCCATGCTTACTCCACCATGTTCTGCTGCAAAGCCTCCTGACGTAGAGGGTTCAAATCATGGCGGAAATCTTCTGAAAACACGTTCTCTTAGAGTGAATCATCATGGTTATGGGGATTCAAGTCCAGCTGGTGGCCTTTTATCAGACAGCTCTGCTCCCTCAGATCGCTCCCTGATCAGCCCAGAAGTATCTATCTATACTACAGCTAGCAGCAGGACTCCACCAAAGACACCGGAGGGAGTTGCACTCACACCTACTGTTTTCACATTTCATGATGCCTCTATCAACAGGTACATTGATGCTGATACAGATGATGAAGAACATCTCAGAGAAAGCAGTCCATCAGACCGTCTGCTCGGAGGTCTGGGCGCCAAGCCTCACCTAAATATTGGCTACCAGAGAGGTACCAACCACCTGGAGGCTGCACAACGGCTGTTGGGTCAGAACTGTCGATTCTCATTGGGAAGCAATCCAAGTGGAAGTCACGATAACCATTTGGCATTAGATGCTTTACATAGATGTAGAGGGGATAGAGGACGTTCCAACACCTTTGATGAAAGCCTCTGAGACATTGAGTGCATTTAGTGACTACAGACAAAAGAAAGAGCACGGTAGGAGGCAAAGGCAATGGAGATAGTAAACCTGAATGCTCAGTGCAGTGTCCACAGATGTACCACAGCCCATATCTCTTTCTGTCTCTCCCAATTTTTTGTGTGTTTGCTGTGTTGGTGTTAGGTAGCCTGCACTGGCATGCTTCAAGGTAAACTGAAACAGATGTGACTGTTGTCAGAATCTGACATAATTAGTTTTGTGCAGTCAGGTTGGAATGGAAAATTCAACACTGAACAGACAGAACAGGTCTGTAAAGTACAGACAAGGACAGTCATTCACTGCCAAAGTCATCTAGCCATTGTCCAGAGCCCACTTTCAAGATTAGGCTTTATATCAAGTTAAAGTTATAGCCTGTTTACGAGTACAACCCAATCCCTATCCCCATTAAGAAACTAGCCTTACTTAATTGCAGGTATGAATGTCTGAATGTCTAAAATGCCTGAGTGGGAGTGTGTGAATAGGTTCACTATGAGGAGAGTTGTCCTTAGGGTAATATGTGATGATTTACATTTCTGCATACATTCTCAAAGTTGTACACATACAGTGTAACTGATTTATTTTTATATAGACATGAACATTGTAGAAATCTAGAAATTGCACCATTCTATTGTGTTGGGCCAGTCAATTGTGTAACAACCACAAAGGACATTTACACTGTGGGGATGCAAGCTCATTTAAGTCATGGTTATTTTTTTATTCTTCTTTTTCATTAATGTCTTATTTTATTTAGGATAGCACTGGGCCAGTTATGAGAATTTTTATAAAGAAGACTGGCCAAACAGTAGCATTTTAGTCACTATCAGTGCTACTAAGAATGCCAAATCCTGGGTCAGCCTACTGAAAGTTCTGGTCAAATTAGCACATTACCATTTATGTTTTCATATTGTCTAATAGAAACCAATATGTAGTATGAAATCTACTTCATCGTACACTATATGGCAAAAAGTATGTGGACACCTGACCTTCATACCCATATGTGGGCCTTTCACAAACTGTTGCCACAAAGTTTGAAGCACACAATTGTCTAGAATGTCTTTATATGCTGTAGCATTACAATTTCCCTTTACTGGAATCTCAAACCTGTTCCAGCATGACAATGCCCCTGTGCACAAAACGAGGTCCGTAAAGACATGGTGTGCCAAGGTTGGTGTGGAAGAGCTCACATGGTCTGAATAGAGCCCTGACCTCAACCCCTTTGATCACTTTTGGGATGAATTGGAATGCTGACTGTGAACCAGGCTTCCTCGATCAACATCAGTGCCTGACCTCATTAATTCTCTTGTGGCTGAATGGGCACAAATCTGCACAGAAACACTCCAAAATATAGCAAAAAGCCTGCCCAGAAGAGTTGAGATTATTATAACAGCAAAGGAGGGCCTAAATCTGGAATGGGATGTTCAAGAAGTACATATGGGTGTAATGGTCAAGTGTGTATATATATATATATATATATATATATATATATATATATATATATATATATATATATATATATATATATATATATATATATAGTGTATACAGTCGCCATATAGTGTATTTGTCATAACACATTGCTACAATCAAAATAACTTACCGAGTGATTACATGCTATTGCAAACATATCATAAACTAAAAAATTGAGGTACCTGGATTCATAAAATATCTCTACCCAATTCCATCACACATATGTACACAAATATACATGTCCATGCAGAAGGGATTCTCAGGTATGTATAACATGTTTTAGTAATAGCAACAAGCAGTTGATATGATAGCCACAAGCCACTGTCAATGTGTAACCAGACTTTGGAGGTGCGTAGATTATGTAAAACTCAAGATGTCACAAAGTAAAGTGTGGAGAAAAATATGGAGATAAAGGAAGAACTATAGGGATTTGGCATCTCTTTTACATTGTTTACACACATACTACCATCTCTGTTTCCGCAGTTCAGGCAATTTAAATGTGGCAAATTAGAGGAAACACCAACATAAATGTGTCTCTGTAAGGTGTTGAAAGTTCACCTTGGCATAGATTCTACAAGTCTCTGGAACTGTACTAGAGGGATGAACACCAAAAATATTCCCACAATTGGCATTTTGATGATGGTGGTGAAGAGAACTAGCAAAAGGGGGGACCCCCTATTTGATACTATTTAAAATATCAGATCAAAATCTCCCATAGGTGTGCCATTGTCAAACCATTGGCCTTCGTCAAACCATTAAGCAACCCCTCATGTTCTGCTGGGCACTGTCATCCTGGAAGAGACCACTACCATCAGGATAGAAATGTTTCAACATAGGATAAAAGTGATCACTCAGAATAAATTTGCAGTGACACTTCTCTCTATGGAGACAAGTGGACCCAAACCATACCAGCAAAATACAGCAAAATACAGCAGCAACAGAGCTACTGGTTTCCTTTAATTTGTCACCCACCTGTACATCAATTACATTATTGTTTGTATTACAGTTTGTTTGTTTGTTTGACTGATAATCATATAATCTCTGTTTATTGTTTCTATTGTATGATCAATTGGAAATAGCTTCTTATGTACTCCATGATTATTGGCAGATAATTATTTTATCATGTTTGATTTGAATTCTGAAGTGGATCTTTACAGCTGTTTTTAATATTGCCCGGAAAGCATTTCAGACTTTTGCCAGACATTGTATATAAATATTTTCAGTGTGAAAATATTTTCAACCAATTTAGTGAGCCAGACTAGCAGATGGATGTAGCATACACAATTTCAATTCAGGCAGCAGTTCCAGAGAAACAGTTAACTGAATGTTATAGCACCCCCTATTAAGATGCGTGCGTCAAAATTGATAGACTACCTCGAATTCATGTACCATACATGTATAATCAAATTTGGTGTGGATAGGCAGAAGTGTTGGAGATATGTCCTCACTTCCTGTTTCGTCTTTGCTGTCATATTCACAGGCCTGTCAAACCAGGCCAGGCAAACAGTTTTGACAATGCATTATCCTTTTAAAAAAATGAAGTCTGATGCTTTGAGCAAATTTTCCTGAACATTTAATTAAAATTTGTAGAAGAGAAGCTTAAAAAATAGTTTTGCACATTATGCTAATTATCTCAATATCCAAAGGGCAGAGCTAAAAGATCCAAATTGTAATTATGTTTGTTTGTTTGACTGAAATTATAAATACATTTAAATAGTCCCAGACAATGTTTCTATAGTACGGTCAATTGGAAAGTAGCTTCTTATACAGTCCATGCTGATTAGCAGAGCATTATTTTATTGACATGTTTGATTTGAATTCTGAAGTGGAATTTTTCAGCTGTTTTAATATTGCTGAAAAAACATTTCAGATTTTTGTCAGACACCGTATATAAATATTTTCAGTGTGAAAATGTTTGAGGTAACAGTCAGCAAACAGTGATGACAATCAAAACATTGTAAAGGTTAAAAAAAAAATTCAAATAAAACATTCATCCCTTTCATGGGTCAAACTGTGATTTAAAAAAAAAAAAGGTTTTATCCTATAGCCCATTTTGTACATTGTTTTACACTGTTATTTGAAAAATACAGAGCTTTAGAAATTGTTGGGTTTTATTTTTCGTTAATATTATTTTATATGAAAAGGCTCATAAAGGCAGTATTTGTGAGCTGTGTTTCAGGTTTCAACCATGAGTACAATCACATGACCATTAATTTTTTTTTTTATTCATTCTTATGCATTTGATCATTGTAAAAGACAAAAAATGAGCATAATTTAATTTCCAGGGAATTTACAAAAACAAGAGAGAGAATTGTTTACACCCCAGTCCCCTAAAATCCTTTATGGTGTTGTTTGTAGGTCTAAAGGCTGTGCGTTTTGTAAACTTTCTACCTGTCAACTTTCTATGCTGTTGTTTCTGTATGTGTTATGTCATTTGACGCATGTTGTACTTCTGGAGTTCTATCTTGTTCTGTGTGTTATAATACTTTGTCTTGTATAGAGATGGAAAAATATGTCAATATGTCTCTTTCAGTTTCTTTTCAGTAAAAAGAAAATACCCTCCCCATTTTGACTGGCTGAACATTGAATAAAAATACAAAATCAAATATGTTTTTGATTGTTTATTTCAAATATTGTCTGAAGTATGACAAGCAAATGTCTGCCTACTGAGACTACTGTTATTACTACTATTATTCACTCACTTTAGGGTCACAGTGGATCCGAAGCCTATCCCAAGAACACTGAGCGTTATGCAGGAGAATTCTCCACAGATATGACAACAGTCCATTGCAATGCACAAGCCTCTGCACTGCCGGTTACTGACATCCTGCTGCAGACAGAACCTTAGGAGAGAAGGAGGGAACACATTTAATGCCTTTTAATTTCTCAGGAGCACTGTTATAAAAAAAAAAAAAAAAAACGAAACCTTTCTCAAAGCAGTTCTGCAAGCTTTGCATTATCCCAAAGCACTATTTCTTCTGACTTGTCACAAAATGTTCAAAAATTATTAATATGCTAAAGCCTGAGGGTAAAAAAAATTAAAAACGTTCCAAAAAAAAAAGGTAGTCATAAGTTTTTCATTATAACTCTTTGTAGTTTCATCAGTCAGTGAATAGAAGGAAAAAAAGAGACGTGAAAGGACTCTGTAGTGCTTCATTTTGATGTATAATTTGGTTTTGATTAAACAATTTCACTTTTTCATGAACAAGCCTTACAAATCCTTGGAGTGTGGACTGATGGTCAAAGGAACATTAAAATCCAACAACCACAATTTTTCAAACATTATCCTAACATTGTTAAATGCAAGTTTGGATTTAAACCATTTTATGGAGTGTGGTATAATAAACGCGCTACATGTGCGAGAATTGTCTCACTGTGCCCTCTAGTGGGACATTGTTTTTTTTTTTGTTTGTTTGTTTTTCTCACCAATTTAGACGATACGTTGTACACTCACCGTCCACTTTATTAGGAACACCTGTACACCAGCACGTTCATGCAGTTATCTCATCAGCCAATCATGTTGCAGCAGCGCAATGCATGAAATCATGCAGATACAGGTCAAGAGCTTCAGTTAATGTTCACATCAAATAACAGTCTGAAGAAAAAGTGTAATGTCCGTCACTTTAACTGTGGCAGATGGGTATTTCAGAAACTGCTGATCTCCTGGGAATTTCACACACAATAGTCTCTAGAGTTTACACAGAACGGTGTGAAAAACAAAAAACATCCTGTGAGCAGAGGGTCTGCAGACTGAAACATCTGATGAGAGAGATCAGAGGAGAATGACCAGACTGGCCTGAGCTGACAGGAACTCTAAAGTAACTCAAATAAACACACTTTACAACCATGGTGGGCAGAAAAGCATCTCAGAATACACATACCTCAAACGTTGGGGCAGATACAACAGCAAAAGACCACATCAGGTTCCACTCCTTCAGTCAAGAACAAGAATCTGAGGCTATCAAAGGCACAGATTCACCCAAACTTTACAGTAAAATACCAGGTTTATGTTGTTTGTTTGTTTGTTTTCTAATCTTCAGCTGTCCAGTTTCTCCACTCCGCGTCGTGCCTAACACCACCCCTTAGCTGTTCTAAAATCACTGTAAACCATCTCTTTATTTGCTTTATTCTAGTAATAGTTCATTACACTGAGACTACTACACTTACTATGGGATGTCGGTCAGTCTGTGTGTTGGCATGGCAACAAGCAATGCTTTATGCAGCTGTGGCTTCTTTGCGAACTTTCTTTTCACTGTCGGAACAAAAATAAACAAAATACTTGGCCGTGTTGTGTCTGTTGGAAATGTCAGTTACTCAATTTTAATTTCATGTTCATAGAACAGTTGTATAAAAGCAATATCACAACTGCAATCGGTCTGATATTCAGTATAACAGTATAACAGCACTCTTGCTCATGCAGTCCGAGCAAACAACGTTACGTTAGCATATGGTGACGTTTTTTTTTTTGTTTGTTTTTTTTTAATTTATTGGGAACCAAAACAAAAAAGCCTTCCCGAAACGTTGTAGGGAGGGGTCTGTTTGTTTGTTTGTTTATTGTAACAACCTAAAGAGAACCTATACAGAACGTTGTCTAGTGGTTATCCCATCGCTCCCATCGCTGCCAACACGGGATTGTGGCCTAATGGTTCGAGAGTCGGACTAGGAACCTGAAGGTCGTGGGTTCGAGTCTCAGGCCGGCAGGGATTGTAGGTGGGGGAGTGAATGACCAGCGCCCTCCGCCACCCTCAATACCACGACTGAGGTGAGACCCTTGAGCAAGGCGGCGATCCCCCAACTGCTCCCCGGGCGCTGCAACTGAAAAAGGCTCCCCACTGCTCCGTGTGTGTGTGTGTACGTGTGCGCACTTGGGTGGATTAAATCCACAAGTCACTTCACTTTATTTTTAGGTTTGGTTTTGATACAGGAATTCAGCATGAACATATTAGTGGCCAAACAGTTACGTCACATGAGTGGAGTGGCAAAAATCTCCTGTACTCAGCTCAGTGGAAGGTTGATAGGCAGTCAGGTAAGACACTATATAAATATGCAATGATAAATGACAAAAAAATCTTCATAAGCATTGTTGGGCCATAATACTTTGGGAAAGAGAAAACACTACTTCAATTATACGATTGGGCAAAGAGTTTTATTAAAACATGAACAAAGTGAGTAACTAACAGGAAAAACAGTTTTATTAAAACAGAAACAATGAAAGGAATAAGTGGGCAAATAGTTTTATTAAAAGAAGAACAATAAAAGAAAAGAAAATAAAAACACACTGAGGAACACAGTCGGAGTACAATGGAGTGAGAGGGGAGAACTGAAGTTTGGAGCCTGAGTGTGAAAGTGAAATAGTTCCAGCTTCATGCACACGGTGTTTCTGCAAGATTTGGCAACAAAACAACCTCATTAAGAATAATGTCACTGACCTCTCAGCTTTTGCCACTTGTGAAATCCAGGAAATTAGATATGGGCTATCCCTTGCAGACCACTAGACGCGGCCATGCGCAAAACCCATGATATGAAAGGTCC
>CM040976.1:11765649-11827964 GCA_022985145.1 Pangasius djambal | reverse complement strand
TATATATATATATATAAAATGTCATTAATGAAGTTAATAACATGAATCATATGATGGATTGGGTGCCATTAGTCATCACATGCAAAGGGCATTTTCTCGAATTAAAACATCGTAATAGATCTTTAAAGAAAAACTCTGAAGCAGTGCCGGCAAATCCGGCGTCATACTCACCATGTCGTGACAGGACTCCACGTCCTTCCCGATACCGTGGCTTATGAGAGGCGGCTGAGAAGAGCAGTTGATGAGAGACACAAATTCGTTCTTGTTGTTTTTTGGAAAGTCCTTATATTCTACCTGTGGTGAGCAGAGTACAACAATGAGTATCTTCCTTTCCTTAGTCTGCTGGAGTCACCTCTTGTTTGTGAATGGGTATGTATGTTGCTGGTAATTGTGTACCTGTAGGCCTTGTACAGTGGCCAGGTATCCAAGCTGTTCAGATGGTCTAGTGAAGGGGCCGTGGGGTCTCATTGCAAGGTTTTTACTTCCCTTCAGTATGCCTTCAGCTGTGGGGGAAGTACCAGCGTACAGCAGCTCGTTGGCAATCGTTGCTGTCAGTGAGGCCTTGGCCTGGTTGGGGCGGCCATAGTCCTTGGCATGGGGTCCCTGGCTGGCACCAACCGCTTGTGCCACCTCAGGCACCATGGGTAGAATGCCAGCAGGAAGCTGCTGATGGCTGAGGAAGGGCACACGGTAATCCTCCTCCTTGGAGACTACAAAGAGAGCACCCCAAAGAATTTTAATAATGTTTATGAGGATACTTCATAGCAAAGCTTTTAGAGCAGAACAACAAATTTGGCTCCCTGAAGCAGGACTGAATTTAGCAAAAGAAATTTGGATGGTTACAGCACATGTGGAAGCGTTTTAAAACTTTACAGCACATCTTTGTGCTTTACTGTATGACACTTACCCAGTCCCCCCTCCTCCACAGAGCCTGGCTCAAAAAAGGTCACTTTACGTCCGTCTCCAGGTTTTTTCAGAGGAGGCTGTACAATAGGTACAAATGAAAAACAGGTTTTTGTACAAGGTACAAAAGACTAACAAGACCTCAACTAAAACGCACTACAAAGCAACATGGCTAAAACTAGTCACCAGAAAACAAAGCTGACTAAAATCTGTCCCTGTTCATGTGTTTATTTCTTCTTTAACATCTGCCCCATTCTTTTGCCATGACAGCATTCCCCATTTCCATGTCACTCTGTATTGGATGTAGGAAGGAATCTGACATACAAATAGAAGCACATAAATGTTTGAAAGTGAACCTTCTCCTCTGTTTTCAGTGCTGGTTTGGGAGGCTGAGGTTGAGGCACTTTAAATCCCAAGAGCTCCAGCATCTTCTCTGCTGCATTCCTCTTGGCCACCTTTTTACTTGGACCCATACCTTCTGCAGTCTGACCAGTGACTGACACCTGATAGAGACAGCTGGATAAATTATTCCAGAACATTAAACTTTTTTTTTTATGACCAAAGAAGGATGCCTTACAAACCTGCATGACAAACTCCCTACGTCTAGGCAGTCCTCTCTCGGTCACTAGGATGTACTCAGGCTCTTTCTCTTTCTTAGCCTGCTGGATCTGAGCCAGTCTGCTGATTGGGTTTATTCCTTGCCCATATTCTGGACTGGTCTGCAGCTAAAAACAAAAGAGTCGGTATACTTAACTTGTTCCATCTATAATAAATAAATAAAAAATATAAAAAAAATACATACTAACACCTTTACAGAATATAAAGGACTTGAAATTAACTTTGTAGCTCACCAACGACTGAGAATACGAGATGATTCACAGTGTTCTAACAATCTATAGTACTTCTGCTACTCAGCTACTACGGCATTTTGCATGTTACAGATGTTTTTTCATTACTAATATAAAAAAACGGTCAAACAGCGTATGACGAAATACTATTAGTGAAACTAATAGCCAAAACTATTTTTCTGAATGTGATATAAATTTCTGACTGCTCACAGATAACAGCTGGAGAGTTTGAGTCTGAAATGTTCATTAGACACTGTATAAATGAACCTTATAATAAATGCAACGCTCAACGGAGACGCAAACCTTTGCCCTTGCTCATAAAAATATCTGTTGATTCAATTCATTATCATTTAGGTGATGTTTTCAATAGAAAAATACCATTAAATGAACACGGAAAGCTGATACATTATAAATAAAGATACACTGAAACCAATGTGGATGCATTTTTTTTTTTGTAAACAAACTTACAACACCTTTATAATGGATTTGGTTTTCTTTTTAATACGAGGTGGCATCTTGTCCATGACTGGTAGTTGTGGCAACTTCCGCAGCTCCTCCAGAACAGCAATGGCAGCGAGTTTCTTGGCGATCTTCTTGCTCTTGCCCTCCCCTTCTCCAGTGAACTCTCCCACAGTCACTTTCACCACAAAGCTCTTCATATGAGGTGGTCCTGCCTCTTTCAGCACCTGATCAGAAGGTCTGGTTCATTACTGTGCCAGGCAAAAATCTTACAGATGTGGATTTAATTGTGTGAAAACAGAAACGAGCTATACAGTTGACAATCTGACTTTTTTTTTTTTTTTTTAATAAATGTAATGCCACAGGTTATATGGTTCTAAACATTTATGGGCGAATTGAAGGTTGCAGTGTACCTCAAAGTTCACAGGCATGTTCCGCTTCAGTGCAATCTCAAACACTTGGCTGATCTCAGATTTGTTGAGGTTTTCTTCTTCTGGTTCTTTTTTCATCTATGCATAAAAAGAAGGAAACATACTGTACATAAGAAAATAGTTAATCATTACAGAGAATAGTATATGTCTAATGACCTTTAATCTAAACTAATCTTAAACGTTTCAGTTGTATGACAATTAATTGTTGATGTAGCATTATGTTACACCCTGTGGTAGGAAACAAACACAGGATTCAGCCCAAAGATGGTAGAATTTACATGAATCACAGGTAAAAATGTCCATGATAAATATTCTAAATATCCATTATGAGATATAGCTTATAAAACATAAAAATACAATCTAAGAGAGAAAAACTTCTGTCACTATACTACTACTAAAGATGGCTGTGCCATACTGTCCAGTAGAAGAAAAAAAAAAAAAACTATTATAGACAATTCTGTGACAATTCTGTTTGACCAATCAACCACTGACACTACTTCCAACTCCACACACGGGCAAAAGAAGAAGGCAACCAAATTCCAAACATAATGGCCTTACTGACCTACCTCAACTAGCTGCTGTAACAGTGGCTCTTTCTGCAGTGATTTGATAGCTTTAGCAGCAGCGTCATGTTTAGCCGCCTGCCGTGTGCGGCCCTTTCCATGGAACTGCTGCCCTCCAATGGATAGCTCCATATGATACAGCACCGGTGCCACCGGAGGAAACGGGTAGTAATACCTGGTCAGGCAAAAGCCAGAAGTCAAATACATGGCAGAAGGCCTGAGTTCACATTTATATGTATTGTGTTTGTGAAACAAAGTACTAAAGTGTAGCTGATTCCTTTTGTGCATTTTGCACACAGTATCAGCACAGTTTCATATTCCCAGGTTAACAAATGGCTTCTGAGACCTGATTATGTACTTCGCAACTTTATTCTCTCAATAGGTCTACACTTTATGTAGTGGTGTATATATACAGTGATAGCACAAGGTGTACATACTGTTGCATGGAGCGAGCATAAGGCCCCGGTGCTCTGATATTGTAGTTGAATGTGGGTCTCATGCCTTGGTATGGGTCTATAAGTTTATAGATTGGCTTCTTCCCCAACTTCATGCAAAGTGCATTCAGCTCCACAGTGTGCGTCATGCTATCTGCTAAGAGAAAAACTAATCAGATAACCGGACTGGAAAAAAAAAATAATAATAATTCATGTGCTTTATGTGCAGAATACTGACCAATGAAAAGCTCAGACACTACAGTGAGAATCAAGTACAAGTCAATATTAAATGAAGGCCATTAGAAAAAGCAGAGTCCTTCATTTAAATGGTTTTAAGACAAATGAAAATCCACATTTACAACAGAATAAAAAGGAGTTGTATGTAAGTATCAGAACATACACTCTGGGCCTCTGTAGAACCCACCTGGGTTCCTGCCTTGGTGTCGTGGGATTCTGTTATTGGGTTTGGGCAGTGTGGTCTGGGCGAGAGCACAGGCTGCTGCAGAGTGCTGAGCTTTCTTTATACTGGTGCCCTCTGCATCCCAGTGCTGCTCCCCCAGAGTCAACTGCACAGTGAATATCTGGATAGAGAGAAAGAAAGAGCACGATAGATATAACTGGGGCAAAGAGAAACTGGGGTACACTAAGGCAGAAAGAACATATAACAGAGTTAGAAGTGTACTTTGGAATGGGCTGGTCCTTGCTCACTGAGTAGCTTGTACTCAGGCTGGATCTTATTGTAACGGGCTAACTCATTCACCAAACACATGGGGGTCTTCTCTTTAGGGTTTGCCATGTTAGAAGCTGCAACAAAAGATTAACATCAATAATTTTTTTTTTTTTTTTTTCAATTTAATAATAGTTCCACCTACGTAAGAAAATCCTAGGCAACTCACAGTTATTAAGTACTGTGAGCTGTTAATAATCACCTCACACAGTGCATTCATATTTTTATTATTTTGTTACATTACAGTACTTACTATCAATGGATTTTTCAGGTTTTCAAAGTTCCGTAGATTTAATATAAAAAAATACTTAAAAATACAAAATTTAAAAAATACAAGTATTCATGCTCTTACTACAATACTCAAAATTGAGTTCAGATGCATTCAGTTTCTATTGTTCGCCCCAGAGATGTTTCTAGAACTTGATTAAAGCTCATCTGTGATAAATTCGGTTTATTGGACATGGTTTGGAAAGGCATATCTCTGTCTATATAAAGCCCCACAGCTGACGGTGCATGCCAGCGCGAAAAGCCATGAGGTCAAAGAATTGTGCACAGACCTCCAAAACAGGATGGTGTCAAAACCTGGGAAAAGGAACTGGAAAATTTTCTGCAGCTTTGAAGGTCCTGAAGAACACAGTGACTTCCAGTAATTTTTAAATGGAAGTTCATAAACAGTGCGACTCTTCCTAGAGCTGGTCAAGCTGGGGTTTGCTAATAGTCATCTATAAGTCCAAAAAAAAAAAAAAACTGTCTTAGAATGTAACCAAAATTGAATGCTTTGGTCTGAATGTCAAGTGTTACATCTGGAAGAGACCAAGCACCCCTCTTCACCTTGCCCATCCCGTTCCTCTGATGAAGCAACTGAGAGGTTTGAGGGAAAGATGAACACATCAAAGTACAATAATATGTATGAGGTTCACCTTCCAATATGACGGTCACCCATAACCCATAAGATAATGCAGGAGTGGCTACGGGTCTGTGAATGTCGTCAAGTGGCTAAGTCAGAGACCAGGGCCCTCAGTTTTAACACTGTGAATGCACAAATCTGTGCATGCAAACTTTATTTAATGGAAATGTCTGGGATGTACCAAAATGACCGTTTGCTTGGATTTGTGCATTATATAATTGTATAATTACACACAGCTTTCAACATGCATACACAAAGATTTCTAGCTTTGGGGGGAGTCATACGTGTAACGCGTTCACTCAGGTAAGGGCTTGTTAAATCACGGGGCTGGACTGCTAATACATTCATTTATGATTTATTCAACTGAGGAGCATATCTGCAATATGATAAATCTGTGCCGTCAGCTGGGTTTGGAAGCTGGAGAGGAAAACAAGGTGTAAAAAATGCAATATCTATGTAACTTCTTCCAACCACAAAATTAACATGTTTGGTGACAAGCACATTACAGGAAGAAAGTGGGAATAAACCAGGTAGTTCCCCAAATCACTGTGTAGGATTGTGCGCACAATGTTGGATGCCACAGTTTCTCTTGCGCAGCCCTTCATCCCATTCTCCTACTCCAATGCGCAACAAGCACATGTGAAACAGGACTTCCATGCAATCAATGGCTTTCCAATGTCAATCTCTCATCTATATTCTTGCTGCATCTGAAGTGCCATCAGACAATGAACTTGGTTACATAAATACCAGTGGTTCCTATTCCGTGAGCATGCAGCTGACTTGCAGCACATTTGTTAATTTTTATCAAACCTGGTAAATATACTGACAAACGCTCACCACTGTCCCGACCAAAATCAAAATCTCTGCTTCAGAAAAAGTGACTTGTGTGTGCATGTTTTGGTGGCACTACCTAAACGTCGGAGTCATTTTAGGTACCTCTTATATGAAACATACTATATTTTACTACTATTGAACTAGTTGAACATCTCGAGAGAAACCTGAAAACAGCAGTACAGCAACACTCCCTTCCAGTCTGACAAAATATGAGAGGTTATGGAAGGTGCCTGCAAAATCCAGCTGTGCCAAGCTTATCCAAGAAGACCTAAGGCTGTCATAGCTGCAAAGGTACATAGTCTGATGTTATGTTATAGTGTGTTATGTTTACATTCACAGCATTTTATTATATTGTTATTCTTTTGCACTCCCTGTTATATCGGACACTTTCACACTAGTACTGTGTACTTGTTGGTGGTGCACTGTCTCTTACTGTGCCTATCGTCCTGTTTTAGTAATCATTGTACTGTCTTGTGCTGTTTGCACGAGGACTTTATGTAGTAATGCGTAGTCTCATGTAGTTTGATGTTGTTTTATGTGGCACCTAGGTCCTGGAGAACGTTGTTTCGTTGTGTACTGTACTAGCTGGTATATGGTTAAAATGACGATAAAGCCACTTGACTTGACTTGAATATTTGTGTAAACACGAGATTTTTGCATCTTGAGCAACATAATCACTTTTAAGTGTATAGCTGTAGGGTAACAAAATGAGGGAAAAGTGAAAGGATACAAGCTTTTTTGAATGCACTGCATATTCCAACCAACGTTCACCTACCTGTAGGGTTGCAGAAGGGTGTAGCCGAGGCGGAGGGCAGGGCGGAGCTTCGCAGCGGGTGACTGGCGCTTTCTGAAGGTAAGGAGCCAGTAGCAGAAGGAATGCTGAAGCCAGGTTGGGGCTGTGCTAGCTGTAAAGGAGCAGAACTGGGTGCAGGGCTGCCAGGAGACTGGAACTGAAGCTGGGACATTCTGGCTGATGATTAGGAAGATGCTTTGCAGTCAGGGACAGGATTCTCACAGGACAAATGATGAGCTTTTGTAAAAGGAGAGTGGGTGTTTTAGAAAAGTAGAAGACTGCAAAGCCCTGCCTGCAAGGAAAGACAACTGAATTAAAAAATGTGAATGTTCTTTTCCTGGTCAGGATTTCCCAAAAGTCACAACAGGCCACTGTAAGATTATAAACTCTGGTAAATATTAAAATTACAACTCCATACATCAAGGAAAGAAGTGAAGATTGCATATTAGATCACTGAGAGTAAAAGGCTAATGGTCCTAAATCAAAATGCTTTTGCAGTTGTACAATGACAGCTGAATGTCTCTGTGGAATCTTTTGAATCTGACATGTACATTTCTGTAGGATAAGCCACAGTTATCTCCAACAGTTCATTAGTTATCTCTTCCAGCTAATCTGAAATGTGACAGCAGTGTCACAATAATCGCAGCTAAACACCAAGTGTAGCCTCCGCTAGCTAACGTTAGCGTGTACCCAGATGCAATACAGGTCATCGTTAGTCATTGTTACACAAACACGGCTTTACTGATATGAAAAATAAAAACAAACACAACTGAGTGCATGTGTGTCAGAACCTAAAACACACACAACCAACACGTTTTATAGTAAATGTAGAATGTGACATCTTTTCGTTGGGGCCAGAAAAGGAGCAGAAGATAAAGCTAATGTTAACAGCTAGCTGGCTCGCAGGCTAGCGGCAACTCTGTACAGCAGAGCAAAGCCTCCTTCACTCCTCGCCACAGCTCCTCACCTCGTCTTACTCAGTCCCGGTGGCACATTACTCCGTGAGAAAGCACGTTAACATTAGCGTCCAATTTTTAGGGGAGTGATATGGTGGGGGTTTTGAATTAAATACAGGTGAGGTAGAGCAGAGAAAGTAGACAGGGCAAACACTAAAGAGAATCGCCTAATGGTCCAGCCACTCCCGGAAATTACATCACTTCCGGGGGCGGTTTCAGAAAGCTGGCGAGTTAAGGTTATTTACTTGGAATTAAATCTATTACAAATCCTTTTTGCCACTAGAGACTTCTTCAACTGTTCAAACCCCTTTAAAATAAAACTATTCAATTATTAGGCTTATTATTTAAATGTGTATAATATTATTTTGGCTATTTATTGAAATCTATTTATTTACTTTTGAGTTCTAAGTGACTAACCAGAAAGGCAAATAATAATAATAATAATAATAATAATAATAATAATAATAATAATAAATGATGTTTGTGATTTCCAGCACTGCAACAATTTTTTTTTTTAAATCCCCAGACCCTCAAACTACCAGCAACAGCAATATTTACATTCATAGCAGATGATTTTTTCCCCAGAAGAATTTCCCTGACATTATTCAGATTTGCCCTGCAACAAAAATCATAGCACATTATTCTTATTTAGAATGGTAAATATACTGACAAACGCTCACCACTGTCCCGACCACAATCAAAATCTCTGCTTCAGAAAAAGTGACTTGTGTGTGCATGTTTTGGTGGCACTACCTAAACGTCGGAGTCATTTTAGGTACCTCTTATATTAAACATACTATATTTTACTACTATACCACCATATAGTTGAACATCTCGAGAGAAACCTGAAAACAGCAGTACAGCAACACTCCCTTCCAGTCTGACAAAATATGAGAGGTTATGGAAGATGACTGCAAAATCCAGCTGTGCCAAGAAGACTTAAGGCTGTCATAGCTGCAAAGGTACATAGTCTGATGTTATGTTATAGTGTGTTATAGTGTGTGTTGTTGACATTCCCAGCATTTTATTATATTGTTATTCTTTTGCACTCCCTGTTATATCTGACACTTTCACACTAGAACTTCATTAACTTCAACCAGTTGAGTAAAATCAAATCCACAGTGTATCTTTTCAATGTCAAAATTTATGGGATAATAATCAAAACACAAATACAAAGTAACACTATTTTTTTTCATATAATTTTACCAAACAAAATGCAAAAATATTCAATTGTCAATAAAATAAAGATAAACCAAGCTTATTTTGACACATTAAAAAATATTGGTAACATACACCTGTGTGTTACAGCTTTTCCACCTGATGTAATTTTGTACCATAAATAAGACCTAAAAGTGGTTAAAGTCAGACACATTTCTCCATTAAATCAGTGTTTGAGGTGATTCCTTAATACATCCATTAAACTGGGAAAATTGTAACAGATAAAATCATATGCGGTTAGTTAAGCTCTTCTGCCTAACCATATTTCATCTAAACAGTTCTAAAACTTCAGACTGTCATCAGGAACATGATTGTCCATCATATCAGTAGTTATAAGTTAGCTAATGCATTTGTGATAATTCCAGTGCATCAATATGAAACCGTGTAAATGAATAAAATCTTATTCATACAAAAAGCTGACACTGTTATTGCTGTGGAACATACTGAACAATCAGCTGCTTTACACTGATATTAGATTTGGCTGAAGTGTCATCTTGCATAAATAGGGGTCCTGAGTGCCAGGGTTTAAAGTGTAAAGGTTAAAGGTTGTAAGCTTGCCGGATGCTGAGAGTGTCCCTCATCATTAAATCTCTCAGTCGCCACAATGCATCAACCATCGTGGTGTGAGCACCTTTGCTCTTCAGCCAATGAGAAGGAAGACGGCTCTCCTGCTCTCTACTGAGGCGAGAGTCTTTCCTTTGAGCTATAAAAAGAAATTGGAAATATGTTAGAAAACAGAATAAACATTTTGGAAACAAAACAGTTTTTTTCCCCCCCAACCATCTCACCCTTAAGGCTCTGGTCCCATTTGCTGATTGTGGGGCAATCTGCACTGAGCCCTTCTATGTATTTCAGGTAGGCTTCTGAATGCAGGAGGCGCTGTGGCCTGGGAGGCGGTGCTATGAACATGGGCGCGCCTGGTGGTTGGTGGGTAGACTGACCCAGCTGACTCTGGCCTGGGTACGGAGGCGGAGCCACCTGCCCGGGGCCATATGCACCCATCTAAAAAGGAAACACCATTAGAGCTCACAACACATTTTGTTTCAGAAGTAGAGCTGAAATATAAATAAACATGATTTTCACCTGAAGCCCATAAGGGTTTCCTGGACCAGGACTTCCAGCCATACCATTAATACCAGGTCCCATTCCACCTGTAGAGAGAAGGACATCTGAAATAATGGGAACATGTAGCTGACCACGTAAATGAATTTTAATAGTTTTCAAGGATTTTAACTCTACCGTAAAAGTGCTGAATGAAGAATTACATAATGTATATGATATAATAGCTGTGGTGCATTAGTTGTCATTCTTCTTTGGATGTATTAGCATCTGAATAAGTAGTGTTTAATGAGCTCTTAACAGTGTCTTAATTAACACACCAACAATTTAGCACCTAGCCAGAGTGATTAATCAGTGATTAAGATTCAAATGATACAAGAACAGAGTTTTCATAATAATTAAAATGTAATCAACATGAAATAAAAAATTATAGTGAAACATTCATTCACTGCCATATGAAAAACCAGCAGCCATCCGTGCAAGAGTGCCTAACCTTCCTACTTTCTCACAGTAAAAAGATCACTGCCATTAGTAGCGAGATTTTTCACTAATGCCTCAGTTTAAAACTAGGAACTTGGTGGTAAAAGCAGGTTCTATTAAAGTGACATATTCAAAACACAACAAATAGTAGAAAAATCAGGACTTAACTCCACTTGGAACTACCATTACATCCTATGTCATCACTACCACACCACCTGCAAATTCAAATTAACTGCAGATCTGAGTGTGAATTCTTCTGGGCAGATAAAACATGTCTCTGGCTGGCTGGTGAAGTTGCACACACGTGGATGCTTCTTACCAGGAGGGGGCATACCGGGGTACCCAGCCATGCCTGATGTAAAGTAGTGCTGAGGTGGCAACGCGGGCACCCCCATGGGGTGAGGAGGTGTGCCACCCATACCCATCATGCCATCAGGAGGACCCTGCATAGGCATGAAGGGTGGGCCATAATTTCCCATCATGCCTTGGGTGAAAATGGAGAAACAACACAAAAGAATCCATGCATATGTGACATGCAAATGTGTTTGGTCATGCACTACAAAATAAAAGACACTGCAATCTCTAGAGGAGCAAGTTAGAGAGAGTAACATAGGTAAAAGTGTTTAATAAAGTTATGAATGATGACAGCAGTAATACTTCCATGTGTGGAGGTTAATAAAAATAGTAATCATGCAAATAAAACAACAGAAAAAGCATTATCTATTACACACACAACCATGAAGCTACAGTTGGGAATATGAATAAAATCATATGGGGTCCTGAGGTGGGTAAGAGTACAATGATTGGTGACTGATGAGAATGAGTTGGGGTATAGATGGGGTCATTAGATGATGGAAGTTTTGGAGGGTGCCCGGATGCTGCATCCTAATTGTCTCGGGGAGCAGGGATAAGAGGGATTTGGCGTTACCTGGCATAGGTGGCATGGCTTGGTTTAGCATCCCCATAGAGCTTGGGGGAGGCACCACCCCCATCAGAGACCCAACTGGGGTACCTGCTCTCGGGGAAGCTGCCGCCTGCTGCTGCTGCTGTTGTTGTTGCTGCTGCTGCTGCTGCTGCTGCTGGAGGGCCCTTTCTCGTTCCTGCTGTTCTACCAGTTTAGCGGCCCGCTCTGAATAGACAGCATTATACAAAGTATTACAAATTCGAACTGATTAGGCAAGTAATCTCTGGTCTCCATCAGGGAGTCCACGTAAGTTTAGTTTATTAAAGAGACACTCGTCTGTAAGAACCCAAAGTAAAATAACAAAGACAAGTCATTGCCACATAAGTCACTAAAGGCAAAATGGTTTAAAGTGTGACGTGGTTTTCATGTGAATTTACCTTCATACTCTGACTTCTTATTAGATTCCAGGTTCCTCCACTCCGTACCCACAAGACGACTCAGCTCTCCAAAGGAGAAATCTGGGTGTCGAGCCTTGATGACAGCTCGCATCTCACTGCTAAACAGAATGTAGCCACTCATGTTGATCTTGCGCTTGGCTCCTTCTTTCTTGGATAGACCTTTTATCGTCTTTGGTGTGGACTGTGTAGAATAATTACAGGCAATGTGCAATCATCAGAATCATGTTTGAATGGATTATTAACATTATCAGTCTTCAGCTGAAGCACATGCCATATTTAGGTGTACACAGTTAATGCCTTGACAGTTGTGTTTATGTGAAGGTTTAGTGTGTATACGTCTTTATGAGGGTGAGACCTGTAGTGGTAAGTTAGGAAGGTCCATATCACTAGTCAGTGAAGCCTGATGCTGGGGCATGGAGGGTGTCGCTGGTGCTTCATCATCCTCGTCCTCCATGTCATCTAGATCTTCATCCAGGTCCTCAATATCTGCAAATTTGGCCTCTAGCTCTTCAATCTTTTTATCCAGCAGGGGAGATGGCTCCTTGGAAGGCACAAGCGGCTTTCTATAAAATGAAGAATCTCAGAAACATTAGGCTCTAGATACATCCAATTAAACATTTAAATACTGGACCAAAGCCAAGACAAGAAATATGTATTAGCTTTTTCACTGTACAGACTGCCTAGTATGAACTGTAATATTAAGGTACCTGAAGTAGTAGACCTCATCATCCACCACTTTGGCTGAAAGGGAAAATCGTTTGAGGCCTTTAAATTTTTTCATCTGCTTCTCGCTCTCAATGTAGCGGCTCTCACACAGGTGTACATTCTCCTCTGCAAACTCAGTGGGCCTACAGGAAATAAAGTCCTTAAACGACGAGACAACACACTTTCCTATGGAGAGAGAAGAAAGAATAACAAAAATAACTCTTTATCAGCTCTATAAACTCTAAATCTTTATCAGCTTTATTCACAGAAGGGCAAAACTAAAGAGAGATTATATTACAGATCACTGGACATAGCAGGTCACATAGCAGAAGGGAGGTTTGTACCTAAAATGCACATCATAGGGGAGGTCTCCTCCAGGTTGCTCAGGAACACTTCACGCTGGTAGAACATCTTTGTGGGCTCATGTTCTGTCTCCTCAGGGTGGATAAATATGGGCCCAAAGAAGAAAGCAACTCCATCCTGCTCCCACATCTTCTCAATCCTGCCCATAAGCACCACGACAAAAACTTATTTTATAGCAGGCATATGTATGAGATTGGAAGGTAAGAGGAAAAATTTGTATAACGCGCTTGCCTGCCAATTCGTGGCCGTGTCAATCCATGTGATCGAACGTACACACAATCACCCACTTTCAGCCACATGCTATTGTAGCATAGCTGTTCATAGTACTGACATGCAGGTTCGCCATTGGCCACCTCTACAGAAACAGCCTCTCTCTCCTGTAGGTAGCAAGTATGAAAATTATAAGTGACAAACACTTGAAAAACCCAAATGTATTTTTCCCCAAACTGACATGAAGCTGTCAATTCATAAAGATACATACTTTCTCAATAAAGCTAACATGATCATCGGCAGTGTCTGCCATCTTGTCCTGGTCATGATTTGCAGCACTGACGAACATGGACGCAACTCTGACTACAGGTAATGGCACATCACGAGGGATTAATTTCACAGAGCTTGGTGGCATGGCCCACATTTTGATCTTCTTGAAGGCCTTGGTCCTGGTCATGTAACGAGACTCACAAACGAAGACGTCCTCAGGCTTGAAGCCCTCGGGCTGAAATTTAAAATAATCCTGGAAAAAAATATATATAATCTCTTAGGGAATACCAACAGAAACCTTTAATATGTATTATGTACGTATATGGAGGAATCACAAACCAGTGAAAATGTTTATATATTTGTGATTTGTTGCAATATGTGATTTACTCAAGGTTAAAGAAAGGGACAGTTTTGTTCCATTTACCTTTACAAATATGACCATGCATTTCCCCAGTATCTTACTGACAGGAACTTTGTTGTAGCAGTCGCTCTTGAATACTTCTTTCTCCAGGAACTTGCGTGTAGCCAGGTGGAAGGTCTCGCCTGGTCGGTAAAACCAGCAGCCATACAGCCACTGCTCACCTGCATCAAACAACCAGAAAGAAGCTGGATTTAACACATTTGTGTTTTTAATAAGATTAACTATTGCTCACTATTTAGCATTAGGTTTCATTTTGCTGATTTTAATTGAACAGTGTTTTAACTCAGATTTTCTCTTCACATTTAATGAGCTTGTGTTGACCTCAACAGTATCAGATGTTTGTTGATGTGAACAAGCTGGCCTATAATCACTTTAATCTGCTGATGATATGCAACGCCCGTTCAAAGCCATGCCATTAGCCTGAACAGTATTTAAGAGCGTTTTGGATAGCAAGGAAGAATTTGAGGTCATTCATGGTGCATTCTGGAAGTTCAGTTATTGTTATTGTCTGGCATGGCAACTGGTTTTGGAAATGAAACCAAAATTTGTTAAATATGATTTTGCCTGAAAAAAGAAGACAAAAAGAAAAAGCTTGCTCACCAGCCTCGTCCTTCCACAGTTTCTCGATGCTTACAATGTGGGGCTGCAGGTTGGCTTCAGATGGCTGCACATATACACAGTCTCCTACACTGTAGGTGCTGTTTTCAAAGCTGCAGTCTTGACTGTAGGTCTTTTGAAAGCCTGATGACCACTGTCCATCTGTAGCACCCTCTGCCTTTTCCTCCTCTGGAAGAACAATCACTCATTAATACACAATCCTCCCTTGTTTCAAGGCTTTAGTGTGTCCTTAATAATAATAATAATAATAATAATAATAATAATAATAATGCAGACATACACTATATGGCCAAAACTATGTGGACACCTGACCATCACACCCATATATTGGTCTTCTCCAAACTGTTGCCATGAGGTTGAAAGTAAATAATTGTCTAGGAAGTCTCTGCATGCAGTAGCTTAAAGATTTACATTCACTGGAACTACGGGGCCCAAACATGTTCCAGCATGACAATGCCCATGTGCACAAAATAAGCTCTATTAAGACATTCTTTGCCAAGGCTGGCATGAAAGAACTCATGTGACCTCCACAGAGCCATAACCTAAACCCTACTGAACTCCCCCCTAGATGAACTGGAATGTCAGTAGTGCACCAGAGCTCCTGGCCCAACATCAGTCCCTGACTTCACTAATGCTCTTGTGGCTGAATGGACAAATCCCCACAGCCATGCTCCAAAATCTAGTGCAAAGCCTTCCCTGAAGAGTGGAGATTATTACATCAGCAAAACGAGATTATATCTGGAATGGAATGTTCAAAAAGCACATATGGGTGTGATGATCAGGTGTCCACATACTTTTGCCCATACAGTGTACTTTTAAACTAAGAAAACACTAAATCATAAAATAAGTTATACAATGTTTAAAATTAATTTATTTGCAATAATGAAATAAAGTAGACAAACTAATTATTAAAAATAATAAAAGTTTATACTATTAGTGTACAACAATCTCATGATTACTATTGTGCTGCACTAGCCTACGACGTAAGGAAACACAATCAGAGACCAACATACCTTTCTTGTCTTCCTCAACTTTGAGTCGATCTTCCTCTATTTCCAGAGGCAGTTTTTCTCTCTTCTCCTGATCCACATCTGCATGCAGATGTCTGGATGTGTAGCTCAGTGCTGGGGACAGTAGGATCTCACCATTCTTGCATAGCTCATCTCGGATCTTCACAAAGAACTGCTGCAGCTCAACCGAGTCCTCAAAGATCTCGGAGTCCGTTCTGTAGGCACAGTAAATAATTTTGTTAAAGCACTTGTGGCCTTACTCTCTTACCAATTTTAATAAGTTAATATTGTGCTGGCTCGTGATAACTGAATTATATCTTCAGTATTTGATTCATCTTTGTGCTAAAAGTTTAACACAGTGCTCAAAATCCCCAAGAAACATTTTTAAACATTTTCACAAATATTTTTAGAAAATCATTAGCATTACAGAGATTTTTCCATCCAATTTAACTTGGAAATAACAAGATGAGTAACTGTTTTAAAAGTGTTTAATGGTTTTTATCAATATGAAACAAATGGCGATTGTTAGTCACAGTCATATTCACGCTACCTTTTATTTGCACAACAACCTGCAATCATGACGATCTATAAGCATGTCTAGGTGTCTTAAAGATGAAACCTGATGAGCAGTGAACTACTAACCTGTTGAGGCGTCTGGCTTTCTCCAGCACCTCAAAGAAATGCTCCTGAAACACATCCAGTCTCCGATAGCGTCCACGCTCTACATTGTTGCGGATCATCTCCAAGTTAAGAGGCGGGGCCTCCGAGTTTGCAGGATCCACAGCGGGCACCTCTGCGAGCGAGTCACTGTAGCAGCGGCCCTCTTCGTCCTGATGGCCCATCACTGACACAAATAGGTTCTGAATGAGCTCGCAAACCAGCGCAGCTACGGCCACTTGAGCTCCCACTCTTTCCTCTCCTTCCTCTTCCTCCTTCTCCAGGTTGCGGCGAGCATCAAGGAAGGCTCTGTGGAGCAGCAGTGCATCGCGGTAGATGAGCGACTCAGGTTCATTGTATGTACAGGCGTTGTTGAACATAAGGATGAAATCCTCAGCCATTGACTCTATGTCCTGGTAGCGGCCCTGGACCATGTAGCTGCGCAGACGCTCCATATCAATAGGCCGCTTGATGGCGGCGTAGTAATCGGGCAGCTCGGAGCGTGACGGCAACCGCAGAAACACCGTGCTCAGGCGGCGCCCACGGCTGTCTGTGAAACTGCGAACAGCTTCGTAGAGCTCGCTCAGTTTCTGCTGCAGGGACGTCTGAGAACGGGACTTCTTGGGAGATGCAGCACCACCACTCCTTCCTGAATAGATACAGTTATTATTATTATTATTATTATTATTATTATTATTATTAACATTAACAACAACAACAACAATACAGAAAGCTCCTTAATCACTTAAGGCTTATAAATGTATAATCCAATTAGTGAAAAGTTTTTTTTGTGCGTGTGTTTTTTGGAGTTGCGTAACGCACGTAGCTTGAGTTTGGGAGAGCCAACATCATCATCCTCAGGTAAAGGTCCAAGTTCCTTCTGTTTTTCCTTTACAATCTTTTCCAGAATGTCTGCATCATTGTAAACCTGCACATAGCAGTAAAAAGTCAACGAATGCTCATTACCTTCTAATGAACTGTAATGCTACATTATCCACCCTGTGCCAATCAAAACTGCTTGAAAAGAACAAAGCAAATAGATTATACTTTACAATATAATGGTAATTAAAAATGTGAACATTATACGGTTTTATACGAAAACATATACAGTGGAACAAATGACCTTATTTTCATCCAGGTTCAGCCTTGAAACAAATCATAGTTTCTAGATTTTGACCTACCTGAGAGCCTTCCTCGTTGTAGTGGCGAGCATTGCGGAACATGAGCTTCATATCATTCATGAGAGCCTCCACGCTGACATAGCGCTCAGAGCGGATATTGCTCTCAATGGTGCGCAGGTCCATGGGCTCTACGATAACCTGGTAGTAATCAGGGTAGTCCTTCTTTGACGGCTTCACCATGAAGAGGTCACAGAGGCGCCGACCTGTACCTGCCTCTCGTGCCTCTGTCACTGCTGCATACAGTGCTTTCATCCTATTTTTCTTGGTGTTCTTCTTATGACTATGATGTTGGAAAATTAATTATTGGACAGAAGAAAAGCAACATTACTGACATTATTCAAATGACAAAAATGCATAAAACTTCATCGTGTTGCCTCAACATGGAACTGACCTTTTTCTCTTACTGCTTCCTGTATCAGGGGTTATGGGGGCGAGCAAACTGTCTCCTTCATATTCATCTCGAAGTTCTCTCCTTTTTAGCTGGAAAGGAGATTAGCTCATTTTTACAGCAACACACTATAATTCAAGTTCTACAATAACGTGCAGATTTCTCGAAACTGTATCAAATCACAAACATGGTCTATATCAGGGTGGTCAAACTCATTTTAGATAATGGGTCACATTGCATTTAGTGTAATGTTAAGTTGGCTATCCAAAAAAAGTCAGTTTAGCAGCCCAACTACATATCAGCATTTTTTTTTTTTTTTTTTTTACAAAATAGATATTTATACATACAGTCAGGTCCAGAAGTATTTGGACAATGACAGAGTTTTTGTGATTTCGCCTTTATACACCACCACAATGGATTTGAAATCAAACAATCAAGATGTGATGGAAGTGTAGACTTTCAGCTTTATTTTAAGGTTCCACAAAAATATGGCATTTACCGTTTAGGAATTACAGCCATTTCAACAAAGTACCTCCATTTTCAGGGGCTCAAAGGTATCTGGACAAAGTGACATAATTGTAAATATAACCATAATTTTAATACTTGGATGAAAATCCTTTGTAGTCAATGACTGCCTGAAGTCTGGAGCCCATGTTCTCAAAACTCAAATTCTGAGTTTCCTCCCTGGAGATGCTTTGCCAGGCCTTCACTGCAGCCACCTTCAGTTGCTGCATGTTTGTGGGTCTTTCTGCCTTCAGTCTTGTCTTCAGTAAGTGAAAAGCATGCTCTATTGGGTTGCGATCAGGCAACTGACTTGTCCATTGAAGAATATTCCATTTCTTTGCCTTCAAAAAGTCTTGAGTTGCTTTCGCAGTATGTTTAGGGTCATTATCCACCTGCACTGTGAAGCGGCGTCCTATCAGTTTTGTAGCATTTGGCTGAATATGAATCCTTTCTTTCGCCATACTTTTCTCTTCCCATCATTCTGGTACAAGTTAATCTTGGTTTCATCAGTCCAAAGAATCTTATTCCAGAACATGGGAGGTTTTTTTTAGATGTTTTCTGGCAAAGTCTAATCTGGCTTTCCTGTTCTTGAATGTTACCAGCGGTTTGCACCTTGTTATAAACCCTCTGTAGTTACATTCATGAAGGCGTCTCTTGATTGTAGATTTTGACAATGATACGCCTACCTTCTCCAGAGTATTCTTGACTTCTGTTGATGTTGTGAAGGGGTTTTTCTTCACCAAGGAAAGGATTTTGCAATCATCCACTTTAGTTGTCTTCCGTGGTCTTCCAGGCCTTTCGATGTTGTTGAGCTCACCAGTGCTTTCTTCCTTTTTAAGAATGTACCCAACTGTTGATGTGGCAACACCTAAGGATTTTGCTATCTCTCTTATAGATTTATGTTGTTTTTTCAGCCTAATGATGGCCTCCTTCACTTGCATTGAGATCTCCTTGGACTTCATATTGGTAGCTCCAGTCGAACAGCTGCAAAATGCCAACTCAATACCTGATATCAACTCCAGACCTTTTATCTGCTTCATTTGTCTTGAAGTAACGAGGGAATGGACTACAACTGGTCAATTAACTTCTTGTCAGTCAATAATCCAAATACCTTTGAGCCCCTGAAAATGGAGGTACTTTGCTTAAAATGGCTGTAATTCCTAAATGGTAAATGCCATGTTGATTGTTTTATTTCAAATCCATTGTGGTGGTGTATAAAGGCAAAATCACAAATACTCCGTCATTGTCCAAATACTTCCGGACCCAACTGTATATAGGTTATACAAAACAGAATACAACTCATTACCAAAAAACTACTTTTCTTCAACTTTCTCACATTGTGTAGTGTTAAAACCTGTAATTGAATTGGACTTAATTAGGATTATATCACATTTTTAGCTTGCTAAAGACGAATTACATATCAATAGCATGATTTTAATGTATACACGGTTTCGGAATTCATTAGGTGGGCTGGATTAGAACCTTCATCTTGGTGGTTCCTGCCTGCAGGCCATATGTTTGCCACCCGTGGTCTATACGTAATAACAACAGATTATGTTTTATATACAAGCAAGTTTTCTCCATCCAGCTGAAAATAAGAAATATATTCACCTGCATTATTTGCTGTAGTTTTTGAGCACGCTTGTAAATGGCAGAATTGGGGACGTTGTATCGTTTAGCATTCTCAAACATAGTATTAAGGTCAGATTCCATCTGCTCGACTCCCTCGTAGTCCCCATTCCGCATTTTTTCTCTGTAAAAAAAACAAAACAAAACAAAAAAAAACTGTTTAAACAGACGTCATGTTAAAGCGCTACATAAAGCATATTTTACAGGTGATATTTCACCAGAATACCAGCTCGAGACCAAAATACTGATGATTTCCTTGATTAGACTCCCTGCAATTCATCAGTGTTACATTATGATGATGTGTAGTAGCACCAACGCCCCAAAAAACGCAGATACAGTGATCTGTTTATCAGGTCTGATGCTTTAAAGTTAAATGTAGATCAACATAAATTTGGAGATATAGTGTTTGAAATCGTGTGCTAGTACCTGATTTGCTGGAGAGAAATGGGGTGTTTGATCTGCTGGTAGTAATCAGGGTACTCTCTGCGTGAAGGAAGTTGGAGGAACGGCTCAGCAAGGAGCTGACCCTGAGTGTTACGGGCCCCTCGGACAGCCTGGTACAACTGGAAGATCGGGTCACCAGTAGCTAATCGAGTATGCCCACTTTCAGACTCCATCTCCCCAGCATCATACCGCACAGAGCCTGTAGTAACAGATGGAAAGACAGTAAGAAATTCCATTACTGAGCTTAAAGCTCAGAAAAAACATATATGAACGCATATATGAAAAATTTAGACTGTGAATTCATTAACAAGTCCTTGTATGTTGATACTTGGGCAGGATGAGGGAATACCTGACAGAATGGAGTCTTCATCGCTCTCTGAGCCAGGCTGCAGAGACACGGTAATAGCAGGCAGACGATCACCCTGAGCAGACCTCCGATTCCTGCAACAGAACATGTAGACGTCAAAGACAAACTACAAGCTCAGTACATTTACTCATCTTCAGTAATAGCTGGTTATCCTTGGCTAGGGTCATGTTGCATTAGGAGAACACTTAGTGTAAGGTGGGAAGGTACCCTGAATGGGACACCAGTCCATCGCTGGTCACAAAACACACATTCACACCAAAGGGCAACTCAGAGTCACCAATCCTCCTACCAACATGTATTTGTACAGTGGGAGGAAATCGGAGAACCCAGAGGAAGCCTACCTCGGAATATGAAGCACACGCAAATCTCCAAACGCTTTCACGGGGACAGTTACCCAAGCTCATGAACCATGAAGCTCAATGCGTCAAGATAAAAACCTGGGTGATGAAAATACCTGATGCGGAGGCTGGATTTTGTTGGTTCTGCCTGTTCGAGTTCACTCCTCCTCTGCATAAAGACCTTCTTGATTGTGTTTGCATCCTTCAAACAACAGAAGAGAAAGAGTTACCCCAAACATGGAAAGTAAACCAAAAATTGGATTGTCCTGTTTGAAGCAGGACATAAAAACTGACAGGAGGGTATACTCCAGTACTACAGAATGTAAATTACCTTATAAACTTGTGATCCAGGTTCATTGTAGGCTTTGGCATTTTTGGTCAAAAGATCAATGTCCTTGGCCATGGCACTGATGGATTTGTAATGTCCCATCTGTGAGGAAACAATAACATGTTATTCCTGTTGTACTTTTTTTTTTTTTAGGTTTAGTTTGAAATCCATTAACTGCAATGATTAGTGACAACAGGATACACACACCTGTATCCTCTGAGCTATGGTTCGCAAATCTATTGGCTCTTTGATTATGGCATAGTAGTCTGGGTATTGCTGCATATAGGCAGAAGAAAAACATACACAACTGTTAACATTAAATTGGCTACCTAACAAACATATTGGAATTAAAGAAAACACGTCAAATGTAAATGTCTTACCAGTTTAGAGGGCAGCTTCTGGAAAAGTTCACTAACTAATCTCCCTGAAGAATCAGTGTAAGACACAACAGCCTCCAACAGCTGCTCAAGGACCCCCTTCATATAGTTGGGTGACATCTGAGCAGAAGTGAGGAGAGACGACGTGATAATGCTGTAGCGTGTCCACCACACACACCTGCACGGAGCTGTTAAGCTCTAAAGACTATGAAGCATCTAATACACACTTTCTCTCAGTCGGACCTGTATAATGGATTATACGGAAACTTTACCTCCTCCTCTGTGGAGACTCCTGGGTTGTCAGCATCTTCACTTTCCTCTTCTTCCTCATCATCCTCGACGTCTCCCCCACGAAGAAGGCTACTCTTTGTGGACAGAAACAGACCCCACAATTTACAGGCAGCCTTGTATTCCGGACTATCAGCCTAGAATAAAAAGAAGGAAAAAAAAAAAAGAAAAAGAAAAAAACACAATCAACCCCAGATGTACATGATCAATAACATTAATAGTACCCTGGTTCTTTTACAAACGAAATAAAATGTGGAATGAAAAGGGGAAAAAAAGTTTTACTTGAAGAAATTGTGACATTCTGTTCATAGCCTAGAGGCACTAATAAAACTCATTTACCAAACAAACAAAGTCAGAATGAAGTTCTAGTAGTGATTTATGAACTAACTTACAAAAGAAGAATCACTGAACCGTAAATACTGTGACTGTTACCGGATAGTAAGCTTTGGCATTGTTTATAAGTAGCTTAAAATCTTCAGAGAACTGCTCTGCATCTTGGTAGTCTTCTGTCCTGAGCTTCTGCTGGATCTTCATCATGTCAATTGGCTGGCTCACCACCTCATAGTAATCCGGCTGATTCCTAAATGGCACACACGAGAACTAGAAAAATTAGGCAGACAACAATTCACCATCCATAATCAACTAACCACTTCGCTGTATTATTTCTTCATGCCTGGACCTGCAAATAACATTCCTCAGCTTTATGGTTACAGACATCCAAAAAAAATAATAAAATAAAATAAAATAAAACAATGTAAACAATGAGAGAGAGCAGCTGCCTCATACCTTCTTTTCGGAGCACGAACAAACAGCTCACAGATCTGCCTCCCTTGCTCGTCTTTGTAGTCCCTGATAGTGTTGTACAGTTCATTGCAAACAGCAATCTAAAAGAAATTGAGCATGTGCTTAGTCACTGTGGTCATAAAATCAGTCTTTTGGATAACTAAAAAGTCACTGAGGACCAGGGAGGCGAAAGTTTACGACAAGTTGTGTCCTTTAATCAGTGGAAAATCTATGTTCCGTCAGTCAAGTCACACTTTCAGTGGAAAATAAGTCAAATCTAATCTGATACTGATCCAGTGCTTCAGGTCAGTGTCAGCCCCAAAGCTAATCCATGGTCCCAGACTGGGACACCCTATCGAGAAACAAATTCTTTGCACACTGAGGAAATCAAAACAACCTATTCTAATGTGAAGACAATATGGTGCCACCTTTGAAATACTGCTCCTGCTTTAAATAAATAGTAAGCGCTCCCCTTGTAGATTCATTAAGTGGAGGTTGGCCAAAAAACCAAAGTAGGTTTTTTTTTGTTTTGTTTTTTTAGATCGTGCGTCCTACCGGCTGGCACTTCCAACCTGTGCAGACTCACTTGATCGACAGCAGTGGCATTAGAAGTTCTCCTCCTTTTCCAGCTACTGGCTGGAGTTGATGAAGTGGCATCGTCAAAGTCTCCACTCACACTGCTGGAGGGAGAAGCGATGCGTCGTCTCTTGGAGCCCATAGAAAAAGTACCTGAAATGTTGTCACACACAGAGCAGCACAGTTGGTATAGACTACAACTCATCTAGCATTGGCATATAAATATTAATGCAGAACATCTTAAATGAATGATATTGGAGGTTTAGCTGAATTGGGGGGGGGGGGGGGGTATCAAAACAAGCATTTCATTGGATAAAAGACATGCAGGTACCACGAGTGACAAACCTAGCTGGTTAAAGGAAGTAACACTGATTGGTTTATTAGTTGTTTTTGTCTGAGGATATAAATTTGGTAATGTTCACGGCTGAGGCTACTAATCAGTCACAATCTAAGGAGAACCCTGGAACTGAACACATCAAGTCTGCATACTAGTTAGCTGAGATACAGGCTGTTCTTCCGGACAAACATGAGCAGAACTGTCAAACCAAGGCTATCAACCACGCTCTCGCGTTTTATTTAACTCTCCAGTCTGTTGTGTTGCAACTTTCCTGTAGGCGCTCATACTACACACTCCACCAATCCTCACACACTTGTGCTGCCGCTGCTGCTACTTCTCAAACAAAAGAGCGCACAGC
Organism: Pangasius djambal; assembly: GCA_022985145.1. Classification (NCBI taxonomy): domain Eukaryota; kingdom Metazoa; phylum Chordata; class Actinopteri; order Siluriformes; family Pangasiidae; genus Pangasius; species Pangasius djambal. The sequence goes on along the minus strand of CM040976.1, from coordinate 11,803,838 downwards.
ATTACTAACCTCGCTAGCTCGTCTGCTAGCCACTTAAACCGAAAAGTAACTTTAGTAGCCTGTACAATGAACTCGCGTTACAAAAAAAAAACTACTGTAACTCACCCGTATAAAATGCGTGGTTTTCTTTAAACAGCTAATAATTATCCACCAGAAAATAGAGCAACAGCTACAAATGTTAGCCTGCGAGCTAACGTTTTATCTTAAGCCCCGCCTCCTTTCATCAGCGGAAGTTTATTCAGTTAAAAGTCTTCACGTTTGCTGGCTTCCGTCCATAAGTTATTCATTTAATCATTCATTTTTTTTTAAATATCCAATTCGTTTTTTCTTTCTTTTTAAAACGGGCATATTAGGGTTATTCTGCAAAATTTGGCAGTTTGTTGCTTAAAAGTTCGTAATAATAATAATAATAATAATAATAATAATAATACAGCTTTTACTGTCATTTTGCCTAACACAGTAGTAGCACTTAAAGCTTAAAGTGGCAATGATCTATTATTATCAGGTAGACCTAGATAAAGCAGACTATTGTAATGAATAACCAATAACTATATGGCCATGGGCGATCAAATTCATGGTTATCTGAAGCAAATAGTGCAGCTGGTCATTTAAGGTCGTCTAAAATCCAACGGAATAATTTGAAAATCAGTGAATTTATAAATGTCTTTCATTTTTATTATCAGTAACAGTAAGTTGTTTAATGTAAAGTTAGTCATGGGAACATAGGAATAGGCCCCTTATTTATACACTATATGGCCAAAGGTTTGTGGACACCTGACCATCACAGCCATATGTGATTGCTGAACATCTCATTGCAGATTTAATCCCTCTTTGCTGTTATAATAATCTTCAGGAAAGGCTTTCTACTAGATTTTGGAGCATGGCTGTGGGGATTTGTGCTCATTCAGCCATAAGAAGCATTAGTGAAGTCAGGCACAGATGTCAGACGAGAAGCCCTGGCACACACTCAGCACTCCAGTTCATCCCAGAGGTGTCCAGTGCAGTTGAGGTCAGGGCTCTGTTCAGGCCACTCGAGATCTTCCACATTAACCTTGGCAAACAGTGTCTCTACAGACCTCGCTTTGTGCACAGGAGCACTGCCATGCTGAAACATGTTCCAGTGAAGGGAAATTGTCATGCCACAGCATGCAAAGATATTCTAGACAGTTGGGTGCTTCCAACTTTGTGGCAACAGTTTTAGGAAGACCCGAATATGGGTGTGATGGTCAGGTGTCCACATACCTTTGGCCATATAGTGTATGGAATGCAATGAATGAATGAACCGCTCTGCTGCAGAGTGGACCCACAGATACATTTAAAGTGTTGCCATTAACCATAACAGGGGTTTTGTGCGTTTGCTGAGTTGCTGCTATATATATATATATATGTGTGTGTGTGTGTGTGTGTGTGTGTGTGTGTGTGTGTGTATGCTAAGCATTCCTCCAAAAGCTGCTAAACATATTTTTACATTTAAAGTCTATATTTGTCTATTAGATTCTATTCTATGTTATTTTTCTATTTTATTCATTATATTCTGCTTTTATTATATTCTGTTTTATTATGTATCACTGTTGCACTGTGGGACGAGGCACTAAGGAAAAACATTTCACTACATTAATACATCACATGTATGTAATGTATGTGACAAATAAAGAACCTTGAACCTCCATATATACATATATATATATATATATATATATATATATATATATATATATATATATATATATATATATATACACACACACACGTATACTGTATATATACACACACACACACACACACCCAAGCTGTGAGTGTCTTGTGTAGGTCCCCGGAGTATATCCAGGTTCTAAGACTGTGTGCGCATTGTTCCAGATGTTGCTCGTCCCCGCAGCTGGGGTGATGTCGGAGCACTGAAAAGTGCGGACAGAGGAACTTGCTGAATTTAGGATCCCTGCTGCGGCGTGTGTGACGTCAGAGCAGGTCTGGCTGAGCAGCGCGAGCGCGACATCAGCGCAAAAGACCGCAAAGCATTCAGCTCCGAGAGCAGGCGAACAGGTAGGCTCCTCATCACGCACCTTCCTCTCAGAAGAACACATGAATTACTGAAGACTGTGTGCTCCAGCCTAAATCTGGAACCAGATCCTTTTGTCCTGCACTGGTCAACCTTGCATCACTTGGGTTGATAATACACGCAGGCACGGTTCCTCACATAGGCTGCATTAGTACATTTCTGCACCCGAATGCATGGATGCATGGAAGTTCTGTAGAAATTAGTTAGCAGTTCGCAGCCTGCTGTTAAGTGAGCTGGGCTTAATGAGCTGGGAGCGGGATTTGGTGCATTGGCCAAATGTTCGACTGGGTCTGTATAATCATTGCCTTCGTTTTTAGTGTACAAATTCGCCTGTGATACTGTGGGCTTTATGATGTTCTTCAGTCTCAGACGACAGCTCTACCCACGCAACTATAAAAAGGTTTCAAGATGGAATAAGCTGTCTCAACCTAAATGCATCGGTTCAGTCATTATTTCATACAGTATCTGGCGTTAGATGTCATTTTCCAGTGCATCCTCCTCAATCTTGCCATCCTTACTGGACATACGAGACATTTGATGTTAAAGAAGGAGTGTTTTTTGTAGACTGCACTAGGGCGCATTTTTGGTTGAGGTATTTGTTTATCCTTTATCTTTTATCCTTTTTTTTTTTTTTTTGGAATTCGAGTCTTTAAAAGTGTCTCCTGAGGCTGAAGCATTTTAATAATTTGCACACTGAGGTGTATTGCCACTGCGCGCGCTCACGGCTTTACGTCCTATGAATCCCTGCGCGCGCCTCCTTTAACACAACCCCGAAAAGTCGCGTTTTAACAAGGTTGCCAGATAAAATAATAATAATAATAAAAAAATAATAATAAAAAAACGCAATCGCATATCAAGAATCGACCCAAATCCACCCAAGCAGGCCAGGCCAAGCTGTAACTTTGGTAGTTGTTAGAAATGTTTGCAAAGATTTTGCTAACTAACAAAAGCAGCCTAATCTACAACCAGGACATATTTTCTAATCCAACGGGATGAACAGTAGGTCAATTATGCGGATTATTTCCCAATCTGGCAACATGGATATCCAAAGATGCAAGACGTGGCTCAAGATTTAAATTATGGATCTCCCGAGGGCAAGTAAACATTATATTTGTTCCACTAATAATAAAATGACATTCTAATATTGTTACATTATTAATAGACAGACAGACAGATAGATAGATAGATAGATAGATAGATAGATAGATAGATAGATAGATCACTTTATTAATCCCAGGGGGAAATTCAAGTAGCAATCCAAAAAGTAAAGTGTGCAAGTAAGTGTATTCAGAATAATAAAAAAATTATAAAACATAGTATTGGATATGAAGTGAGTATAGCCTTATATACACAAGAGGTAATGTGAAAAGTGTCAGTGCAATACTGGAGTATTAATGTATAAATTACAAAGTGAATAGCCTTATACACAAGTCCTCTAAGTGATGTGAAAGTGCTAGTGCAATACTGTATTAACCCTGGGGGAAATGAATGATTAGAGTAATGTATGGTGCAAATGGTGCAAAACAGCAGGCATGGAACCACGGATGTGCAGCACGGATGCGCAAAATCTCAATATATTGCAGAGTAATTAAAAAATAAAAAAAGCATTCTGCACATTTGTGCTGCAAGTACTTAACAAATTGTGTGGACCTACAAAGCCTTCCATAGCTTCACAGAGATCTAAACCCCATTAAACATCACTTCATGGATCAAATTTCAGCAGTCATGCGTGGTCGTTCAATGCATATTAGAGAATTTCGCATCCTCAGTCAACCTTCCACTCAGACTAAGCTCTGAGAGCTTTTTGGCTCCTCTAATTCATGCTGCTTTTCTTGTGGGTTATTAGCATCTTGAACCTGAACCCATCCAATAGACCCATGAAAAAATTCAATACATTGAAAAAAGCAAGACAGCATTAACTTGGATTAGCTTGATAAAATAAGGTCTATTTTCTTCCTGGCTGTTTAAGTGTCAGTCAGGAATTGGTCGAAGTGTAATCAAGTCCCTAAAAATAAACTCACCACAGAACTAAAATACGAACATCAGGGGTTTCGAACAGCTTTGGTCAAAGAAGTCATGACATGACTGCTACCCAATCCTGAATCCTATCTGTATGCTTTTATGTGATACAGTATCATGTAAATTGGCATGAGTTGTTGATGTGATGTGCCAGTGTAACTGCCTCTTACTCTTTCACACTCTCATCTTGCTCTCTCTCCCTGTGTTATCCACTGGGCTATCCTAAATCCTCTCTATTCAGCTTCCCAGTGGAGCATCAGCCCAACTGTACAATGCCCTTAGATGAAGGAAAAGGATGGAAAAAGAAGACAACTGACATCAAGGAAAATTATGACTTCAAAGAAGTTCTGGGGACGTAAGTGTTTCATAAAATAAATCACTTTAAATTTGGTTATAACCAAATAACTGCTTCATCTCCTTCCATCATTTTTCCAAGTGAAGTGACTCTGTTTTCATCCTGTAGTTCTGTTTAAGAGTCAGGATTGGAATCACAATGTGACAGATTAGGATTAAGGAAGCGATGCTTTTATGGTTCAGTCAGTGAACCATGCTCACAAGCGCTGCGTGCATGGCAGGGTAATGCAGTAGTGCATAGTGATGTCAAAACACAGTCTTCTTGTTTTATAAGGGTCTATACTGGTTTTGTAATATCTCCAATGCTGGAGCAGCCTCCTATGATTCTGTACTGTGGGACATGTTGGCACTTTGCTTATTTTGATTAGTGATGCTGAAGCTTGCTCTCAACATTCTGATGCTTCACAGATGACAGGACACATACTAATGATTCTCCTGAACACTGCACCGGCCCTCAGTCACTGTGGCTATATTTATACTGCAATGTGTGTGGGCGGGTACCCATTTTCTGTCGCTTTCACTCTGCATCCTCACAGCGTGTTAGTGTATGCATGAGGACATACACTGATCAGCCATAACATTAAAACCACCTGCCTAATATTGTGTAGGTCCCCCTTGTGCCGCCAAAACAGCTCTGACCCGTCTAGGCATGGACTCCACAAGACCTCTGAAGGTGTGCTGTGGTATCTGGCACCAAGACTTTAGCAGCAGATCCTTTAAGTCCTGTAAGTTGCAAGGTGAGGCCTCCATGGATTCGACTTATTTGTCCAGCACATCCCAGAGATGCTGGATCAGATTGAGATCTGGGGAATTTAGAGGCCAAGTCAACACCTTGAACTCTTTGTCATGTTTCTCAAACCATTCTTGAACAATTTTTTGCAGTGTGGCAGGGCGCATTATCCTAATGAAAGAGGCCACTGCCATTACAGAATACCGTTGCCATGATGGTAGTTGGTCAGCAATAATGTGTAGGTAGGTGGTATGTGTCAAATTAACATCCACATGAATGCCAGGATGCAGTGTTTCCCAGCAGAACATTGCCCAGAGCATCACACTGCCTCCGGCCACTTGCCTTCTTCCTATAGTGCATCCTGGTGCCATCTCTTTCCCGGATATGCAATGCACGCGAAACCCAGCCGTCAACATGTTGTAAAAGAAAATGTGTTTCATCAGACCAGGCCACCTTCTTCCATTGCTAGTTCACCAGTTGTCCCTCCTTGGACCACTTTTGGTAGGTACTAACCACTGCATACTGGGAACATCCCACAAGACCTGCCGTTTTGGAGATGCTCTGAGTCAGTCATCTAGTCATCACAATTTGGCCCTTGTCAAAGTCACTCAGATCCTCACGCTTGCCCATTTTTCCTGTTTCCAACACATCAACTTTGCTCACAAGAACTGACTGTTCACTTGCTGCCTAGCATATCCCACCCCTTGACAGGTGCCATTGTAACAAGTTTTAATGTTATGGATGATTGGTTTATGAAACAGAAAAAGGTGGTGTGTGTATATGTGTGTGTCTGAGCATGTGTTCATGTGGAGGCTTGTTGTTTTATCTCCATACTAGCTTTTTCTGGAATTCAACCGATGTCTAGCAGTGCAGAGATACAGGGGGATGCAGGATCGCAGAATGTGGGGTGTAGGACATGATGTTGTCTCCTGGCCATGGCTCTGGGTAGAAGTCATTAAATTAAGCTATGAAGATACAACCAAACAGCAACACACACATAACATGCCGGAATACACTTTCACATGCATTCATTAAGTTGGCACTGTGGTTGGGTGTCACCACAAGGGCAGATGATGACTGTTCAGATGATAGTTGCAGAGCTTATTTATTTATTTATTTATTTATTTATTTATTTATTTATTGCCCTCAGTTTATACCTCATTGCAGGTTTGCCAGGTTGGTATAACAAAACTACTCAAAACTAGCCTATAATTCAATTCAATTCAATTTTATTTGTATAGTTAATTTGTATTTTAACAATGGACATTGTCACAAAGCAGCTTTACAGAAATATATAAATTCTGGATATATATTTTAAATTTATAAATTTATCCCTAATGAGTAAGCCAGATGTGACAGTGGCAAGGAAAAACTCCCTGAGATGATATGAGAAAGAAACCCTGAGATGACATTGAAGAGAAACCAGACTCAAAATGAAACCCACCTGTGCACTGGGCAGTGCAATGATGAATAATTTCTCTTCTATAACTGTATAATATATAGTCAAAAATCGCAATTGTCTAAACAGGAACATATGAGCTTGTGAACAATTTATGAGCATGAGAGTCGTTTCTGAATTTATTATAGTTTTAACTTAAGTCTGTTGTATCATACTGAGGTTATTAACTGTTCAATGATGGAGACTTGAATGCGAACTGTTCCTAGCAGTTTGCTTTCTGCAGTACTAAGGCTATCCAAGAAGAACATCCACAGCCATCTTCATACTTTCTATGTGGTACCATCTACAGCAATCTTTAGGCTGTCCATGTGGGGGCATCCTTAGAAGCAGCGAGTCAAAAATATCCCAAAATAGTCTTGTATTATTGCATATACATGTTTTGCATATTCATGTGTCAATTCATTACATTCTAATCATATGCACAGCCCACATTCTGTACATATATGTAAATAACTATGCATTTGTGGTGGTGCAGTGTATAGCGTTGCCACCTCACAGCTCTAGGGTCATTGGTTTGATCCTGTTTATGCATGCATGGTGGCCTGCAATGGACTGGCATCCCATCCAGAGTGTATTTCCGCCTCACATCCAGTTCCTAGGATAGGCTCTGGATCCTCCATGACCCTGACCAATGGTTATCGAAGATGAATGAATGATGAAATGATTGTTTGCATGAAGGCTCTCTATTTGGTTAGCAAAACATTCATAAAAAATTCGAATTTATTCAAAACATCCCACAGACAAAAAACAATATATATGCAAATATATGCACACACACTGTCATGTGACAGAGTTGACACATGACAGAGACAGAGACGGAGTTGGAGATGGATGCAATTGCAGTTTAGAATTTTATTAGAAATCTGGCAGACAAATCCAAAATGTGAAACAATCTCACAAAGAAGAACAAGCAAAAGGTCAGGTGATCAGCAAACAGTAATTCAGAGACAAAATCCAAAATATGAAAATCAGGAAGCAAAGGAGAGGTTAAAAAAAAAACAGGATAAGAAATGCGTAAAGTATGGCTTGCTAAGTGAGACAAATGAACACTAAGCTTTACATCGCAAAGAGTCATTGAGGCGTTGTAGTAACACGTGTGACTTGTTAGTATTCGGGTGAGTGTGAACATGTCGGTGGAGAGAGGCGTTGGGGATTGTAGTCCGCGGTGGCCATGTTTGTATGCCATGGTGTGTTCTGGGAAGTGGAGTTCTTGGTGGATTCTGGCATTGGCATGACATAAATAGTCCATTTGCACAGGAAAACCACAGACCTGTTAACCTTGTCCCATTGCTAGCTGGGCTGAGATGCATTTTCCTCCTACACAAATATGTAGACATCCACCAGGACAGAGAGAGAACCAGAGGTAGAAAACCAGTAGGAAAATGTAGGTCCTCAGTAATTATTTTAGTCATGAATTTCGGTTTGGCTAATTGTTTGGATGAATATCAGTTTTTTCAGTACTAATAGACAGTACATCTTTAGTACTTTGTCCAAGCAGAATGGCAGTTTGTGATCAGGAACGCTTTTAAATCAGCTCTGCACATTTAGATTGACAGTCCTGCTTTACATATAATATAATCTCTGAAGGAGCACCTTGCTGTGTCCTTCCCTTTAGAGGCACATACAATATCATACCATGTCGTGGATTTTCTCAGAATCCCCGCCCGGCTCCTTTCAGAGGAATTCACTTAACAGAAAGCCTCTTCTTTTTATATGGATGATTAATAAACTGGTGTATGAATAAGATGTGTGGAGTGAAATGATTTATTTTAGAAAGGTTGGTTTTTCCGCCAAATAATCCAACAGTTTGTTTTGTCTAGATAAAGACAAAGGTGAGTGTGGGAATAACAACTCCATATGAGGTGTTTAACTAGCAGTGCTTCTTCTAATAGGGACATTTTAGGGAAAAAAATGCGCGGACCATTTAGCTTTGGGATCTCACAAAGCTCTCAGATTTCGGACATGCCTTTGACGTCACTGTTTTGCTTTTGTGCCGAACCAATTAGAGGACTCAGTTTGTTTATGGAACAATGATTGGGTCATGATTGGGTCATAGAGGACTGTTTGCCCTGGTGACAGTATAGGAGATTTCTCCTAGGGCTGTAATGGTAGCTGTAGAGACCAAAGTTTGTTTTTTTAGGGTACTAGGTGATGATATATGAGATGTCTTTTCTGACACCGTCTGCAAAGCCCCATTGTGGAATTTAACTCCCAAAACAGTCTTCCAGGTGTTTCTAAGAGAAAAAATATTCACTGTATGTTTTTAACCAATTAGACATCCATAGGTAATGAAGTACATTGGCATGAAAGTAAGGGTTCTCACTTCACAGGTTTAATCTGTTTTGCTTTGTTTTGTTGTTTTTTTTATACATTATTAATTAACATTTAGTATTGATAATAGAAATAAAAATTGGGTCAGTTGTAATGGCTTATTTTGATTCAGGATAAGACTGTGATATTGTAATTAAGTTGATTAAGATTTAAGATTAATGAACTCAAAGTTTACCCTAGCCTAATCTGCCATGAGGTACACTAGAGTAAGGAAATATTTGAAGTACTCAGGGATTATTTGTAAACTGGAATCAAGAATACTCATTCATTCATCCATTCATTCATCCATCCATCTGTCCATCCATCCATCCATCCATCCATCCATCTTCATTAACTGCTTTATCCTTGTCAGAGTCATGATGGATCTGGAGCCTATACCAGGAACACTGGGTGAGAGGTGAGCCACCAGTCAATTGTTATTGCAGTAATTGCAATAATCAAGCAAATAAAATGAAGGTAAAGATAGGTGAACAGAGGGATGAGTGTAGGAGTAACGCTCATAGTGATCGATTGCTCCAGTCACCTTCCGTATTAAACAATGATGAATGACCGTAGCCTTATCTGCAAGTTCATCATATGCTGAAAGGTTAATCTGCAAAGACCCTGTTAGTTCTGTAGTTCTCTTTTTGAACAGATCTCTCTGTTCTAGTGTGTGTGTGGACAGTTCGGGAGTTGGCATGGCGAGAATAATACCCCAGTGACATTTCAAGGGTAAATCCTACATACACAGTGCAGCCTACATATTTTATTGGCTTTCATACATCATAGCAAAATATATGATCACTGAACCGGTTCCTTGTCCTTTACAGTGTAGAAATCTAAGAAATGCTAAGAAATCATAATCACTGATTTCCATAATCTCCCTTCTTTTCAGTGAGATGTGAGTTGCAGCTATTCTCTCTCTCTCTCTCTCTCTCTCTCTCTCTCACACACACACACACACACACACACACACACACACTGCATTATACATTTCAATAACCAGACATTTCAGGCCATTGGACATTAAAAAAAAAACATTTGATAATGATCTAAAATTAATAAATAATTTTGTTTCCTCTAAATGGGGCATGCAACCATGAACACTAGTCCAGTGAAAGTCACGTAGGCCTGCATCAGTGTTATAATCAAAACATGTCTGTTGCCTTAAGCAGTTTTGAAGATCCACCAGGATCTTATCTGTAGGATGTCCTGTCCTGACTACATATAATGAATTACAAAGCTGCATTAAGCCAACAATGCAGTTCAATATACGGTATAATTGGTAAACAAGACTAGTAAAGCATGTTTATACTAGCAAACTTTTCAGCCAAGAGTTTAACGTCAGATCGAACACTTCAAGTGGTGAAGTAAGCAGTTTTTGCTCCACATTAGTTTGGGAAGATTATTAACTTTATGTTGGAACTGAATGGCAGCTATTCTTGGTGGGGGTTTATTGAGCCGTGCTGTAATAAAACAGTACAAGATCAATTTCAATCAGTGTTTACCAGCTGCAGTTTTATATAGAACATTAATAATAACAAACTTTCAAATAAAATGGTTTGTAACTCTTTAAATAGTCAATACTGTATGATTATACAATATGGAAATGTTATTAATTTGTGTGGCGTGGGAAAATATTTGCCATACTATTTAAACACTGTTATTATGTCTCACTATGCACCAAAAGTTTCTTTGGCATTATCTGTTCTAAATATTGGAACGAATTGCAAATGAGACAGTCTGTCTTTATTAAGGCCTTAATCATGACACACAGCAGTGGCTCAAACAAGCAATATTGCCATCTTGTTACACTCTGATGGCCGTTAGATTGTTTTGCCTTCAATCTCAAGTTCCAAGAAAAAAAATGAGGGACAAGCCGGAACAAACCTTAAGAGAATGAAGGTTTATTGAATCAAAAAACAGAGTCTCGTCTTCAGACAGAGGTCAATGATGCGCCTTCTCATGTGTTAATCCTGTAATTCTGTCCACCATGATCTAACAAGCTCTGTCTTCACACACACACTTCCTTACTGTTTTTCTGCTTTCCTCTGTGTTTGCCTGTGTATCTGTGGCCAAGGTCATTATCTATGAATTTCTGCTGTAGATACAGAGCTGTTGCCATGGCTTATGTAAAAGCTAACTAAGAAATTTCTATATAATCCTTTATGGTAAATAGCTGGACCTATCTACAAAATACAGAAATGTGTGAATACACTCATATTCTGAGTAACAGGCTAAAATTCCACATCAGACTTTGGTCATACTAAGTGGCTATATGATAATCTGACATGGTTATTTATTGTGTGCTGTTTTTTTTTTTCTGAAAAGAGATGATATAAACTAAATGACATTTTCCTCCAACACCACTAGGCTTTTCATTGCATGCACAGTAAAGTTATTACAATTATATTATCACCTACAGCTTTTATGTGAAACCGTGTTAACATGCCGCATCCATCTGAGACCAGTTTAACACTTTAGGTGTTCATTTCACACTGTTAACTCTTTTTCGGTTGGAGCTGTTTAAGCAGTGGCAATCAATGCCACTGCTTAAACATTGGAAGGGGAAATTGGAATTCTCCTTCATTGGCAACATTTGTGATTTGGCAGTTTTTATACGGCCAGTCGATATTTCAGTACTGATATAAAGCAGCTCTGTCTGTCTTTGTCATCCTTTAATGCAGTCCCCACATCCAGCTCTATTATCCAAACCCAGTACAGTCATCACAGCAGAACTGGTCTCACATGAGTTGTTTCCTTCCCCCTCTTCTTGGCTTCTTTTACAGGGGGGCGTTCTCTGAGGTGGTGCTGGCTGAGGAGAAGGGCACTCAGCGCCTCGTTGCTGTCAAGTGCATCCCCAAGAAGGCACTGGAGGGCAAAGAGAACAGTATCGAGAATGAAATAGTTGTGCTACACAGGTGATGAATGTAGTGATACAAAACACGCAAGTAACTAAGATGTTATATGGCTGTGTTTCATAACGGGACAGAACAAATTTCACAGATGATTATCTCTTGGCAGTGACTATTATTCATGACCGAGCACATTTTTAAAGCAGAGGTATACAGCATGATAGTGTGGGGAGGCAATCTGAGATGTACCTTATACTGTATGTGGAGATACAGTAGTTGCAGTCATGACAATGGTTAAAAAAAGTCTTGATTGTGGTTACCAGCTATAAACAAAAGTAGTAGTTCTGAGAAAAAAATGAGATTGTGAAGATGATTTTTTTTTTTTTTTTGGAGTAATGTAACAATTATGTCTCACTTAATTATGGCTCCTCTTTCATGCTGTTTCATTTAAGGCCAGTAAGGCTCGACTCTGGAGAGAGAAGCTGTTGTAAGAGCACATGTCATGGGTAAACAGTGTGGTGTTGCCTTGTAGAACTGGAGGAAGCATGCACCAGAAATGTCAGGAGTATTGGAGACAGGCCTATTTTTAGTGTCTCTGTTGCTGGGGAAACAGCACACACTGGGGTTGAGATGGTATGGAGGGTTCCCTTTGCACTTCAGTGAAGGGGAGGAGAAATAGAGTAAAGGGGGTCAGGAAAAACAGACAGAAAGATATACACAATGTGTGTGTGTGTGTGTGTGTGTGTGTGTGTGTGTGAGAGAGAGAGAGAGAGAGAGAGAGAGAGAGTTGTTGGCAGTTAGAGTGAGAAATACTGTAATTAAAGACAGAGAGATGAAGCGGGAGAGAAATTTGGGGAAGGAAGTAAACAGATTAGGGGCTGTGGTACGTGCCAATAAAGGCAACTGAACAAGACTGCAATATTAAGAAAAGGAAATGAAGTGAGGGCTTCATTAATAAGCACAAACTAATATTGGCAGCAGTGTGTTTGAGGCACCTACTACATCTCTTTCTTTTGAAACGTCAAAAAGGCAGCAATGCCAAATAAATATATATATTTAATAATTATTTTATAATTAAGCCTATATATATATATATATATATATATATATATATATATATATATATATATATATATATATATATATATATATCTGTTTGAGATCTAGGATTTCATTCTCAAGCATGACATGGTTAAAATGGCAGCCCATTTAGAACATGCAGTGATAAAATGCATTCATTCAAAGCATAAAATGCTTCACAAAGGACCAAAAGCAAAAGTAGGGGTGGGGTAGATTATTTGAGAGAGGAGAGCAAGGCAGAATACATGAATATGTTAATGCTGCTTGATCATGGCCATGTCAAGGAATCTCAATACCTTGAAGTCAAAGGTGAAGGTCGGTAAAAACATCTTATCTACCTGTCTGTCTGTTGCAGGATAAAACATAAGAACATTGTTTCACTGGAGGACATATTTGAGAGTCAGACACACCTGTACCTGGTCATGCAATTGTGAGTCTTATGAATTTTTAAATCTAGAGTGCTCTGCAATTATTAGAAAGTATTGCCGATTTTGTGTATTTGCGTGTCTGTGTGTCTATAGGGTATCTGGTGGAGAGCTGTTTGACAGAATTGTTGAGAAGGGTTTCTACACAGAGAGAGATGCCAGTAAACTCATTCAGCAGATCTTAGATGCAGTGAAATATCTGCACGATGTGGGCATTGTGCACAGAGATCTAAAGGTAAGGTTGCCACTTTGTTTCAGCTAAAACTCTGAAGCCTGGCAGGAAACAGATTTCACAGTAGGGCAAAAATGATAATTTACATATGTAACCATAGTTATATCCACTAATTAGAGGACTTCCAGGGTGGTTTCCTTCTGAAACTAGTGGAGTTTTCCTGTGTGCTTTTTTCCAAGTTGAATACTAATAGCAAAGTCATAATCTCATGACAGTGACAGCTATAAAAAAAAAAAAAGGCCCCATCTAACTCACACTTGTCCTCTGGTCATTCACATCAACTCAAATAACCAAGATGTTCTGGCAGTCTTCCACTTAGTTGTAGAACTATGGTTCGATATTTAACCTACTGTCATGCTTCCTTACCTTCCAGACCACCAATGCGTTTTTTTTTTTCAGGAACTAGTGGATACCGGGTTCATAACACTTACTGATTCATTCCCCACACAGTGCATTCCCTTCCTGATATCTTTTTGTATGGGTAATGGTGGCCACTCAAAGCATTGATATTGCTCCATTTTGAGAATGTCAAGGTGGAACAATATTGATAGGATAGTCACTCAGGCATGTTACTGATCCTTATTGAGGTTAAGATCCACTGAAATGCTGATTCAGCTCTCTACTGATGATGAGAATCACTCAAGGTATTAGTACCGTAGTGTACTTTATTCAAGATGAGAATCACTCAATACTGTACTTTACAAAGGATGAGAATCACTCAAAGTACTGCTACTGCCTTTTATTGAAGGTGAGAATCAAGCACTGATTCTGATCTTAGTAGAGAATGAGTTTTTTTCAGAGTCCCATTACTGTACTCTGTTGAGGCACAAATCAGTCAAAGTAATAGTGCTGTTTTCTACGGCGGGTTAGAATTACTCAGGGTCAGCTACTGTTCCTGATTGAGGGAAGGCACTCAAGGGAGTGAGTCATTCAACTCACCACAGAAGATATTGGGTTTGACATATTTAGCCTGTAGAAGCTGGTGAAGCTGGATGGTGAATTTCACAAATGGCTGTCAGAGACACTACTATTAGTGAAAGAAGGCACCTCGTGTTGTGCATTCCAGTATGTGTGTGCAACCTGTCTTTAGATAGTGAAGTCCTTTTATGGTACTCTCCAAAGCACACAAACACATAGTGCTTGAGAGCCCTCCCTGGACAAAGGGCTGGCCTGGGCACAGTCTTATCTGCAAGAACAGTTAGGTCAATGTCTCTAGGCAGTAATGCTGGCTTAAGCCACAGCATGGCATCTTTGAATTCTGGCCCTCAACACAGACACTGTGCTGACTGATAGTGCATACAATTTGCCAACTATCCTGGTTATAATGATGGCCAGCAAATGATGATTGCGTGGGGTCTCATCTCCCCCTCTTGAGCCACTGAATGGTTTGCCAGAACATCTTTGAGGCTACTCAACAATGCCTGAATTTTCACTTTTGCAACTGCAGCCTTTCTGGCTGTCCTACACCTCTCAATTGAACCAGGAGAGCCCTCTGTGAGCTTCTTCAATTTGATGGCTTGCCTCACCAATGGTGTCCACCAGAGCATCCTAGGATTTCTGCCATGATAGACACCAACAGCCTTTTGGACACAGCTTCTTGCAGCTGCCTATATGATTGAGGACTTGAACATGGTCCATTCAGACACAATATCCTTGACCTCACTTGGTATATGGTATAGGAGGTCCTTTTAGAGGAGGGGGTTAAATTCATCTCTCACTGAAGCTTCTGCCAGACCAAGCATACATGTGAGCAACCTCGTGTTTGAATAAAGTGTTTGTTATTGTCAGTCGGTGGCTTTTTACAGAAGTCTAATAACTAATAACTTCGGTGCACTGTTTCAGATTTGGGAGTCCACTGCCAAAAATATATACGTTTCCACATATATTCCTCAGGTTCTTCTTCCACCATGTGACATTCCATGGTCCCAAAACCAGTATTCATTGCAAGGGTCTGTCCATCACTTGCCTGCCATCTAACAGGCATTGCAATTGACCCCAGCCTTCATCTAGCAGGTGGTCAGCCCACAGGGTGGCTTCACATTGCCATTTCAGCCTGAGTCCAACTGGGTTACATGGGTGTCCTGGTCAAAAGTCACTTGTCTACAGGTACCACCCCCAGGCCTAGCTCCAGGGGTGGGTCCCTGTAACCCTAATCTGGGCAGGGTAAGTATTTTTGTACCTTTCATGTTTTTTTTTTTAGATAACTCTTTGTCTGGCCTCTAACAACAGACCTGTTCAACAAGGGTGTCTCCACTGGGAGCGTTAAGCTCTCAGCAACATAGCCCTGAGGTTCACCAAAGTTCACAGGCCCCTTCACCATGACAAGGGCTCCATCCATGAAAGGGTCAACTTTAAAATGGAAAATGAAATGACAGAGAGACAAAAAATACAATATGATACATATAAAACAAACACAAAGGGAACTGTAACCTTAATACAAATATCAGGTAAAAAAAAAAAAAAGAAAACACTGATGTAAACAAAACAAAATTGAAATGCTAAACTGATTGCAAATGAAAACATAATCTAATATAAAAACCAAAAATAATTTTAAAAAAATAATAATTCAAGCCATAATTCCACTGTTTCACTCTCTATGTTCTTCCTATGACTTGGTGCAGCCAGAGAACCTTCTGTATTATAGCATGGATGAAGACTCCAACATCATGATCAGTGACTTTGGACTGTCAAAAATTGAGGACTCTGGAACTGTGATGTCAACCGCCTGTGGAACGCCTGGATATGTGGGTATGATAAAGAGCTCTCACTCTCTCTTAGCTTTATTCAGAATTTTGCTGAATACTCAATCAGTGGGGTTTGAATGAGGCTGTTAGTGCTACAGAAGTGCTCTCTATGCCCTCAGTTCTTTGCTGCTTCTCTTCAGAAGTGGAAATGATTATAGAGTGTATATTGACAGCAGCAGGGCATCTGGGCACGCAACGATTTCTCTCTTTCGTTCTCCCTTTATCAGCTCCTGAGGTTCTGGCTCAGAAACCCTACAGCAAAGCAGTGGACTGCTGGTCCATAGGGGTTATTTCTTACATTTTGTGAGTGGGTGTCTACATGCACACAAACCACATCTATATAATTCTATAACTGTGCATAACATGGAGTTAAATGTACATTACTGTTTATATTTTCTATCCAGTAGACCTTATATTTTTTTATTATATAAATTTGCAAACAAAAAAAAAAAAAAAAAAAAAAAAAAACTTGTTTTTGCTTTGACATTGGTTATTGTGTGTAGACTCATTATTTTAAATCAATAAAATAATAATGTGTACAAAAACTGGTCTTAATGCTTTCCCAAGCCACTGTAAGTCTTGGTAATTAAATTATAGTTAACTCAATATTGCTGTACCCATACACTATCATATATGTGTAGGCTATGGGTAAATTCAAATTAAAAAGTACTTTAGGAAAAATGGTTCCTCAGAAGTCTAGAAACTAGGGAGCACAAAAATATGTTTCTTATCACCCAATGCGTTTTCCAGGTTATGTGGATATCCACCATTTTATGATGAAAATGATGCCAAGCTGTTTGAGCAAATCCTGAAGGCTGAGTATGAGTTTGATTCTCCATACTGGGACGATATATCAGACTCAGGTGATTCTCCTGTCACTTTTGTGGCTTCCTTAATGAATTCAAACAATGTGCTTTACTAGTGTACATACTGCAGTGTATGCCAATTTATATGCCAATGTGCAATATGCCTGAGCCTTGACACTAAATCTTTTTACATTTCCTTTCATTCATCCTCAGTAACTGCTTTATCCTGGTCAGGATTGCAGTCAATCAAGTTTTACATTTTATTGTTGATAATTTCATCTTCATCTTCCAGCTAAAGATTTCATATGCCACCTAATGGAGAAAGATCCAGAGCTAAGATATACTTGTGAACAAGCCTTACAGCACCCATGGTAGGACTCCCAACCCCTTTCCATTTCACAGTGCTTCTGAAGGTTTGGTCTCTACGTGTTATATACCAATAAGTCTCACGTGCTTCTCCTCTGTCTGTGTTTTGAAGGATCTCGGGAGACACTGCCCTTGACAAGAACATCCATGAGTCTGTCAGCGCTCAGATTAAAAAGAACTTTGCCAAGAGTAAATGGAAGGTGAGTGTCCATTTACAGGGTCTGAGTTCACAGGAATTCCTTCTTGGCTTTAAAGTTAAAGATGCACTCTGACAGACTCTGGGGCTGGTACAGATCCTGAAGTATATGATATCATTATGTGATATCAATAATTCTAGTATCACAATATTAATATCACAACTGATATTATTATAGAATAGTTTATTTAATCAAAATGTTCAAATTGCCAGCTTCAGGTTCTTTTAGATGGACAATATTAACATTGAGCAGGGGTCATCAACTGGTGGACCAAGGTCTGGATGTGGACCCAGCAAAGTATTTCACCAAACTGAACTATGTACTTGAAAACATACTGTAGCAGAGCCGAACAGTGTATGAAAAAACCATCATGAGACTCTAGTTGTATAAACATGAAACTTAGCAGCTTCTGTAGCAGATTCTCTGTTCTGGCTTATCCAATCATATGCATTTATCTAAATTATTTACCTGAAGGAAGCTCATTGGACCACTGGATCGAATAGACAGAGAAATATGCATTTATTCCTCCCGCTTCAAGTTCAAATCAGATGTTCAAATCTGTTTAGAGCTGTGCATAACAGTCAGATATGAAGCTTGCGGGACAAAGAAAGTCTATATTCATTAACATAGAAATGTAAACATTCATTCATTCATTCATTCATCTATAGTAACTGCCTTATCCTGCTTAGATTCGCTGTGGATTGCATTACTAATTTGTTTATATTTTGGGAAATAGAACCAGCTAAGTTTGTTATATGACATTTCAAGTCAAGTCAAGTCAAGAGGCTTTTATTGTCATTTCAACTATATATAGCTGACGCAGTACACAGTGAAATGAGACAACGTTTCTCCAGAACATAGAGTTACAAAACACAGCTGAGGACTAGACTAAGTTGTCCTAGCCACATAAAGTGCATCGTGTGCAACCTAATGCAAACAGTGCAAAACAAAACAGTGCAGAACAGACAAGTACTGTACAGGACAAGTACACAAACACAAAATAGCAGCAACCCGTAACCTACTGTATATATATCTATATACAGTGCAATGTGCAAATTTACAAGTATTAAAGTGGCAGTGCCATTGATGTGCAAAAAGAACCGAGCAGAGCAGCAGCAGCAGTGGTGGAATGTACAATGTAAACAGTAGAACAAGCCAACTTGTTTGTAGTAACTTAATGAATGTATGAAGTTGAATGAGTGTGTGTGTGTGTGTGTGTGTGTGTGTGTGTGTGTGTGTGTGTGTGTGTGTGTGTGTGAGTTTAGTTCCAGTTCAGTTGTGTGTGTTGAGAAGCCTGATGGCTTGAGGGAAAAAACTATTGCACAGTCTGGTTGTGAGAGCCCGAATGCTTCGGAACCTCTTCCCTAACTGCACAACTGGGTGAGATTAGATAAAAAGCTCTGTAGGAGCAGTTGGGATTGGGATAAGGTGAAAAAACAAACAAAAAAATTTTTTTTTAAAAACCCACCTTAACCTGTATTTCATGGTCTGTGGAGCTGGTGAAAAGTATTTCACATCAGCAGAGGTTAAGCATTAAAGGTAACTGTTGTCACCATTCAGTCTGTTTTTTTTATCCATAATGTTGCCAATTTTAAACAAATTTAAACTGGACTTTACAAATTTTAGGTGACTACTCCTGCAGTGTTATCTCAGAGTTTCTGACAGGATAGCAAACGAGCTAAATGTACATACTTGCATTCTGTCTCACTTGAAAATTACTTTGAAAAAAAGGTGTCTGCCAAATGCATGCACATAAGTAAAGTAATTCATACATCCTTGTTAACAAATAAAAACAAACATAAAAACAAACATGAAAAGGTATGTTTGCCAAAGCATACAGTACTTTGCAAAAGTCTTAGTCTTATTTACTTTCTTTACTGACATTCAAATATTTTTTCTGTTACATTAAATTTTTGTTGGAAAAGTAATGATTGGAAATGTTTTTGGCTGACCTGATACTGCAGAGGTCATAAAATAAACATCTAAGTACAGCACGTCTCATCACGAATTTAAAAAAGACATCAGTAGCACCATTCAGTGCCAGCATTAAAAAGGCTACTAACAGATCACTGTAGGTGATCATCTCTGATCCCTGTCATCTTGGTCTGGTGTGTTTCCAGCAAGCCTTCAATGCGACAGCCGTGGTGAGGCACATGAGGAGGTTACAGCTGGGCACCAGCCTGGAGGGCTCCAGTCAAATCACCACCACCAGCCCCTGCCACAGACATCTGCTCCTGCCTGCTAAAGAGCACCACCCGGAAGAAGACGAGGACACTGAAGAGGAGGGGAACGGTGAGATAGCTCACGATTTATCCAACAGGTTAAGCAAGAGGCGTGGTCAGCTATACCTGATAGTACCACTATAAGCAATTTGATGTTGAAAGTTCTGTTGGTCAATTAACATCTGAAAACACAATGTTGTGGTCCAGGAGTTTAACTGTTGAGTAGAGTTTAAAGAGCAATTCCAGCAACACGTTTTTTTCCTTAATGTCATGCCTCTGTGTTTAATCAAGACTGGCATCACTGGTTGCTGGATGTCCTCATGTAACCACTTTGTCACAGCTCAGCACTCAACAGGCAAAATCTAATCACAATTTTATAAAGCCTGCTGTGTTTACTTGGTACATTTTCCACTATTTACAAGGTATATTTACTTACTTAGAAAGCACTTAAATGATGTTTGCGGCCAGTGTTAATTGAAAGAATCAGTCACAGATAGTGTGAATGTGAAAAAATAGCCTGAAGAATACAGATACATATAAATGTATTTTTCACTATAGTAGAAACATAATTTTTTTTTAATCTTAAGCAAATATGTGGCATTGCCACAAAGGGTGGCATTACCTATAAAAAAGGTAACTGAAAGTGCCACTGAGAATCAGGGAAACAAACATTTTTCTGAAGCAGAGATTTTGATTTTGTGCAGTAAAGTGAGGAGGTATTAAGCACTGTATTTTTGCCTGTTTGTCATATTTAAAGTACTAAATTTAATGTTGACACATTAACAAATGCGTGTCGCGATTCAGCTTCATGTTTGCGAAATAGAAACTGCGGAGGTCTATTCAAGCATCTTCTGACGGCACTTTAAGTACAGCAGAATTGCAGTCCGTAGCCTGAATTCTTGTTTACATGTGTCTGTTGTATGTGGAGGGGAATTGAACATGTTGGGTCCAGGGATGTATTAATAAGTCTTGGGCCCTTCTCCCTACAAAATGCATCAACCAGTGCAGTGACCACACTTCCTCGCAACCCCCTAAAAAAAAAAAAAAGTCATTACTACATTTCACATTCATTATGAGTATTTGAAAGGCCTTGGTGCTATGCAGAAGGCATTTTACCTTAAGGGATGGGCTTCTTCCTTGCTTTTTGTCCTTGCAAACTCATCCACCATCTCTTGAACAAGCTCTGACTCATTGGCCAGAGGCTTGGAAATACCCGCTTTATTCCCAGGTTCTCTCTGAAATGTGCCTGTAACCAAAAACACAGAGATTGCATAGGGATTGCATTTGTGCAACTTGTTTCCCCCTCCAACTGATGATAGAAATATATTAGTAGTAGTTTTAGGCCTATCTGCTATCAAACCACTCAGAGCTTACAGCTAAGAAATTTCTAACATGTCCACAAACCACAATACAAACCACAACTGTGTTTGTATTTAACAGCACTAATCACACTGAATTGAAAATCAGTAGTGGATTCCATAGACAATTCAAATTAGTAGCAGTCCAGGTTTCAGTATTTTCTACCTTGCTTTGCTTACGTATAGTGAAATCATACATTAGCAAACTTTTATGTTAATAAATCCCACATTTTGCATTGAAAAGTTCATACAGAGAATTCACACACACATAGTAATCTGTGCATACACACAACTGATAAATGAAGGCCCGGATCTTTTGCTTAATCTGAAACTACAATTGAGAATGTGTGTTTGTGCAAAATCAAACATGAATAGCTGTTGTCTTTGATTTTATACTGTCACCTCTGACTAGGTTCTCCAGATATTGATGGGCGACGCAACAGTGCTGATCAGGACAGTGTCAGAAGCTGTGCATACTGCTGTAGACCAACCAGCAGGGTCTGAGACAGACCGACTAGCATGCAGAACCTAGAGAAGGCCCGCAGATCCCATTACACACATATATGCCAATCACCACCAGTCTGGTACTGAACACAGAGCTTAATTAAAAGTGTCCACCAGAGGGAGCTAGTGCAACGAGGAAGACAGCAAGACAGGCTTGTGGAGGACTGAACATGCCAACCCAATCGTTCCTTTAACTGTGGTTCATTTATAACACCCACTTTAGGTTTTGTCTATTTTATATTTTGTATCCCAACCAAAGAAAAATCATAATTGTGTTCTACTGAGACTGGAAAGATTATTCTCCAGGTATATTCTCTGAAAGCAGTTTAAGATGCTTTGGTGTCAGATATATTATTTATGAATTTCAATGTTGTAATCTGCTTTGTTAGTTTTGGCACTGAAAACAGAGATGATGAAATTCTGATGCTTAGGCTTCACTTTAAAATGCCCTGCCTTAATCCATGGTGTATTTATTTGCTGAATGATTTGTGCACTGTTCACCTCTCTGACCCTGCATTCTGTGTCAGACTGGTTTAACACCGGCTGGTGATTCACCTGAGCTTTACGCCAGAGCTCCCTCATGCGTACACGGGTCTAGGTTTTCCTTAGGCTGCTTTCACACTAGGCATTTTTCCCAAATCACCACAAGCCAGGGCAGAATGAGACACCTTGTTTAAAAAAAAAAAAAAAAAAAAAAAAAGTGCTGCCTCTGTTTTTTCTATCACGGCAAAAAAGTGCTTCCAAAAGTTAAAAAAAAAAAAAAAAAAAACTTTTCAGAAAAGTCGCAGAGTGACGTCAAGCACTTTCATCTCCTGAACAATCAACGTGCAGTTGCAGGGGAGAAAAAAGCAAACCACTTTATCCTGATCAGGGTCATGGTGGAGCCCAAGCCTTTCTTGGCACAAGGAGACACCCTGGATGGAATGCCAGTCCATCGAAGGAAACCATGTACACACATATTCACACCTACAGGCAATTTAGTGTAACCAGTTCTCCTACATGCATTTTTTTAGTTTGAGGTTGGAGGAAACCAGAGAACCCAGAGGAAACCCCACACGGTAACTCAAGGATTGAACCTGGGAGAACTGAAACTGTGAGTAAAGCTACCTACTGCACCACTGCGCCACCCATGAGGCAATATGAAATGCTTAAATGCTTAAAGATACACTATATCTCCAAAAGTATGTGGACACCTGACCATCACACTCATACGTGGGCCTTCCTCAAACTGTTACCACAAAGTCTGAAGCAGAGAATTGTCCTTGTTTGCTGTGGCACTAAAATTTCCCCTTCACTGGAACTAAGAGGCTCAAACCTGTTACAACATAACAATGTCCCTGTGCACAAATCAAGGACCATGAAGACATAGCTTGCCAAGTTTGGAGTGGAAGAACTCAAGTGGCCTGCACAGAGCTCTGACCTCAACCCCACTGAACACCTTTCGGACGGACTGGAATGCTGACTGGCATTCTCGCATGACATCAGTGCCTGACATTACTAATGCCCTTGTGGCTGAATGGGCAAATCCCCAGATCCATGTTCCAAAGTCCAGTGGAAAGTCTTCGCAGACAAGTGGAGATTATTTTATCAGCAAATGGGGGACTACATCTGGAATGGGATGTGCAACAAGCACATACAGCACTGTGCAAAAGTCTTAGGCACCCTTTTGTTTTAGTACAGACTTTGTTATAGATTTTTATTTTCTGACTTCTACATTACTGATTCAGTACAAAAACATTTTAGATCCCAAACATTAGTTTTCCAGCACAAAATTAAATGTTACAGAAAAATGTTTGTATGTCAGTAAAGAAACTTAAATTACATTAGAGACACTTTTCAGACAAAAAAAAAAGACATAATGAAGGCTGCTGGGTTTCGCTGCAAAAATAAGAAGCAAGTGTGACAGTCAAAGTCTCCAGAAGAACTGTAGCTGCTTCTGCAAGATGCTCAGTAACACTTACAGATCATTTCCTTATAAAACTGCACACATTGTACCTGAGACTATTATTTTTTTAAAGCAAAGGATCATCACACCAAATATTGACTTTGTTTCATTTATTACTGTTTACTGCTCTTTATGGTATTTAATTTCATTATTTCTGAAGGCATCTTTGCTCTACAGCATTTCTTTGCATGTGCCTAAGACCTTTGCACAGTACTGTGTGTGTGTGTTGGTCAGATGTTCATATACTTTTTTCTATATAGTGTATATTCAGTCTGAGATATTTCAGTATCCGTATTTTCATATTGCAAAACTAAAGCTAAACTTTTTTCCCCCCAACATTCATTGGTATCCAACGTCGCAGACCTGAATGCTGTCTAGTCGCAAGTACTGTCACTCAAGCCAAAGCTCAAGCAAGCTGCCTCCTCTTTACCATATTTATACCATGTTTCAACCATGTTTAAAAAAAAAATACATCTAATCTTTATTATCATTATTAATTATACTATTGGCTAGTTAACCGTGGTGGTAGTGTTGTTATGGTTGCAGTGTGCATGCCATGTGAGTCAGCTTTTCTTTTCATAATCAGCAAAGAAGGTGCTTCAACCAGTGCTCTCTGTCGAAAAAAATGTCTAGTGTGAACGCAGCCTTATTCCACAGTCAAAGGAGAGGAACTGAATGGATGTCCATTTGTCAAGGGCTCGAACTGAGATCCCCGTAGTACATCCTCACACAACACCAGCATGTGTGAACTAAGAGAGAAAAATTGACATTTTGGATGGGATATTTACTTTTAACAAAGATATGGCACAAGATATCGTTATTGCTCCCTCACACAGTCTTTCTGCGAGAGTGAAAGACGGACAGCACCTTGTGTGTCACAGTAGCCCACCAACCAGTTCGAAGTGCTTTACAGCTCAGTCGTAGGCATTCGTAGTGTATTGAAGGGTTTGATTGGCCTTGATGTTG
The DNA here is from genome assembly GCA_022985145.1 of Pangasius djambal. Taxonomy (NCBI): domain Eukaryota; kingdom Metazoa; phylum Chordata; class Actinopteri; order Siluriformes; family Pangasiidae; genus Pangasius; species Pangasius djambal. The sequence continues at coordinate 11,779,210 of CM040976.1, read as the reverse complement.
AGCAGGGATCTCAGGTTTGAGACACTGACCACAATCTGTACCTTGCTCCTTAAAGATGTTTAACGTTTGCATGACCTCGTAAATGTTTACATAAGCGATGACAAACATTAGATATTATTATTATTATTATTATCACTATGCTAATGTAACAAGACATTGAACCTTTTATTGTATGATGTTGAAAACACAAAGTATTTTGGCACTAATGGAGGGCCACTTTTGAATATGGTGTGAAAAGCACTTAGAATTCATGCTTTTTTTTTTTCCCCCTTAGTTCTTGGACTATTGTTTGTATACAGTTCTCTGAAGTTTTCAGTGCTGAGTTGAAGGTCTCAAATGTTTCCTCTGGCCACATCTACTGATACTAAAAGATTACAAATAATGTGACAAGCTTAGCACTGTTTTATCTTGTAATTCTGTTAGTTTGGCCACAAGAAGATAAAACAGTCATTAGATAATAGCTCAAAATTATTACGTATTAACAGTGCTCATATAGCTGCTCCCACAGCTTGTAGTCTAGTCTATAAGGGAAAGCAAATGTCCATAAGTACCATAATCACTGAACCACTATTACACTGAATATATGAGTTATAATGCCTTGCATTAGTAAGCACAGAATTCTGCCATCCGATGTGTGGGACAGTGTTGTGTATAAGAAACAGGAAAATTCCATAAAACACCTTCAACTTTGATTGTTCTAATGTCATGAATATGTGTAGTGAACTACAGATCCATACTCTAACAAGTCTAATTATTACTGATTTGATTTATTCCCTTTTAAGATTTCAATTATGTTCTGTTGCACTGGACAATTTCAAATATAAAATGAATCAAATGTCCATTTATTATAATTTATGCATTGGAAGATTGTAAAATATCTTTTTTTTTTTTTTTTTTGTAAAGGCTGTTTTGAGCTACCAATATATGGATGCAATGCATCATGGGATATTGATGGATTAACAAAAAGTTAAAGATTTATATCCTTGAGGATCTTGTAGCAGGTTCTGAGATAAACCCTCTTGTCTATGCATTGTGTACCTTGTAAACTTTATATGTACAGTGCAAATAAAGTTCACATCAAAGTGCTATGCAAAGCAGGGCTATGATTGCTGTTTTCAGGTTAAAAAGAATGTGCTTGAACAAACACATACAATCCCTTCTGAAAATATTGGAACAGCGAGACCAGTTCTTTTGTTTTTGCTATACACTGAAGACGTTTGGGTTTAAGATCAAAAGATGAATATGAGACGATAGATCAGAATTTCAGCTTTCATTTCCTGGTATTTACATCTAGATGTGTTAAACAACTTACAGTATAACATGGCACCTTTGGTGGCAGACCACCCGACTTTTAGGTGAGCAAAAGTATTGGAACACATAGTCTTGAAGTAAATAACACTTAATATTTGGTTGATTATCCCTTGCTTTCAATAACTGCATAAAGCCTGTGATCCACTGACATCACCAAACTGTTGCATTCTTCTTTTGTGATGATTTTCCAGGTTTGTACTGCAGCTTCTTTCAGTTGTTGTTTGTTTCGGGGCTTTCTCCCTTCAGTCTCCTCTTCAGGAGGTGAGCTGCATGCTCAACTGGATTAAGATCTGGTGATTGACTTGGCCAGTCTAAAACCTTCCATTTTTTCCCCACCTTTTTCCTACCGTCATGAAGTACATAATCAATAAAGATTAGTGAGCCTGATCCAGAAGCAGCCATGCAAGTCCAAGCCATGACACTACCTCCTTGACCAATGAGGTCATATTTTGGATCATGAGCAGATCCTTTCTTTCTCCACACTTTGGCCTTTCCATCACTTTGGTAGAGGTTAATCTTGGTTCCAGAACCTTTGCAAATTCCAAGCTGGTTTTCTGATTCTTACTGCTGATGAGTGGTTTGCATCGTGTGGTATAGCTTCTATGTTTCTGCTCTCAAAGTCTTCTTTGAACAGTGTATTGTGATCACAGCTCTCACAATGTTTCTGTCATCAAATGCTGTTGATCCACTTGGTTGATATCTGGTTGTTATACCAGTGGTTTGTTTCTTTTTCAAGACATTCCTAATTGTTGTATTGGCTATGCCCAATGCTTGTGCAATGGCTCTGGTTGATTTTTCCCTCTTTTCTCATCTTCAAAATGGCTTGCTTTTCTCCCAAATGTCTTCAGAGTATAGCAAAACAAAAGAATTGGCCTTGCCATTCCAATATTTTCAGAAAGACTGTATGTAGAAATCCATTTATTAACAGACCTGCTAAAAGAAATAACAAGTAGTACTAGAAAAGGGGTGGGAAAATCAAATTACTTCTCATGAGCCAAAATTATAACTCAGTAATAGTAGACTTTCAGACAGTTCTTTTATAAAACGCTTGTCCAATATCCATCATTTCGCAGAAACTGTGAAATGCTTCCACATGGCCAAGATTTTTACTGTTAATTTGCTGCTGCTCAAACTGAATGTGTTTACACAGCCTGGCACAGGGGAGCAAAAAAAATCCATTTCATCACCATTAAAATGATTTGTAAAGTGGTAGATTTGATACTTTGAGGGCCTATTTAATCTTTTTTCTGTCTAAATTCTTTGAGTGATAACTCATACCAGTACATGCCAACCTTAAAGTGTGGATCTCCTATGCAAAATGTGTAAAAGTTGGTTGGCTTGTATTTATAAGAAAACATATTTACAAAATTATATTAATTTATCATTCTCTCAGATTTTGTGACATATAATTTAAAAAGTCCCTTAAAGACCCTTAAGTACAGGAGTTTTGCAAAGAAGAGGCATGATTTAGAAGTGCACTTTGCTCGATGCTACTCTGGCAGCTTTAAACTTTCCTTATTTGTTAATAATCTTGTTAATAATTATCTTCATAGGAAAAGTTAACTAAAATACCAGCAAAATGTTGCCACATTATTCTCATTGCTCAGTTACTGGGGACCTGTGTTGTTGCTGTTGTTGTTGTTAGTATTAATAGATTTAAATGCTCAGAAATCCAGAGCACTAATGACTTTATTCACTATAATTCAGCTTTCTAAAACATTTTGAAAAGTTTCAAGGTGCAAGGCTTGGGAATCTTTGCAGCTGTATAGTAGGTCTAACAAAGCCTACCCAACATTTATCATACTTGTCCAACCAAATTCTAGACTTCAATGGAATGGTTTGTCCTGTGTTTCAAACATAACATCCAACAAGCATATCTCATCCATCATCCATCATCCATGAACAGCAGGAATATGCTTATAGTGAACAGTGAGGCCTATGAAAGAAAACATTAGTCAAATCTCATTTCTCAGTTATTAGTCTTCAATGGTTGTTAGATTTTGAAGTGTGTCATTCAGCCACATGAGCATTAGTGAGGTCAGGTACTGATGTTGGGAGAGGAGGCCTGAGACGCAGTCTTTCCAGTTCATCCCAAAGGTGCGCAGTGTGGTTGAGATCAGGGCTTTTGGCAGACCACTCGAATTGTTCCACTCCAACCTTGGTAAAGGACTTCTTTATGGTCTTTATGGGCCTCGCATTTTGCACAGGGTCATTGCCATGCTGGAATGTATTGCATGTTTGGGCACCTTAGTTCCAGTGAAGGGAAATGCTATAGCATACAAAGACATTCTATACAATTGTGTGCTTCCAACTTTGTGGGAACAGTTTGGGGAAGAACCACATATGGGTGTGATGGTCAGGTGTCCAAAAACCTTTGCCCATATAGTGTATATGAATGGTTATGTCTTTGCTGAAGCCCCCTTTTAATGTTTATGTGCTCTGAGTGAATAGTGGCATTCTAAGATTACTAATAGCATGAATAAGTAGAATTGATTAGCAAAAATAAACATGCTTTCAGGAAAGACTTTTTGGTACCAAATAAAAGCAGTGTATAAGGGAACTTATAGTCTCTAATTCATAGAAATCTGACTAACACCAAAATTATACTTTGGTCAAAAATAAAAAGTAATAAAATAAGAAACCTGTTTAGGTAGCCTGGGGATTTTCTAATACCATGCTGATCTTGGCAGTATGGCCTAATGGTCTGAGAGTCTGACTTGTAACCCGAAGGTGAACCCGAAGGTTGTGGGTTCGATTCTTGGGTCCGGCAGGGATTGTAGGTGGGGGGAGTGAATGACCAGTGCTCTCTGCCACCCTCAATACCACGACTGAGGTGAGACCCTTGAGCAAGGCACCGATCCCCCAACTGCTCCCCGGGCGCCGCAGCTAAAATGGCTGCCCACTGCTCTGGGTGTGTGTTCATGGGTGTGTGTGTTCACTACTGTGTGTGTGTGCGCACTTGGATGGGTTAAATGCAGAGCACAAATTCCAAGTATGGGTCACCGTACTTGGCCACAAGTCACTTCACTTCACTTCACTAATATAGAATGACTGTTACAAGGCGTTACCTTCTCTAGTGTATGAAGGCCTCCTAAACAGCTCCTACATAGAGGAGATATCTGCTTCCACCCCTCAGGAAACCCTCAAGACCCCTCTGCAGTTCAGGCTTCACCTCTACTGCTACTCTAGCAAAGACACAACATCACACTTTCATCAGCGTTAGAATTGGATGAAAGCACACAAGCAGATACATACACAGTGCAGGAGTTAGAGTTTCACCACTGCCCTCTAGTGAGAGAACTTCCCATAATCAGAATCTGATGAGAGACATTCTCTAGCTGTTCTTAAAGCAGCCACTTTAGTGCTATCTGTCAGTTAGGTGAAGAAAATGGGTGGAGTAAGATAAGCTTTTTTTTTTAAGTCTAACCGAGAGAAGAAATATTAAAGTTTGGCATTTTCACCAAGTTTCAAGAGTTGCCCAGTGACTGTAGATCATACACACTCGCTTTTACTAGGTCATGTGCCTCTCACTTCTGACACACTGAACAGAAAAATAAAAGGTCCAAGATGCAATACATATCACTTTCACAGGCTTATTTCGAGGAGTTTGAGCTTCACAGTTTGTTTTGTGTGTGAACAGCACTCTTTGAAAAATAGCCCAATCTTTTACCTCCATCTACGTCTTGAGCATGTCGCAACAGGTACGTTTAGCAACTGTGCGGCAATCGTGAAAAGTAACCAACCCACTTCTGAAAGTTCTTGTTACAGCATAGAGTATTAGAAATCAACACCATTATTGAACAGTGTTATTGATCAGTGTTTTTCTGGGGTGCGTTACATAATTAGCCTGTTTGGCACTTTTTCTGAGTAATGAGCAGCTCTCGGGGGGTGGGGGGCTCCTGGAGGCCTTTATGAGATTTTTTTTTCAGCTGAATGAGCTCTTCATAATAGCCTTCATCTGTCTGCTGCAACAGCAGGTGGTTCTGGTCCAAATGTTCCCGCTTTATCTCACAACTGATCAGAGCCTAGTGCAGAAACTGAGTCTGAGAAACAGTGATTATATTATACCATCTGATTGGAACCTGCACAATATACTGTATATTTTTACAGTAAAGAGACCAGCTCTCTAAGCAGATTTCACCAGTTCACTCTAATCCGTGAATATTCTAATATTAAAAACAAATTAGTGGTGGTGCTTGGTCTGGTAACAGGTTGAGCACATCCTGAATTCAGGTGCTGAAGGCTATACTCTGCTTGTAGACAATATATGGGACAGAGAATAGAAACATCAGCATCGTTCCAACTTCTCTAATGGATTTGGGAAAAGTTTCAGAAATTTTTTACATAAATTTGTGTATTGCCGCAGGCGTAATCCATGATGCAGTAAATGTTTATATCCAAGTGGCGGCTTTCTCCAGATCATTTTCTTCTCATAATGGGAGCTTTTATCACAATAAGTATCTCACATTACATTAATGCAGATGACATTAATGTAATGGTTGTTATGTATTTGCCTCTTCAGCCATTCCCGAAATATAAAATTTTAAAAAGTGAAAGTAAGAGGTGATAAAGAGGATGGCAGCCAAGTGTGCTGAGAGTAACCTTGCAGAGGTAGTGTGTGCATGCGAGTGTGTGTGTGTGTGTGTGTGTGTGCGCGCTGTAGTAGATTTATAAATTGTGGCAGTAATTTGATTAAGGTTAAAATGAGCAGGAATGTGGGTCAGAGAGATCATGTGAACTAAAACTAGTCATTTAAACTGTGCTTAACTAAAATATTCTTCAGGGCATGTTTGGTGTCAATCTAATTGGTATTTCATGGTGAACAATGTGGTGACATCATAACTATCATACAAGTTTAGGAAATAACATTTACAGTATATGGTTTTATATCTTGCAATGTGTGTGAGCCCACCTGGTCTGCATGGGAGACCTTTTGCTTTTGTTCCCACTGACTCATTCTCAGGAACCTAATTAGCATACAGTATAAAAAAGGTATGCAGTGTACAATGTATAGAGGCTTTACCATCAAAGAGATGCTTCACCATCACACATCCAGATGCATTTATCATCAAGCATCCTATGTCCATGGCTCTGTCCATCAACGTTGTAAGTTCTCTTTGTTCCTGTTTTCTGTATATAATCCATTTGTTAATTTGTATAATAAATTAATTTATTACTTTATCTAGAAATACTCAGTAGTTCTTCCGTAAGAAAGTATGGTGCATCAAGAGTGCATGACTTGTACGACTTGTATGATTTATATGGTTATTAGAAACACTTTCCTAGCTAAAGTTTTAGTATGTTAGACACATTTGAAAATGACCTCTGACAAGCTAAGATAAGAGGCTAATACTTGCAACTTTAAATAAAACCTCTGACAAGTACTGTATATAGGAAAACTTCTGAGCTAACAGAATAATTGTTTAATAATTAGACTATATAAAAGCCTCTGAAGTAGGAAAGTCATTTTATAACGAAAGCTTTGCACGAAGATGTCTGGGAGCAAATACAGTTGGAACACTGAGATATTACACTTCTAGCAATAACTAAAAGATTATTCTTTGGAATCAGATAATTAAATGTATTGGAGTCAGATATTTAAATCATTAAGCTAAAACACGCATTTAACTTTTGGATGCACCTATTTCCATCCTTGGTCACAGGAAAGCAGCAGACTAAGATAACATCACTTTATGTTTAAGTCCTACAGTACCATTCTGGGTGAATCATACTGGCCTAAAATGCTTGTGGACTGGGGTTTAGGGGTTCCCTTCTGCAGTTGCTGTGAGGAAGATGGGGCACAGGAAACAAAACACACCCCAAGGAAAACAGAGGCCAAGAACAGCTACTGAATCATGACTGTGCTTTCATGCCAGCGGGGAAGGAAAAGAGGGCAGAGCTAGAGCTCTGCAGGTTGGTAAAACAATCTAAGTAAACAATAAAATGAGATATGATCATATTTACAGTGCTGCCTCATAAAACAGAAAATACAAAAAAAAATAAATAAAAAATACGCGCTGTGTGAGTGTGTGTATTTGTTGGATTTATTTCTGATTCGAATTAAGGCCAATGTATGGCTAATACATCCAGGCATCCATATGTGAACATTTTGAAACAGTTAAAAATGTCATGATTTACATCTCACAGTTGCAATGTTCTGTGTTTTAATGGTCTCCAGGTGGCTGGTGCAGCAGGCTCATTTAGTGCTGATCAAACCTTTCTGGGAAAGCAGCCACCAAGCTCCCCCATCTCTGGCCAATCTCCATATGCATTCGTCTGCTTATCATTCACGATGAGCTGCATGTTTTAAAGGGAGACTTCAGCCTTTTTGGGACAAACTTTTAAACACACATTACTTGCCATCTGTGAAACATTTGTTACAAATCTTAAGAAACAACATGTTTTAATCAGTAAATTATAACCAGTCCAATAATTAATTTTCCCAGCGTGTTGCAACTATGCTTCCTAGACTGGCAACACCTTTGGGCAGTGCACACAGGCAATTTTAACAGCATGCACAGTAATCTCATGTGACTTTTGTTAATATCTCATTCCCATTTCTGCTGCAAGCAAAACATTGCATGGCCTCAAAACGTCGCCAGTGTATTCACTTACGTTATGGGTGTAATATTACTGTAGAACGTTACTGAGTTACAAAAATGCCTCAAACTTTTGATCTTTTGAAGCTCACACCTTCTCAAATGGACTCTCCTTATTTAGTCCACCTGCCCCTGCAAACACCCAGCTGTCCCTGTACTTCACAGAGTAGACCATACTGCTGCCCATTCCAGCAAACAGATCTCTGGCCTCATCACTCAACCTGCAGCACAGAGCGGGACAATATGACCGCAAGGGTAATCTTACTGAAAACACATCAACTTAATACCTATTTTCTCATGTATTATCGTTCATCTGGATGTGGTGGACTGTATAAAAGTTGTCATGTTTAGTTTAGTACTCACTGTGCTGCAGGGTCTTCATATGAGGCTACTAAAACTATATTTCCTTTTTGTATCGTCTTTAGAAAGTCAAGCAATCCTGTAACAGCAGAGAAATAATACGGATAGAGACGGTATAGCAAAAAGGTGCAGAAATATTAATAGAACGATGCGTATTAATAATTTTAGGTTTACTATTTATTTTGTAAACGAAAACACAGGAATACAACAAACCTACCTTCAGAATAGATCGCAAAGAAGTCAGTCTTCAATATCTGCCCAGTTTCTCCTGAAAAACAGTATCAGACAGACACTGATACAAAATGCCAGAAAAAAACAGACACGCAAAATCAGTCCCTTTTGCTTATTTTTCAAAAATCTGAAGTATAAAAAGTTGGTGTGATTTTAGATTTTGCTTTATTCCTTTATGTACTTTATTTACTGCTTTTTGAATATTATTATTCACCTTAGTACACCTACTTAGTTTTCTACTGTGACAAATGTTTGCACTTATCTTCAAGCAGAGTGAAACACACAATAAAGTATCTTGTCCTAACACCTTAAAATAAACTCACCATCCACTATCACAATGTTCACACCCCATCCAACATTGTTTTGTCCTCCTGACATAATACTGGGAAAAGAAACAGAAAATAGACATATAGCTGTGCGCAAAGGTTTGTATCCTGAATCTTTGTGTGTGTGTGTGTTGGAGATGTACCTCTATTTTTATTATTTAAAAAAAAAATAAAGTCTAAAACTTGCACAATTGATAAGTATTAAGAGCTCGCACTAAATATGTTAAACAGGGTACACCTGCGTTAATTTCAAATTCACTTGTGTCCTTCTGTATGCTTGTATGAAGTTGTTAGGAGAAAAACGCTTGGAGAAGCCTTTTAGGCTTGGAGCCTTCTTAGGAGCACTGTGAAATCCATTATAACAAAACAGAAAAAAACATGGCAAAACCAGACACTACCAAGATCAGGCCAAACTGAGTGCTTGGGAAAGAAGGGCAATTGTCAGAGAAGTGTCCAAGAGTTCAGCTACAACACGAATGTGGATACATAGCTCAACAATATCATCATCAGCTCTTCACAGATCTGGCCTCTATGGGACAGTGACCAGAAGGACTTCTAATTTTCCACTTCTGAGAAAGGCCATGTTAGAAAAAAAAGATTTGGAGGAACTGGAAAGCAAAATGGATGGAGTCAAATATATGCAAATTGTTTAGGAGAACGTGTTCCAGTTCCAATCAGCTAGACATTTATGGTGAAAATGTATGTTCCGACAGGACAATGAGTCAAATCACAGGGCAGAAACTACAAAGGAATGGCTTAAAAAAAAAAAAAAAAAAAAGTTTGTGTTTTTGAATGGCCGATTCAAAGCCCAGAATTAAGTAAATCCAATTTAAAATCTCCATTTAATTTGGCCTCAATTTGCACTGGGAAATGGAAGAAAATGCCAAAATCAAAACGTGTAAAGCTCATACAAACACCCAAGACAACACAAATCTGTGATTGCTGCAAAGGACAACTGAGGTGAATATTTATAAATTAAGCAGTTTTTAGGGGCATTTTTTTATTTTCAAAAAATTCTGAGGACAGCTAAATACTTTAAATACATTACATTACATAATACACTTGATTTTATTTCTGTAGAGAATCACTTCAAAAGGAGCAGGAAAAACCCCATTCTGAAATTTGATGTTGCAATCCATTTCAGAAGAGAACCATTCACTGGGGGTGAATACTTTCTGTAGACACTGTATAAAAAAAAAGCAGTATATGACACTGGGTCTTATTACAATACAATAGGTATGTCAAGAATAATGGCGTGGGCTTAGACATTAAACCGAACTCTATCCAAAAGATGTTCAGCAGAAACACAAGCACTTATAAAGGCAAAATATAGGGCAAGCAAGCAGTATTCATATTCACACTGAGTTTCCATTTCAGGGGAATACATAGTTTTAAGCGAAATTGTAATCACTACTTGGTATAAATTAAATTGTTGTCTTCATTTTATTCTAAGGGTATGAAAACTTTGGCACTTCACTGTATATATACACACACATTACCAATTCACTACAATTCACATTTTGACTAGCACACAACATGTGTCATTAATGAATTTTAAATTCCAGTACATACATCCTGTTGTTAAAGCAGATCTTTGGCCCAACCACATTGGCTGCTCCACTGCGCAGAAAGAAGGGGAAGTGGTCTGCAGGGCATACTTTACGAGGACAGCAACCTGGGTAAGGCTCAAACAAAGCTAAACAGAATGTTTTACAGCGTTTACTTACAGCAAACATACAGACACACAGAGTATTTAAGGCTGGTTTCCGTCATGCATTTTCCCTAACTTTAGATTATGAAGCAGATTTAATAGTGTACACATGTAAGCTTTATATATCAAATAATAATAATAATAATAATAATAAAACAACTGAGCTACTTTACATGAAAGCTCACCCGGAGAAACACAGTCTGATGCAGAACTTTCTGTTCCATGCACATCTGAATTAAAAGACAGGTTTTCGAGAATAAATCTTATGAACACTGTAAAATAATCAATAAACAAAGAGGGTGTGGCGTGATACATACGACATACAAACATTTTACATGCTCTTGAAGAGATGTCTCCTTAAAAAAGAACCCCCATATTAAGACATTGATGATCACAAACGTGACAGCAACGGACAGCTCTGGGAATAAACAACAGTTCACTTCTACAAGCTCCTCTTATGGCAGCAAATGCTTGATTAACCAAAAAGTTACAGGATCCTTACCTTGACATCTCATCTTGCTCATCTTCATCTTGTCTACCTTCAATACTACTTTAAACATATTATATTTCCGAAACCGGGCTACCAACAGAAAGGAGCTGTTTAATAAGTGACAGTTTAAGAAAATGAATTTGCCTAGAAGCTACCAAAACAGTCACACACCCTGAACTCAAATACTTCTTTTCTCCACTGTTTGTTTTGAGTCGGTCCACTTATAGCATGGAATCAAACTGTCATCTGTAGCTAATCCACCCAATGACATATTTTTTGGGAGATGGGAGGAACCCAGATGAAACCTATGTAGACACAGGGACAGCATGCACAGACCCTCCACACAGACAGTAACTCGAGCTCAGGATTAAACCCAGGACACAGGAGCTGGGAGGTGGTAACGCTACCCACTGTGCCACTGCACCGCCCACTATATAAACAACCCTCTTTTATTACAGCAGTTGTATGTAGGGTTTGAAATAACTTTAATCTTGAGTAGTGAATTTTCATCCATCACTGATTAGACATTTTCAGGTCAGAAAATTTTGTTTCAGGTGTTTCAGAGGTACATACAATATAACACTACAGCAAAACATAGCAGTCAACAAACTTTAACGCAAGGAAATCTACACACGTTCTCAGACAGCAAAATAAAACAAACACAACACAAAAGAATACAGAAAGAACCTTATTTAAGCTATCGAACAATACAGGATAACCCGAGACTGATTTAACATAATCATCTCAATTAATAATTAATAATGAAGGAGTGGAATACTGGTGGACCAAACACATTTACATAACCCCTGTTCACATTTAGAACAACTGAAAGAAACGCAAAACCTTTCACTAAAGCAAGTATGTGCAAAAGCCCAAGGGGAGTCGCCTGAGAAGACACCTCAAATCTAGATGTGAATAGGGGGAGAAAAATGCAAAACTGGTGGAAATACAATACAAACAATAAATAAAGAGGGAAAAATAGTGATAAAGACCATTTAATTATTGTGATATACTGTATAGCAGCCATTCTCAAACATTTTGCAGCCAGGGACCCCATTAACTGTTTTAACTTTAATAAAGTCCATGGACCTCCTCAATACAGATTTATTATTTAAACATCTACAGTCATATTTTGACCATTTATCAGAGCCATGTAGCTTTTTATTCCTGAACTTTCCACTGACAGAAAAAAGTAGGTTCAAGGTGAGTTGTTTTTGAGTTTTTGAGGTTTATATCAAATATATTCCCAACCTATTAAAACTCAAAAAATTAGAGGAACTTTAAAAAATAGTGGCTGTAATTTCCTGTAACAAATACCAACAACAACAACAACAACGACAATAATAATAATAATAATAATAATAATAATAATAATAATAATACAAAAATCACAGACCCATTGGCTATGTTCCACAGATCCCCACTTTGTGACTGTTTCAATTTGGTTCCTGAAGGCAGTGCCTGATAAATAATCTTACCATTCACAGCTACAACGTTTACCAGCACCATGTGACCTTTAAAAGCCCATAATGGCTTTGGCATTAAAACTAAGGACAGAAGGAAGACGGGCTGAAAAGGACAAACTGCTTGTGAAGAAAATCTCCAGAATTATTTTAAAAAAAAAAACAAAAAAAAAGAATCAAATCCACATCACGCCTGGTTTCACTCCAGAAGATCCTGAGAGAAATAAATACACAGACACAGAATTAGCATGTAGAGAAGAACTAAATCTTTAGTGCCTCCTGAGCTTAGTCACTAAAGTAGGCAAAATTCGTACCTCATCAGATTCTTCCTCTCTCTGCTCCTCCATCCGCCTCAGCACAGAGTATCTGTATGTGGCATCACTGCAATTTGAAAAGTTTCACCGTAGATTACCTTTGGTAAGTTATACATAAAAAGGAATAAAGCTGAACTGATTCTTCAGGTTAACAGTGTCAACATGCATATATACAGTACTGTGCAAAGGTCTTAGGCACATGGAAAGAAATGCTGTAAAGATGCCTAAAAAATACTATAAAGAGCAGTAAACAGTAATAAATGAAACAAAGTCAATATTTGGTGTGACGATCCTTTGCTTTAAAGAACAACAGTAGTCTCGGGTACAGTGTGTGCAGTTTTATAAGGAAATGAGCTGTAAGTGTTACTGAGCATCTTGCAGAAGCAGCCACAGTTCTTCTGGAGACTTTGACTGTCACACTTGCTTCTTATTTTTGCAGCAAAACCCAGCAGCCTTCATTATGTCTTTTGTCTGTAAAGTGTCTCTTATGGAATCTGCTGCTTTCTATACTGACAAACATTTTGCTGTAACATTTAATTTTGTGCTGGAAAACTAATGTTGGGAAATCTAAAATGTTTTTGTACTGAATCAATAATGTAGAAGTCAGAAAATAAAAATCTATAACAAAATTCTTACTAAAAAAAAAATAGGGTGCCTAAGACTTTTGCACAGTACTGTGTATATATATATATATATATATATATATATATATATATATATATATATATATATATGCACGCGCGCGCGCGCATATAT
>CM040976.1:11732688-11762267 GCA_022985145.1 Pangasius djambal | reverse complement strand
TGGAAGAATGGTCAAAAATTCCTATAAACACACTCCTCAACCTTGTGGACAGCCTTCCCAGAAGAGTTGAAGCTGTAATAGCTGCAAAAGGTGGACCGACATCATATTGAACCCTATGGGTTAGGAATGGGATGGCACTTAAGTTCATATGTGAGTCAAGGCAGGTGACCGAATACTTTTGGTAATATAGTGTATGTGGCCATGCTTCATGACAGGGTGGCACCCCTTACCACCCCGTAGCTACACCTATGCCTATATACGAAATTCCTTAAATCTGTGTATGTTAAGGCAAGGCATTAGAAGTGCATAGGGTAATTTTTTTCAACAACAGATATCACAACCAATCTATGCCGACTGATTGCTGTTATTCTTAGAAATATTTTTACATTGGACTTTGTTCAATATGTTCATTTATGCAAAAGAAGGCTAATTAAACGTGCAGACATTTGCATACTTAATAAAACCACAAATGCAGTCTTTTGGTGTTGTTGGTACTAACATATTTATTTCACCGTACAGAAACATTTGTTGAAATATAATTTATTTTTTAGTTTAATTAAGAAAAAAAAACTGCACTGTTATAAAAAAAATATTCAATGCTAATTTTTCAATATAAAATCTAGTGGAAATCCAACAATGATCAACATTTTGAGAAAATCTTCTGTAATGTCCTTCCTCTAGGGTCATGAATGCATAAGGTGCATAAGGTTTATAAAGGAAACTGACATGTATATCATAATGACACATACTTATATTGACATATATATATATATACATTTCTACCTGTAGTGTCTTGCCTTAATAATAATAATAATAATAATAATAATAATAGTAATAGTAATAATAATAATAATAATAGTAAAACAACCTAAATAAAGCTAAAACAGTTCAAAATAAATTTAAAAATACAGCTATAATTGTGTGCCTGTTATTATATGATATCTGAAATATATCGTTCTGTCAGACTGTATGAATCAGTCTCCTTGATTTCATCAAACTTAGATCAGCTCATAGTACTTCCCAGTCTGAGGATCAAAGTAGCAGTTCAGACATGAATCATAGAGCAGACTGAGAAACTCGTCCTCGCTGCAGTTCTCCTTAGCCACAGACCCTAAGACACACAATGCACATATCAGAGAATGTTTATTAAACCGTCACTTACCACACACATCAGTCCTGCTCTATTGTTCTATCATAGACTTCTCTCTTTTTCAAATTGTGTTTCACCTGGATAAAATTTAAAAACATCCAATGCACATCAATGCAAAGCATAAACCTGAGTGTAAAAGCAATAATATAACACCTTTGGTGGATATGTTGCTGTGGTCTCCTTCGCTCTCAGTCTGCTGTTGTCTAGGATGAATTATCGGAGGGCTGAGAACATCCATCCATTCCCTGTAGGGGGGAGGAAAATCTCTGTTCTAGGAATAGCACTGCAATGTATATTCATAATTGTCTGGACCTGTTCCTTAATATTGTGGGTAATGATGTAATAAGCCATGAGTTGAAATGAAAAGACATATAAAATTCTAAGTACATCTCCAAGACTTTCTGCAGTAAAGTAGCTGGTACCAGTGCTTATAAATTGAACTACATTATAATATACATGATACAGTGGATATAAAAAGTCTACACACCCATGTTAAAATGGCAGGTTTTTGTGAGGTAATGAAACTAAGATTAATCGTGTTAGAACTTTTTCCATCCTCAATGTGAAATTACAATGGATAAGAATTAAGTGAAAAACAATGAGAAAAGGTTTAAGGAAAAATAGGAAAAATAAAAACGTTACAATAACCTGTACTCCCTTTTACAACTGGGGATGTTGCAGTGTTCAGAATGAACCAATCACACTCAATCTCATGTTCAAAAGTAATTATCATACAGCTGTCATCAATGAAATTATTCTGATTAACCCCCAAATAAAAACCAGCTGTTTCTGGAGGATTTTCTTGACATCTTCTAGGTTTCATCCGACTGCTGTCTTTGCATGGTCCGCAAAGAGCTTACAAAGCATGTTGAAAGGTATCAATCAGGATAGGGGTACAAAAGAATTTCCAAAACGTTAGATGTACCATGGAACACCGTGGAGGCCATCATCAACAAGTGGAAAAAATAGGGCACCACACTGACATTACCTAGAACATCCCTCCAAAATTAACAAAAGGACAAGACAAAAACTTGCCAGAGAGGCTGCCAAGACACCTAGGGCAACATTAATGGAGCTGCAGGAATATCTGACAAGTACTGATCACTCTCTGCATGAGGCAACATTCTCTCATATTCTTCACATGTCTGGGCTATGGTAGGGTGGCTAGACGGAAGCCCTTTCTCACAACAAACAAACAAAAAAAAAAAAACCATCCAAGCTCAACTAAATCACCTCAAACCTTGTGGCAAAATGTGTTATGGTCTGATGAGACTAATTCCTAAAGGTATAATAATTCCATAATTCCAAAAGGTATGTTTGGCACACAAAAAAAAAGAACATCACCAAAGGAATACCATACCCAAGGTGAAGCATGGTGGTGGCAGCATCAAGCTTTAGGGCTGCTTTTCTTCAGTCAAAACTGGGGGATTTTATCAAGGTGGAGGAAATCATGAAAAGCTACAAATACCATTTGAAGGATCTAGAATGTTTATGCAAGAAAGACTGGGAAAATATTGCCAAGTCAAGATGTACCACGCTGATGTGCCCAAAGAGACTGAATGGTGTAATAAAATCAAAAGGTGCTTCAACAACATGCTAGTTTAGGGGTGTGCACACCTATGTATGTAACAGGAGGACTTTTTATATCCACTGTACATAATAATAATAATAATAATAATAATAATAATAATAACAATCAATTATTATAGGTTACGGGCCATTTTCCAGGTGGCAGCTGACCACCTCTGCCCAATGAATCTTGCAGTTGGTGGGCTGTCACTGTTTGTTTCTTTGAGCACTTTGGACACAGTATGCTGTAATTAAGTAACTAAGCAGTAATACAGTAACTAAGCACAGCTGCTTAGTTTAAAAATATGTATGCATGATAAGATTTAAGCTAGTTTGCAACATGCATATGGACCTAACATGCATATGGCCCACTCTTTCAGAAGAAGTTCATTTACATCTAAACTTTTCGTAGGTACCATGTGGCGCTGACTGTCAGGTTCCCTAGTGAGAGGGAGAAGAGGAAATGGATGACCTCCTGGGGAGCACCCCTACAGGGGTGACAGCCAGGTGACACATGCAAGCCTTTAAGCATGTGTGTGGCAGCACTAGAAACTAGAGAATCATCAGCCCTGACAAGAATGCTTAATTAGTCACTTAGGTGGAGCACCTTCTCTTTATGTGCTGGATTTCACACTACAGCAACAGTGCAACATGCAATATAACTAAATCAACTGGATATGAAACTTTCTTTACTTGGAGTTTACATTATGGTTAGTTTACCAGTGTGGTTTTTTTTTTTTTTTTTTTTTTTTTTTTTTTTTTTTTTTTTTTTTTTTTTTTTTTTTTTTTTTTTTTTTTTTTTTTTTTTTTTTTTTTTTTTTTTTTTTTTTAGGTTTTGTGGCAACAACTTAGGTTTTCCTCAGTGACTTCTGTGGATGTCACCTATGTACTTTGATGTCATCTCTGTACTCTGAAATAATCTCTGTCTTAGTTTTTGCTCACTGCTCACGTGAATGTTCAAGAAGAAAATAAATCACTGAAAAAAATCTTTGATTAAAGCAGCTTATGCACCATTTGGAGTCTTATAATGTCCTTAATTAGGTTCAGTCTGGCTTCAGATCCGGGCATAGCTGTATCACTGCTACACTTAAGGTTCTCAATGACATCATATGTGCCATTGACAAGAAGGAGCACTGTGTAGCTGCATTCGTTGATCTGGAAAAGGCTTTCGACTCTGTGGACCATGAAATATTGCTGGATAGGCTAATAGGTATAGGACTCTCTGAGAGCTGTCTGGCCTGGTTCAAGAGTTACTGTTCTGGTTGTTTACAATCAGTGAGGGTGGAGGGGCTTCTCTCAGATCCCTTGCCCCTATTCAAAGGGGTCCCACAAGGAAGCATATTGGGGCCTATACTTTTTAATATTTACGTTAATGACATTACTCTTGATGCAGGTGATTCTCATGTACATTTATACGCTGGCGACACTATCATTTATACATTTAGTTCTTCCCTGACCACTGCACTATCTTTATTGCAGGCCAGTTTTACTCGCATCCAACACGCTTTCTCTAGTCTTCATTCAGTTTTAAATACAAATAAAACAAAATGTATGGTCTTTAACAGAAAACTTCCACATGTTGAGTATCCGCTTAAAATTTTCACATTGGATGGCTCTGAGATCGATTATGTTGAATGCTACAAATATCTTGGTATCTGGCTCGACAGCAAACTGTCATTTGAAACTCACATAAATGCACTGCTCACAAAGGTTAAAACTCGTACTGGTTTTCTTTATCGTAACAAATCGTAACTTCTTTTATGCATTCTTCAAAACAGCTTCTGGTTAAAATGACAGCACCCCCAATTCTGGATTATGGTGATGTAGTTTATAGGTCTGCTTCAAAAACTCTCCTTCATAAACTGGATGTTATTTACCACGCTGCAATCCGCTTTGTGACTGGAGCTTCATTTAACACTCATCATTGTATTCTTTATTGAACTGGCCTTCTCTTCGTTCTCGTAGACAAATTCACTGGTTTTTGTTTATTTACAAAACTCTTACTGGGAAAACTCCGCTATATTTACAGTCACTTCTTAATATTCAACTTAATACAAGTTAGAATCTGCGCTCTAGTAGTATTAATTTCTGCAAACCTAAAGCCTGTACTTCCTTTGGTCGTTACTCCTTTCAGTTTTCTGCTGCCGATGACTGGAATCATCTGCAGCAGACCTTAAAGCTTAGTTCATTAATTTCTATTACTTCCTTTAAAAATTTAATTCAGTCAATAGTACAGGATCATTGTACTTGTTTTTAGTTACTTGTTTGTTTTTATGTCACTGTTTATAATTGTGTTATTTGTAACTGTATAATGTCTTTATTGTTGTACCTGCTTTTTATGCTGTCATTATAAATGAGAACTGGTTCTCAATTGTCTTACCTGGTTAAATAAAGGTTATTATTATTAAACTCAAACTGCATCAAGTAAAAGGCATATACATTGTCTGTCATTTTGACAGAAAGATGTGAAAGACAAGACAACGGAAAGCTCTGTTTATATACAGTCAGGTTCGGAAGTATTTGGACAATGACGGAGTTCTTGTGATTTCGCCTTTATACAGCACCACAATGGATTTGAAATAAAACAATCAAGATGTGATTGAAGTGTAGACTTTCAGCTTTATTTTAAGGTTCCACAAAAATATGGCATTTACCTTTTAGGAATTACAGCCATTTCAACAAAGTACCTCCATTTTCAGGGGCTCAAAGGTATTTGGATAATTGACTGACAAGAAGTTAATTGACCAGGTGAGGTCCATTCCCTCATTACTTCAAGACAAATGAAGCAGATAAAAGGTCTGGAGTTGATATCAGGTATTGAGTTGGCATTTGGCAGCCATTTGACTGGAGCTACCAATATGAAGTCCAAGGAGATCTCAATGCAAGTGAAGGAGGCCATCATTAGGCTGAAAAAACAACAGAAACCAGGGAGGAAACTCAGAGTTTGAGTTTTGAGAGCATGGGCTCCAGACTTCAGGCAGTCATTGACTGCAAAGGATTTTCATCCAAGTATTAAAATTATGGTTATATTTACAATGTCACTTTGTCCAAATACCTTTGAGCCCCTGAAAATGGAGGTACTTTGCTGAAATGGCTGTAATTCCTAAATGGTAAATGCCATATTTTTGTGGAACCTTAAAATAAAGCTGAAAGTCTACACTTCAATCACATCTTGATTGTTTTATTTCAAATCCATTGTGGTGCTGTATAAAGGCGAAATCACAAAAACTCTGTTATTGTTCAAATACTTCCGGACCTAACTGTATATATATATATATATATATATATATATATATATATATATATATATATATATATATATATATATATATATATATACAGTATATATATATATATATATATACAGTACTGTGTATATATATATATACAGTACTGTGCAAAAGGCACATGCAAAGAAATGCTGTAGAGCAAAGATACCTTCAAAAATAATGAAACTAAATGTTTTTACATTTATAAAAAATACTATAAAGAGCAGTAAACAATAATAAGTTAAACAAAATCAATATTTGGTCCTTCGATCCTTTAAACTCACCCAGGTGATTTTAAAGATCCGCTTTAAAAAAAAAAAAAACAGTAGTCTCGGGTACAATGTGTGCAGTTTTATAAGGAAATGAGCTGTAAGTGTTACTGAGCATCTTGCAGAAGCAGCCACAGCTCTTCTGGAGACTTTGACTGTCACACTTGCTTCTTATTTTTGCAGCAAAACCCAGCAGCCTTCATTATGTTTTTTTGTCTGAAAAGTGTCTCTTATGTAATCTGCTGCTTTCTTTACTGACATACAAACATTTTTCTGTAACATTTAATTTTATTCTGGAAAACTAATGTTTGGAAATCTAAAATGTTTTTGTACTGAATCAATAATGTAGAAGTCAGAAAATAAAAATCTATAACAAAATTTGTACTAAAAAAAAGTAGGGTACCTAAGACTTTTGCACAGTGCTGTATATATATGCTGTCTGAGGTTTCTTACTTAAGCAAGTTGATACAATCAAATTGCTTCTTACCTGGGATTAGAGTGGAGAAGTGGATTCATCTCTTTCTGGTAGTACTGGCCCTGTTCAGATGCCTGACAATCACAGAGATGTATACACAGTCTATAATTGCACAGGTCATATAACAATAGCATTCTCAGCTAATATAGCGAAAAATGGATCTGGATACTGTGGGTGTGTGTAAGCATCAGTAAGAGCTGGAAAGAGAGCAACAACAGATTATAAATTCACCATGCTCATGCATGTACAGAACAGTGCTATCCACTAATACAGCTAATACACTATACTGAGCAGGGCAGTGCATTTCATTGTGCATTGTAGAACTTATTAAAGCCTACCCAAAATCATAACACCAAGTTGGCAAACCATATATAAATCATGCCTATATTTTGAAGTTTACACTTCAAAATGTTCTGTTCCCCCCAGCTATAAGCCATACATGTAATCTTTCTCTAAGGAGTTTGTGAAGCTCTCCTCATCTTAACAACCTGAGCCTGAGACTTCAAGGACCATCCTGTAGGTCACATATTCAAGTCAGTCTAATGAGGCTGAGCACGGAGATATGTCTTACACCAGAGGACATGCCCATGTGCATGTGCAGATGGCCACTCACTAGAGGGATACACTGGGTCCATGTAGAAGTGTCATCACTGCTCATACTCAGGCTGACATTGCACTGCTGGACCTGACAACAGGGATTACACGCAGAGAGATGTGCAGCTGTTTAAATCGAAATCTTTTTTTAAATACACCAATTTATGGATATTCTGTATATATTATTCAGTGCAGCAGCTAGTATTACAGTACGATCGATCATATATACAATATGATAGTATAAAACATATGCTTGTGTCTGTGAGACCTCTCTGACCTGTGAAGCACTGAGGCCTGAGTCACAGGTCCCACCCTCCTCCTCTTCCTGCTGTCTTTTTAGACTAGCTAACATCCGAAGCTCTTCTTCTTCATCCTCCTCCTGCTCCGCTTTCTTAGATAAATCACACGTGCTGGAGCCCACAGGCATCCTCCTCATGCTCTCCCTCACCTGTAGATGCCAAGCAGCTTCATTATTCTCCCAGTGCCGCTCCACAAAGCGAGTAGGCAGTCATGTGTTACAGACTATAGCTAATTAGAAACCAATCCATGAGACACTGAAGCCTAATTGGCACTTCATTAGAGCAAAGCCATCAGCAGAAGTGCTTGCCCCCACTGCCTGCATATCTGCTCAAAAAGACAAAGAGCTGATATTGATATTAACTAATGAGTGCATATGGAACGTTACTTTATTCACAAAGCAATACAGAAGAATGGGAAACAGAGAGTGCAGAATGAGAAACAAAAATCAAACATGACAAACTATCCTGTACTGGGAAAAATCTGCACTTGCAGCAGTGGTTAATGTGAAAATTACTTTTCAAATGCAAAAACCTATGGTCAATAGGTTCAGTAAGACACCTCTTTTTAAAAAATGCTATCTATGAGCGTGAACAAAAGCTCTTATAAACAAACCACTCTGCTTATGTAGGCCCTTTCATCTGAAGCATGCACTTCAGCTAATCTATTTCTAATAACATGTAAGAGCCTTAATAATGTGTTCTAGTAAAAGCCTATTCACGTGTACAGTCATGCTCATCAAGCATAGGCATTATTTGTTTTGCAGAACAGGTTGAAGGTTGAATGTTGTCTTCCTTTTTTCTCTTCTCAAACTGTGATGTACTGTAAATAGCCGTTATAGAGAGTTCTGTTCACTAGTGCACTGTGATTTCCAACTGAGCCTTGCTGCTGAACTGTTTTCATTGGGAACCTAAAATTATACATATCAGAAATGACTAATGGGGTCTCCACAAATGTTTTTTGCCCTAATATGCCATACAGGACAAACACTGTAATGAACAGAAGGGACATTTGAGAGATACATATGCAAAAGTACAAAATAGGAGGAAGGACAGCTGTTAGTCAACCATCTTCTGAAATTGCAGAAGTGCTTGCTACACTCCTGTTTTACAGTGAGAGTGCAAGACACAGTATTATAAGAATAGAATCAATTCAGCTAGGATAAGGCAAAATCTAGTACGAAAAACCTTCTTTTTGGAAAACATGCTCACCTCGTGGAGCTTCACATCCTCGGGGGGAATTTCTCGAACAGATGTTCTATTAATGGATGTCCTCATATCTCCATCAGGCCTGCTTCGCTCAGGTCCAGAGCGTTCCTGTCTGCTCCACAGTTTGGCAGTGCAAGGTGAGAGACAGCGGGTCGGTGCCACACACACCATCTCAGTCCTTCGGGACCCCTCTGAGGAAGACTGTGTGGATGTATGTGTAACAGTAGAGGCCTTAGCTGGCTCAGTGCAAAGCCTGGGTGAAGAGGTAGATCTGGGAATGGGAACAGAAGCCAGGGTAGGAGGAGCAGGATTGGTGAGCGCTGCAAATCTCTGAGAGAAGAATCCAAAGAAGCTCTGATCCTGAGACAAAGAGAGAGAGAGAGAGAGAGAGAGAGAGAGAGAGAGAGGCATTCTGAAACAAGAAACCATGGCAAGTTCATGAGCCTCTACAGGTGAAGGGATAGCAGAGCAGCATAACACTGCATGGTGGTAAATGACTACAATATCCTGTAATTGCTGTATAACTGACAAAATGTCCTTGTATGACATCACTGGCAAAGCAAAAATGGTTTTGACCAGCTTCCAAGACCAAGCACAAAATTTGATATTAAGCATGAAATCTGAATTCAAAGATATCATAGTCATTGTGTACATTTTATAAAACATGGTTTAGAGCAGGGGTTCTCAAACCTTTTGCTGCCAGGGACCCCTTTAACTGTAAAATAAATTTCATGAAATTAGAATTATTTTTTAATAATGTATATTTATTTTTTACATATATTAAATAAATATGTGTACAACAATTTCTTGGATATTTATTGGAGCCAGAGAGCATTTATTCCTGAACTTTCCATCATCTAAGCTGACATTATTTATAGGACAACTTGTTTTATAGGCTAGTAATAACTATAAAAACTCAAATACAACGTTGGCAATGGTGGGTTGTGATTTCCAGAAGTGTAGCAAACTAGGCAACTTTTGCCTCAGAAAACACAAGTGGTAAACTTTGAAGAAAGAATTATGATGTATACCATTGAACAACATCCAATAAACATACGAGCACAGTGTGATTGGTGTCTGCATGACTACGTTAGAGTTGCCGGCAATTAATCAGGGCGCTGCAAGCTGTCTGTCGGCCTTTGCTCAGAAAGAGATGAAGGCTTTTAACTTGTGTGGCTTTTATCTGAACTAATGCCCTTAAACAGCAAACTGTGCTTTAGGCTAATGATGACACCCATACTTAATCTCTCAGCCATTTCATCCTGGCAATCTGCTCCAATAAATTGTATGTTTCCTGGACGTTATATGCAATGTCCATATTGAAAGGTTTAGCTATTTAAAGGTAAATCTGCTGTTGTATTGTCTTCTATAACAGTGATTTTTAAAGTGGGGACCGAGGATCCTGTGAAGCAAAGCTAAGGGGTCTAGTTTTTTTTGTTTTGTTTTGTTTTTGTGGTTACTCACAACCCACTATTATCAAAATTAGTACAATTATTTTTGAGATCTTATAGAGTCCCTGGAGGACTGGTGGTTAGGCCACAGTGCTCTCACTGCTGCTGCCTGGGTTCAATTCCTGGCCAGGGAACCGACCCCAGCCGCTGGGGTCGCGTGCAACAGTGCGCTCTCAGTGCTGGTCCCAAACCGGGATAAAATTGTGGAGGGTTGCGTCAGGAAGGGCATCCAGCGTAAAAACTGTGCCAAATCAAATACCAATGATCCGCTGTGGTGACCCCTAATGGGGAGCAGCCAAAAGAGGAACAACAACATTTTTTACATCTTATAGTTATTAGTTTGGTTAACTGAATGGGATTAATTCAAACCTCAAACCAGTCAAGTAGCCTATAAATAATGTCACTTTGAACTTAATGTGTTTTGTTGGTGGACAGTTCAGAAATAATAATAATAATAAAAAAAAAGCTCTATGGCTGTAATACCTAGCCAGAATATTACTGCAAATATTTGAATTGTTGGATTATGTTCATTAAATAAATCTGTACTTAGAAGGTCCATGGAACTCATTTTACAGATGAAGAGTTCTATGGCTGCAACTCTGTTCTATAACACCTTCTGCTATCCAAAAAGAAAGAAAAATGGATGATATGTCTACTTTATCAAGGTTCTTTGAAACAGTATTATCACTTGGCTATACATAAAACGTTAGTATTTGTTAAAACCTGGAGTGCATTTTAATACATTTAATCCAGTACACTGCTCAGTGCACCACTTGTATTTTTGTATTGTTGTACTCTTTTTTTTCCAGACCCAAGGCTGCATGTACTGATAGTGTGAATGCTGCTTTCAAATCTATTTTTGTATTTCTGGTCCACTTGAAAATTCTGGTCTGGGGCTTGCTTCAAGTGAACTACAGCATGTTAGAAAGCAAACTGTTCCCAGGGCCAGGCAATGAATAACACAAACCTGTTATAATTCTTCCTCTTTCAAGTTTTACAATGGCAGGAAAAAAATGTTATGTGATAAGAGACAAAATGTTTTCTAGATAATAAGAAAAGAGTCTGTACATCTTATCTCAACAGATGTGACATATGAAAATATGAAATCAATCCTTGATTTAGAAGGAACCAAGGATCAATTATTCAAGGATCAAGGATCCTCCCATGAATGAGTCCAGAACCGATCAGAGGTTAAGACTTGAGCATTCATGTCAAGTGTGAAAACGTCTTTACCTTCTTTCTCTTGTGGACAGTGAAATCAGGCAAATAATCACTTTTCTACTAAAAATGTTGCCAGTCAAACACCAGACAAGAGCATTTGGTGGACGAATTTAGCATTAGAAAATAACATCTTTGAAGCCCTGAAAGCTCCCTAAGAGGTCATTTTATTTCTTCCCATCTCACTGTAGCGATTCACACAGAAAAGCTTGTCGACTAAAGAGACAGCAAAGAAATATAACAACTGTGCCAATGTAAGAATTCAGCAAACTTTCCCAACTGTCTTGGTGGGAGGGATGGCGTTACTCTCTCCCCTGTCCATCAGACCGACAGTAGCCGATTTTGGGTGTCTGTGTGTGGAAGAGGGCAGATAGTGCTTTCCTCCAAGTGTGTTTAGCTGCCCGGACACAGCATGAGCCACGGTCTGAAAAGATGCAGTCGCTGGCTTTCACGTGTCTCAGAGGAACCATGTGCTAGCTTTCACCCTTCCCAGTCGGTAGCTGTTGTGTGATAGGTGAGCGCTAGGGTGGGAACTTGCAAAAGACTAAATTGGGAAAAAGTGGTGTTTAAAAACACTTTAGCAGTAGGAGGAAGGGAAGGAAAGAACGAGTTACATGAAACGACACAATCAACCTGTCAGTGGTGTAAATTAAAACGTACTAGGTAATTGCAGCACTATATACACAGTATGTACTAGAGACGAGGCTGAGTTCCCTATGGGAAAGGAAATAAAGCGTCAGGAAAAGTGATGTATTCTTCACAAAATTCTGAACTGAGGAGCTAGCAAAAGAGCTGAATACAGTGTCAAAAGAAATGAAGCACACCATTTCTGCATTGACATAATTGAATCATGGGCTCTTGGGGAACTGAGATGTGTGTCCTTGTAAGAGAACTGAGGAAAGTAAAGAATATGTCTTTATTGACAATATACTGCTGTTTCTGAGCAGAAATGATCCAGTTGTGCTAAGTATGTGTCTGTCACTGAGGTATGAAGGATATATAGGAGTGAAAAAAAATCTTCTGGGACTAATATTCTAAAAATCTTACATGTTATATTCTATCAGTCAGAGACAGGTACACTTATCCCTACTCTGTTTTTTTTTTGGACAGTTTGAGTTTTGAAGTCAATTTTTGTAATTGTATGTTGCTGTCTGAATAAAATGGGGATGGCAGCTAAGTGCTATACCACAGTGTTGTTGAATGCTCAATTCTGTTTGGTCAGAGGTTGTTGACAAATTGAATCAGAGATTTATATTGCAAGGATTACAATAATATGCTTGTTCTACTATGTTATCATTCAATAGTAACAGCTTAGACAGGACATTTTTTATGGTGAATGCTCCAAATAAACGGTTGACTTAATATATAATGGTTGAGTTTTCTGTGAGGACACATTCATTTAGAATTTTTGTAAGTAGTCATCATTGTCCACATTTTGTAAAGCTGTAGTTTTAAGTTTTCAGAGACGGAAATGTCTTCAGGGCAGAGGCCTTTGTGTTTTCTCGGTAAAACGGCAAGCTGCATTTTGTGTCATATTATCTTCAGGAGAAAGAGATGAAAAGAGATGCTGGTAAAGGAATGACTGTTTATAGCTGCTATAAGTGACAACAGAAAAGAACTTGTTTCACTGATGTTTTACATCATTAAACATAACTAAAATTGAATCATATTCATATAATTAAGAAAATTAATAAAAGATTTCAATTTGTTGGCAAGAAATCAAATAAGCAATTGTGGGGACAGTGTTGTCCATAATAAAATCTTAACAATGAATTTTCTAAAACGATAAAAGATTGCTGAACATGGCACGCCCCCACTCCTTTAAGTCAAAATTGCCATTTCCTTCTTGCAGTCTTTTTGTGTAAAGATGTGATATACACCTCAGGGATCCCAGCAGGATGGGACCTTGACTTTATTCAGCTTTACAAATTCATTATCACTGTTTGATAATTCTGTTTGTTCTGGGCATTATTGGAGTCTTTCTGTGATATCCCAGTAGAGTAAACATACAAATTACTTTAACAACACATTGTGAGTTCTGAAATTGGATAATTGGGCCCAAGATGCAGGCATAAATGTGTTAATTGCTGTCAAAGCCCTGAACTGGGCCTCTTAGTTTGTTCAAGCACTGTGTGTGCTTTTATGTGTTTGCTAGGCAATGAAACCAAGCTTTATCATAGGTAGCATGGGAATGCTTCAGTAAGTTACATGTTTAAAGGCAGTATTAGCTTTAGAAAACACTACCACAAATAATCAAACTGGATGTTAGCTGACTGTGCTGTCATAACTTTAAATATATTGTATATTTAAGCATTTGATAAGTCTTGTGAATCATGTCAGTGTTTCCTGTAGTTTGCCATTGATTGTGAGTGTGTGTGTATGTGTGTATAAGTGTGTGTGTGTGTGTGTGTGTGTATACCTCTTCACCCTCACTCCCAACGAAGTCATCCTCCAAACATGCCTCTTTCCGCTCTCCTTCCCACCCCAGGTCATCACCTTTAAGGTCAGAAGATAAACCGTCAAAGCCCTCGCTGAAAGGTTGAACCCTTTTGGCTGAGTGAGGACATGAAGAAAAAGTAAAGACTTCCTCTCCATCCTCTTCTTCAGCTTCATCCAGACTTGGAGTTGAAGTCCTTCTGGTGGCATTATTTCCATTCTCAAGAATATGCAAATCAGGGAGTGAATCAGACGGAGACTGGCATTCTGAAGGTCCGGGAATTGGCTCAGGAGAATATGAACTACATGCCTGATCTGTAGAACAAGAGCATGCTGAGTTTTGCATAGCACTTAGCTGCATGTCTGCATTACATAATGTCTAAGAAACCACTGAAAAGTAAACTTGAGCACTTGAGCATTAAAGCTAGATTTTCAAGATGGATGTCGTGGCTGTAAATAATAAACAGCAAGCATGTCACCCTCCTAAAACACACAGATACACCTAAATGGTCTGGATGGGCAGAACAGTTGTATTTGGAACATCTAAAAAGTGCTGTCTTTTTGAAAGAAGAAGTACATGTGAAGTACTTGTGAAGAAGTACACATTTAATCTGTCAAGGAACATTTAAGTTTATGTGCGTCTTTCTTGAAGTACTTGAAGTAGAGGACAAAAAAATTCCCTGTCATGTCTATCACAAATTTGATTTAATGAAAAACACGCTGCAGTGTTCAGTCAGAGTACATTAACTGCTTGTTTCTCCTTCAGGAAACTCACATTGACTTAATGGCACAAAGCAGATCAATAATAGAGATCTAATTACTACACATAATGTTTCAGCATTCATTTTTCATACCGAAGCTCATATTCCTTTCCTGAGTTCATTTTAATGAGCATATGCAAATAAGTGGATAATCACGATAAAGCAGACTGCGATGAATGCTGTGATGCTTGCCAGAAGCTGCGGGTGAATTTATAGGACATATCCAGTCCTGTTTTCACGCAACATTTGGTAATTGCAACATTATGCTTTAATGAACTCTTAAAATATGCCTAAATGCAAGTGAAGCTTCGAAACAATGCAAATTTATTATTAGTTTTATTTTTCAATCCTTAGAGAAGACAGGGAAAAGAGGGTAAGGAAAAAACATCATTAGCTACTAGTGTGTGAGTACGTGTGATGGGGTAGGGGAGCTTTGTGGTTTTCCCGCTGGCACACAAACAGCATCATTAGTAGATGGGGAGCACTGCTTCTGCAAGATCATAATTCAAATCCAGCTATATCGGAGCCTGTGGGGTCTGTGTGCCCTTGCATTAAAGAGAAAAGACACCCAGAGAGAGGCAAGCGAAAGACACCACCGAGACCAAGGTGATGAATACAGCATGTGTATATGTGATCTATTTCAAGCAAATGCACAGCACTTAAGTGCAGCCGTGGGAGTGCAGATGAACTGTGAAGTTAATTTCACCTTGAGTGAAGGCTGTGGCACCCATGAACTTTATTTTCAAACAGGTCTTGAGTAGTACATGTACCTTCTTCTTGTAAAATTTAAAATGCCATGTTTCTGGGTATGATTATGGTACAGCCGCCAAAGGAAAAATTCACCTGGGAGTTCTAAACAGAGGACAACGCTTGTATTATTTCCACTTCTTTACACTCAGAAAATAAATGAAAGCTTTAATTGTTTTGGCGTCAAATGTTATGCTTTGGCATGGGATGGATATCATCCCCATGAGGTGATTAACTGGTGTTCAGTTTCCTCTAATTAGCTAGTCTGTTACATTTGGTCAGTCTTCAACCCTCTGCTGGTGAGTTAAATTATACTTTTAGGTATTTGGGCTTTTCCTCATCACATTTTCAAATGAATAAATCACTAAATTTAAAGCCTCCACTGCACACCAGTTGCTACTTTTTCTTTTAACGCTAAATAGCAGTATTTTGTTCTCTGAATGAACAGGACTGTAACATTGTCCACTGTAAGCCTGGCCCTGTAATTGACAGACACTTCCACAGTGCCATCTGAATGTCATACACCATTATGATATTACCTTTCATAAAACCAAATTATGTAAAGACATAATGCTTTACACGGTATGGAGGCTCATTTCATAATGAGAATGCTCAAAATGATCTAGCAGGCACTACTCAGCCTCACCTTTTCAGTAGTCACCTAATTAAACCACAAACACTTGCAAAGTGCTTCTCAAGTGTAGCAGTGACTCCAACTCCTCAAAAGGGCTTGGCAGATTCAAATTCACATCACGTTTTTGGAAAGACTTACATTGTAATCACCTTTTCTAATTGCCAACAGTTCATGCTGGCCTGAACCCTTGAGACTTCTTTCTAACCCACACAGTATATTTAATGTCCTTTTATCACTAATGAACTTTCTCTTCTTTTTTTTCTGTTTTCTGAGGGAGGCTGGAGATTGTCCATCAGTGCAGAAGAGAACTGGTATTTTACTACACATTGACACTGGACTGGTAAAGACAACAAAACCGAAGACCAAAAACCTTAATTTAAAAAAAAAAAAAAAATTCTGCATGAGGTCAAAACTTTTTATTTTACAGTACAGTACTGGATATTAATGATAATTAATGATGTAAAAAGCTATAAAAGTTTCATAAAGAGGCATCGTCTATGCTGCACTGATCATATGATAACACAGGAATATCATTACAGTCACTCGGCTGATGTGCGGTGATCTGTTGGC
The DNA here is from genome assembly GCA_022985145.1 of Pangasius djambal. Taxonomy (NCBI): domain Eukaryota; kingdom Metazoa; phylum Chordata; class Actinopteri; order Siluriformes; family Pangasiidae; genus Pangasius; species Pangasius djambal. Next base: position 11,745,619 of record CM040976.1, on the reverse strand, counting down.
TGATGACTGTCTATTTCTCCATGTTTTCCTTAAAACCAGAGTCACCACAATCTTTTATTATTTTGAACATAGTTTTGTATTTTTATAGGCTTTGTGAGTACTATTTTAATTATATTACTGTTGACATGTAAATGATAATCTAAAACAAACACACATCGAATGTGTTGATTGAGAAGGGCAGCACATCACTACAAATATATATGCATAGCAGACTCAGCATTCCCATAGCAAACTCATCTAAACAAGATTATTTGAGAAATGGAATAATATAATTGTGATTACTTCTCAGTAATGTAATAAAGTAAAATTAGATCCTTACGTGTAACTTTTCTCTCTTTCCCAGCATTGTGAATCTGCTTTGGCCTCCCAGACCCTGTTCTCTCAGAGGATGCCTGCTCAGCTGCTGGTTGTGTCTTTAGTCTTCCACCTCTCCCTATGATCATGAATACAGTAATTATACTAGATTAATTTATGTTGCATGTATATTTATAAGAGCACAATTACATTGAAATGTCATTGACAACCTGCTATTTTGCATGAAGATCTGCAGCTGCACACAGAGTGAGCCATAACTCCTGTTAAAGTTATTATGTACGAGTAAATATAACTATGTGGGAGTTCATTTATTATTTAGTACGCATATTAGGAACAGACGTTGTCAACAACTCTGCAATCCACATTTGTGTTTGTCTGTGCAAAGACCTTTTTTGTACAGTATATTAACATATGTACATTAGACTTTGCAGTAACTGAATACAGTATGCAGAATACAGTAACTGTAAAAAGAATCAGCTGTAATAAGATGGAGCTAGACTCTGCATTGAAAACCCACAAGCTTATGAGTAACATCTCCCAGATGTGGTTAAGTGCATGTTTCCTCATACAGAAGTTTGCATTTACCTGAATGAGCTTTGTGCTCTCTCACATTTGCTAATGAACTGCCTTTTCTTGCAGTGAGCGGAGGGCGTCCTGTGACTTTCGAACCGAAAGCAATATGGGAGCAGTCCTGTGTTTTAGGACCCCGAGAAGCTCTCCCAGTGTTCAGCTGTTCTAGAAGTCACAAAGAGACAGAAAGAAGTACATTATTATACATACATCATAAATGTGAAGCAAGTATTACAGAAAATCTGGGGCTATGAAGAATCAGTGCATCAAACCTGATATTCTAATATTTTACATTATTGATATTTGGATAAAATACCTACATAGATGCCACATTGGCTTGGCTGTGATGCATTTAGTGAGTTTAGCATCGGTGCTATACAGCAGACTTTACAGGCCCAGCAATAAGGCATTACATTTCACAAATAGGTGTTTTATTTTAATAATACATGTTGTTGTTGATCATGTTAATCACAATTGTCAGTGAGGCATTATACATGTGTAGTCTAGTCTCTATACTTGTTGACGTCATGCACTTTGACACAAGGTCATTACTAAAAGTCCTAGATCGCCATTTACAGTTATGTTCAAAAGATTCAGAGATTCTGTCTTTGTCTAAGTTGTACTGTATCAAGCAGGCATTCATTTAGATTTGAGCAGCTTCATCCAGGGATCGCTAGTTTGATTTATAGAATAAAATCAGCTAAATAAATGAAAAAAAGATCTATAAATATGCCATTAATAGATACTATTGCTGATAGCTGTCTTGCAAATGCTTTTTGTAAGATTGTGTGACAAAGTGCATTAACTGCATGGTGAAGCAAGCCCAAATGAAACATTTGTTTTTCTATTATTCAATCACAGAATAAACCTGCAGTACTACTTGTCTCTTAACAGTGTAAAGCATTTTTCAGCGCACAATACTGCTCCAATATGGCTGATCTCTCTCACCCTCTGATGTGTCTTATAAACAATGATGAATAAGGAATGCCTTATCAAGGTACTTCCAGCATATATTTGTTTTGATATGTATCTGCTGAGAGTATATATGCAAAATGTTGGCAAAAAAGATGTTCACAGTTCACATTTGAAGCACTCTGTAAGGATTACACTTCCCTGTCTTAACATCATTAATCAAAAATAGGCCTATTGGAATATGTAAGCAGTTCACTTAAAGATATAACAATTTACTCTGTGTAAAGTCATCATTGAAGGAATCAAAGTATTTTTCTTTGGATGCACAATATTCATTTTAGTGGTCTTGATAGGTTGTTGAAATTGAAGTAGAATTATATTTTTATCTGTTGCCTGCAGCAATAAAGCAGTATTACAAAAGAGCAAGGTCAGGTCATCTTGGCAGCTTGGTGTACAAAATACGGTGTCATTTCAAATTGGCAGCAAGCTACAATCAGTGAGGTTTGAATGAATGTGGGCCAAAAGGTTTTGATACAGAGTTGCTAAGAAACAGCAATAACTTGCCTAAGCACTTACTGGAGTTCTTCACTTGTCCTTCTAAGACCATGCTTAAAGATTCTATGTAGAACCTGCAACAGGGTGTTAGCCTATCAGAAAGGGTACCAAGTAAATACCCTTTTTTTGGACTGTATGAACGCTTAATAATCCATGAAACTTTAAAACCCCTTAAAGAATTCTTGAAGAACCTTTTTTTTCTATGAGTGTATTCATTATTTAGAGCATGATCAGCAATGGCATGACATCCAAGCTTGTTTTTAAAATCTGTATCCCCTTAATCAAAATGTTGCAAGTCATTTGAAGTCATATCAGTTTTATAGAACCAACAGATCACATAATTCCAGGAGGTCAAGAGGAAAGTGCTACTGCCACAGGAGGGTAAGAGACACCCGCAAGAGAAATGTAAAGCTAAAAGCGTTTTGCTGGAATAGAAATGGCAGGTACATGACTAAGGAGACAAGATGAAAGCCCACTGCCATGAAGAGGCATGCCATCATTTATATTTCAAACTTGGTTATATTGGCCGAGTAAGTCAGTGTATATATTTTCTCTGGCCCCTTTATTCTTTACTATGTGTTTTAGCTGGCATGCTAACACTATTGGATGGATACCAAGCATTTTGGACAAAATACACAAATTAGGTAATGAAATGCACAAAGAACACAAACAGAATAATAATAATGCACATATTGGGAACAACCAGATTTGACAGCTTTGTTGTCTACAAAGTATTTTAGCTAGCTTGCTAGAGTAAGTGGGCTAGCTCATGTCTATTGCTCTGAGAGATGCACACAGCCCCCATATAAAGTCAGCCTACAATTTGACACAAGAAACAGCAGAGAAACCCAGCGGTTTTGCTCTTTCACCTGGAACTCAGAGCTGTGACTCATAAAGCTTGTGCAATACTGAGTAAATGTAGGAAATAATTATCCTCAGGGTCGTGAATACTTGGGCCATGTCCCAAACTGCATACAGTCATACTAATTCATTTGTCACTACTCCATTGGTGTCATTACTCTTGAAGCACACTACTTAGTGTGCATTATGTGTATACTCAATGTGTATTGACTTGGCACTCACAACCAATGAGATCAATCTGTGTGGTGGATAAGAGCACAGCACAACCCCCATTACAAAATGTTCTTCAACAAATAGCATTTATTTAATAATTTTTCTACCAGAGAGGGAAAACTTCCATCCAGCAGGTGTAAATATGCAGCTCATTCATTAGAAATCAGCTACTTAATTTATGAAATTTGTTATATTTTGTTTAAAAGATGAAAGATTTTCACAGTTACCAGATTCTGAGCTGATAGATGCACTTCTCAGATCGGCGTATCTCAGTCTCTCCATATTCATTAGCTGTGTAATGTGCTGAACCTCGGAAGGAAACTGGCAGCTTTTAGGAATCTCCTCTTTAGGATCATTTCTAATGTCATAAGGATCTAGAATAAAAAGCACATGCAAACAATTTCAGGTTATTCATCTAAATATACTTGACTTGTGCCTCATAAGATGAAAAAGTCTCTAACAACATTCAGAAATTCAGAATATATTTTTAATATTCAGACAAGCAATAACTGCTAAGAGTCACCAATGCATACATATAGTTCAAATTGGATGAATTTGACTAGCCTCTGTCCACAGGGTCCGCAGGTTCAGTCCTCATGGTGAAGATACGCCTGACTTTACAGCAGGCTGAGATTATGATGCCATCCAGAGACAGGAATGCAGCTCCTCGGAACAGCTCAGTGGTGAATGAGCTCAGGTCAATGCACAGGTTACACCACTAAGTACAGTTTGAGGCAAAATGTTAAAACACATTTTAAGGCTGGAGCACTTGAGTGATGTTGGCGGTATTGCAACTCCTCTGAGCACTCACAGTGTTTCGTCTGAGGCAGGTAAGCGGTATTCTGGCATGCAGAGGGGTAGCTGAGAACTCCTTGTGGACAGTAGACAAGTAGAGCCTTCGCTTCAGGTGCCCTTGATCTGTTACACTGAAAGAGGTATAAGACTGTTAAAAATAGCAACTTATTTGTAAAGCAAATGGGAAGCAGGTTTAAACTGTTTCCTGTGTGCATCTATGTGTGTGTGTGTGCATGTGTGTGAGCGCACCCATGAATGTGTGAATAGATTCAATCTACATGCTAATTCCTCTTTAGTAAATCTCATTTATCTTTAAGTCCTTTCCCAGTTTTCAGAAAAAAAGGATCTTACAAGCACGTAAACGCATTAGCCATTATAGCAAAGGTCCTGTTAACAAATAAAAAGTTAAATTCTTTAGCACATTAAATTAAGGTGACGTCAGTGTGTTTATGCATTGATTGATGAATCCATTTAATGTGTGTTTATGCCACACACTGATAGACCGTAAGGCGTTTGTGTGTGACACCTACACAAGCTCAGTTGAGAAGTCTTTACCAGAAGGAACATTCACCTGCAGGACCAGGAACTTTTGAATCAGGACAACTAGAGAAATGAGAAATACACAGTCTCAAATTAGGTCAGCCAAAAGAGAGAGATAAATGATTTTAAATGAACAAGCTCTCATACATAATAACTGCTGATATGGATTAGCCATTTCCGTCAAATTTTATTGATTAAAAAACAAACAAACAAACAAAAAAGCTTTAATTTGGTTATAAGAGTCTGGAACTAACAGAGTGACATGATTTTGTGGAGTCACCGTAAAAGAGAAGCTAATGTTGTTGTTTTTTCCTAAGCTAATTCTAAGCACAATTTTCTAACTATACTTACGAGGTGTCTTTCCATCTTTGGGTAACTGCATCCTATGTGTTTGACTGCTGCCTTCAAGGCTGTACACAAAACCTTTCATTTCTTTATCGAACAACTGTTTTGAAAGAAAGAAAGAAAGAAAGAAAAGAGCAGTAACTTCAACATATTGTGAAGACAAAACACACTCCGAGTACATTTTCGTGCATTATGGACATATTGGCTTATATTTGCTCGTGCAGCTGTTGTTTTTAACTTCAGAAAGTGTGGAGTCCCTGCTATTAGTGATAATACACAGTGACACTTATTAGGCTGCATATGCCTGCCTTGCTTATTGACGGCTGGCCGCTAAGTTTCCATTTCGCCACGGGATCTTTTCCTTGAGCACTGAAGACCTCTACAACAGCGCCACCCTTGAACATCAGAAAACAAACATTCAAAGAACAACAAGGTACTTATGTAGTATGCGGTCAGTTTCATGTAAATACTAGCTGTGTGCACCGAGCCTTACCTGATACTCGTTCTTGAACATTTCCTGATGTTTCAAACGTAGTGTGTCTAAAACGATATGTTTACAATAACGTTCACTTTGCGCTGAGCTTTACAACACACACTTGTTGCTGGTTGTATTTGCGGTAGCTAACGTCAGTCATTAGCTGGTCTAACCGCAATAAAAGGATAAACAAACGAACAGAAATACCAACAAGCCTACTCAACGCCACACAAAGTGCTCAAACAGTGCACGGGATGTTCCCCTTAGGTATATTTAACACAGCTTTAAGCTAAGGGCGAGTATGTAAACAAGGTAAAACGAGAGGAACTGAATAAAGCTCGCAGTGCGCAGGTTGGAGCAGGACCGTTCCTATGGCAACCTGACGCTAGACAGCTGCGGAGCGCGTGCACGAAAACAGTGCAGCCCCTGAATTGCGGCTCTTTTCGGTGAGTCAGGTCATTTGGTTCAGCTCAACTGTAGGAGTCGACTCTTTCGTCTCCCAAACAGGTAACTGCCTTTTTTTCCCCCTAAACCGGACAAAATTTGCACTGTTTTAACCTTGTGGTTGTTTTTCTTTGACTACATATGGCTGAAATTGTTTAATTAAATTTTGCTCTACCTTCCAATTAACATTAATCTACATTGTGTGTTATAAAATCTATTTAATCTAAAAACAATTGTTAAATAAGCAAGGAAATATAAATGTGTAACATCATACTATTAATGTTACGTGTCTGCTGTGTCTGTGCATCATTAAGACAATTCATTCTTGTATGAACTCTTTACTTATACACTGTATAAAAAAATTAAAAAATTAAAAAAAAAAAAAAAGTGGCCAGATCAGAAATGGTAAAACGGGCAGTTACAGAACAGTGGCAGCTGTGTACAAAACATGACCTGTATGCAAAAAAGACTAATCAAGATGAAATTGACAATGTCCGTACCTCTGGACTAATGAGGGACGATTTGATGATAAAGGTGAGAGTGGTCTGTCTGTGCGTGTAAAATGCACTGATACGATCTACTCTTTACTTGGTGAGATTAGAGTTAGTATTAGCACTCATTAGTATTAGATTGTAGTGGTAAAAATACAAAGTTCATTCCTTATAGCTCCAATAAAGCAACCATTTTTGTATAAAGCAACCGTTTTTGTTAGTAGTACTAACACACACACACACACACAAGACATTGCAAAATAAAATCAATTTTGTTGTTTACACAGCAATAAATTTTAAGGCGGACAACACTGAAAAAATGATTGTTCACTTGACAGATTTCTATTGTAATATAGTAATATTTAACTAACAAATCTCTCTTATTGGACAAATTATTAATGTTATATAGTTGTTTTCTTATTTTATGGTATTTATTCATGAAAAGTCCACTGGTTCACAAGTAAAGTCTGTATATATAAGAGTGTGACCATTTAAAATTGAAGGTAAAAGTATGTTTAACATATGATGGTGTCTCACCTTTACTTTTGAAGGCAGACAGTATTTTATATAACAAAATTAGTTTAGGTTTACAAATTGTTACAGTATAAATAAATATTTGTTTGCATTACTAATACCATCACAGTGTTTTGATGTTTTGGAAAAGGTTTTTCCTCCATTTTTTCTCCTCCTTTTTTTAAAAAAAATTATATTAACTGATAATTATATATATAGGTATATTGGGACATCAGGTCAGTTGGGACAGTTTAACTTAGCAGCATTTATTTTCTGGCCTGTTAAGTGACAGTACTGGAAATACTCGATAGTTATAACATGACTTAATTCATGTGATTATCATATTTGGGCAGGTGGTCAGAATCAAACAGGAAGTTGAACCCAAAAATTTTGAGGTAGGAATAATTGCATATGCTTTGACTAGTTATAAGGTTATAAAATTGTCATGACTAATACGTTCTACATATTTATGATGTGCATATACATACATACAGTAGTACATAAGATGTACTAGTAGTACATAAGATGTAAGATGTGCTACTGTAACAAAGTAAGCATAGGGTTAGTGCAAATCATGTACATATGTTTATAATTGAATTATTTCCACAATGTTCCAAATTACAAAACAAGATTTAACAAACATTGTTTGGTAATTTGGGACAAACTTGGATTAGGTTAATTGGGAATGTCTTTAAATACAACAATGCAGAGAGGAAGAGTGAAGGATATAATACAGGAATGATTGAATCATGAAACAACACAACAGTTAATTGATGCACTTCTGGATCTTATGTGCATTAAATGGTGTTTTTATGAAGCAGGGGAAGAAGGTAGAATGGGGAACAGTACATTAATGTTGAGATTAATAGTGATTTTTTTAAAATTCTGTGTTATGCTACTGCAAGAAATGAATTATAAAATGTTACTTACCATTTAACTGTGTGTTTTTTGTTTTTTTTTTGCAGGAATTTGTACTTCTGGAATTTTAGAAAATGAATTTGGAAAATATTGAAGCTTTTGCATACCCTGTTAATGTTGAAATTGCTGTTAGAAAAATAATTATAGAATGTTACTTAGGCCAGTATGTTAATATGTACATAGTAAATTCTACATAGTATTCATATAATATTATAATAGGTTGATGATGAATTTGGAGAAAATGTTTTTAGATCTTGTTACTGAGATTTGATTTATTGACACCATGAATAAGTATTCTACAAATAAATAATAAACAAATGTTTGAAACATGTCATTTTAAGATGAAAATAAATGTCCAAACTAATGAAAACATCTGTCCCAAATTCCCAAACCTGCTGTCCCAAATAAACAAACATGTAATTAAAAATGGATTTTAGTCATTCTTGTCAAAGGGTTAACCATTCTTTGTAGAAAATGATATAAACATTTTTCCTTTACATAGGGAAATAGCCAACATCTTGAGGATTTCAGAAATGTATTATCATGTGTTGAGTATTTTGTTTGATTAATGGCATGAAATCTTTGGAAATTTAAAAAACTGTCCCAATATATCTGAACTCACCCTACATCTTCAACAAGCAGCAGTGCAGTGGATCTTCCCTGTCATTCTGCCTCATACACACAGCTGAGAGTCAAAAACACACCTCATCAACAATGCTAACAAACAAATTAGATTTGAAAAGAGGTTTCCATGGAAGCTTTTTGATTAAATTACAGTGCAAGAGTAACAGCTCTCTCTGAAAAAAGGAAGAAAAAAAAAGGTCTTAAATTTGAGTCAGTGTTCACCTAAAATAGCGGACTCAAAGAGTCAACTCAATCGAGAATGACACATCAACAGTAGCTACATTGATTGGTAATTGATACAGCTGAAGCTGACTTTAGACTGGTAGCTGTAGTGTAACAATAAGATCGCAGCTCAGAGTGTTACCTAGTAAACTGTTTTCTCTCTCTCCCTATCTCACTCTCTCTCTCTCTCTCTCTCTCTCTCAAGCAACATGTTACTCCTGCTGCCAGATGGAATGCCACTGCCTGATCCTGACACCCTTGAGATTACCCTAAAGATTGCTGTGGATAGTCCCATACAGATGTCCTAAATATTGCACTTACCAGAAACAGATTATGTCCAATGGCTAACCCAATCTTCAGTGGATAACTTCACCTAGATACTGTAGACTTGTACCGAAAAACTTCTGCTGTGATCATAAAGACCCTCATGCTCATAATGAACAGCTTTTCAACACATTACAGAAGAGTAATGATTTATTATCCCACTATTTAGTGTCACCCAGAAGAGGCAGAGCTCCCTTTTGAGTCTGGTTTATCTCAAGGTTTCTTTCTCATGTTGTCTCAGAGTGTTTTTCCTTGCCAATGTCACTGACTTGCTCATTAGAGACATTGCTCACCCGGATTTCTGTAAAGCTTCTTTGTAACAATGTCTATTGCAAAAAAGTGCAAATATAAGTAAAATCTAATTGAATTGCACAACTGGTTAGTGTTTCAACAAGATCTTCATTTAGATCTATGTAAAAGCTATTTAAATGTAAATAGTTGTAATAGTAAAATGTAAAGGCTATTTCCCCCAGCAAAATACAATCTTATATGCAAGGCAGTGTTTCGTCCATTTCACACCTCTATCCATTTATTTATTTATTTATTTATTTATTTAACTCAGTGGTCTAATATATTACAATGGTGGCAAATATACTGACTCTTCAGGATCCTCCTTGGATCCAGAAGGTGATGCAAGTTTTTATGTTGCTGTGAAAAATAGTGTTCAGCAGCACTTATCTTCTGCAGAGTGAGGCTGGACCTTCCAGGCTGCATCACAAGGATGAGAAGTGCCTCCAGAGTGGTGCGACAGAAAAGCATCCGGAAATTGCAAGTTCGAATCCCGATGATGCCACAGCCATCCATGGCTGGGAGTCAGGAGAGTGTAATGCTAATTGCTAAGAAGGAGAGGAAAATTGGCCATGCTCTCAGGAAGGGCAGGATGGTATTACTCTCTCTCCCTTGTCAGTAAGCTTGACACTAGCCAATTGTAGGCATCTGTGCGCTCATACATGCAGAATAAGACAGATTGCTCCTTCCTCCGAGTGTTTTATGCTGCCGTGTGATGCAGCATGAGCAGCCGTTCATAAAAATGTGGAAAACAATTTTGGATTTTGGGGGTATGAGGAGAAGGTTTGCTCTGAAAGGCCAGCTGCAAGTACTTGTATAAATTCTCTTCAGGGTTTGTGTGCTTCATGAACTCAATCAATATCTCTTGTTTACAGGGTGAACAAGAAGATAAAGACACCCAACACTCTATATCTCACACATGCCACAGCAAGAGAATATGTGAGAGGTAATTGCTTCAAGAAATCGAAGGGAGGAAAGTGGACCATTTTGAACAAAAACCTGAAAATTAGAAAGCTAGAGCAGAAAATAAAGAAAATGGACTAAAAGTTAATCAGAGTCAAAGTTTTCTTAAAGATTTAATTGAGATTTTTCCTTTCCACCAGCTGAACAAGATGACTAAATTCACTTTTCCTCTATAATAATAGAGAATGTTCTGTAGATTGTTCCAACCTTTGAACTGTGGTTGGAAAACCTGTGGCATGGTGATCAGGATCTACTGATCTGATGCAGTTGCTGCCCAGTGGGTGATGTTTTTGGCCCCTGCCTTTCATTCCTATAGACAGGTTCTATAGGATTCTTTCCTGTGGTGGGTGTACTCCCATGCATGTTAAATTTTTGATAATATCATAACTTTTCATCAGCAAGTCATCAGGATATTTTCACTCAACATGGGGGCACTACTTTGAAGTGTAATGCTTCATCTGGTGAAGCTACCAGGAATGAGATGCAGAGGTCTACAGTGGGCATGTATTTCAGGCCGATATTGTCTGTGGCCAACATACTAGCCTAGGCTGGTACCACATGGCCTTGGCTTGTAGCTGATGGCTGCTTGAAGACCTGCCACATAACTGTCAATGTAATTCTTGTATTAAGAGGTACATCGAATTTGGGGTAGATGACTACTGGCAAGTGGATAAGCACGGTTGGTGTTGGATTGGGGTTGCACCAGTGTTTAACCATATTTGGTCTGCCACCATTTAAGGGTGGCTGTCATGTCTGGTCCAGACTAGGTCAGCTGTGTCTTTGATCTGGTGGGGATAAGCAATGAGGTGACTACAAATATCAATACAGGATGTGATCAAACAATCAGCAAGAGCAGTAGGTCCACAACATTTTAGATATAACAACTACATTAATATAGCAAATGCTATTCAACTATATGATAAGTTGCCTTTAAATTGATGTCCATGTTTGTTACATGATTGTATTGTGCCAGACGGGCTGGTGTGAGTATTTCTGTAACTGCTGATCCCCTGGGATTTTCATGCACCACAATCTCTAGAGTTTACTCAGAATGGTGCAATAAAGAAAAAAACAATTTTTTGAATTTTGGCAATTCTTTGAACCTTGAGGTGGATGGGCTACAACAGCAGAAGACCACGTCGGGTTGTTAATTAAAGAAAGCTCTAGCTCATTGGATGCTCCTGCAATCCTTGTAGGAAAGAAAGATGGCTCTTGGTGGTTTTGTGTGGACTATCAGAAGCTCAATGCATTCCCCTGCTAAGAATTGAGAAGTCACTGACCTGTCTAAAGCAATCTGGTATTGCACCCTATATCTTTGCCAGCGGCTACTGGCAAGTAGAGGTAAACTGATAAGGTAATATCCAGATGCTGCTATTATAATTGCTGGCGATTTTCAAAAAATATAATAAAATATCTGCCTAAATATCATCAGTATATCTCCATCCTGACAATGGGTGAGAAAATGCTGGAACACTGCTACAGAAAATCAGATTATGTAACTATTTATTTAATACCAATCTACAGAAAAAAAATTAAAAGCTAAACCACTCTCTGTGTAAAAAAAAGTACCAAAATGGACAGACACTGCACTGTCTGAACTACAGCACTGTTTAGAAACTACCAAGATGTCTTTAAAGGAGCTACCACAGGCATACAAGAGTACACAGGAATGGTAAGCTGTTACACCAACTGGTGCACCTCCATCTGTGTGCCTAAGGATGTGTCAGGTATTTCCCCCTATTCTGAATGTTGGAGTGCTTAGCACGCTTAAGCTGCCTGTACTACAACAGCATGCACTTCCAGGTTGACTTGACGTTGTTTATATTGCCATGTGTGTTTTTGTTTTAGTTTCTGTCCTGTCTCCACTCCTGTCTTGTCATTGGTTACTCCCTAATGTGTCATTCACACCTTTTCTTAGTTTTCCCATTGATTACTCAGTGGAATTTCATAACGGATCGGTCGAGGCCCGGGTCAACAACGACCGCCATCGGCGCCGTTGACCTACAGGGCGCCAGTGGAAATTGGGCTACTGTTGGTCGAAGAAGTAGAGGAGGGAGGAAAGTGCGTAGACAGAGAGAGAAGAGGAAAGGTAAGAGTATAGGACTGAGAATAGGAACTGAGAAGGAAGGTGGATATACTGTGTGTACAGGAGACCAGGTGGAAGGGTAGCAAGGCTTGTAGTATAGGAGCAGGATTCAAGCTGTTTTATTATGGTGTGGATAGTAAGAGAAATGGTCTTGAAGGAGGAGTTTGGGAGGAATGCTCTGGAGGTGAAGAGAGTGTCAGACAGGGTGATGAGTCTGAAGTTAGAGATTGAAGGGGTGATGTTGTTAGTGGTTATGCCCCACAGGTAGGTTGTAAGCTAGAGGAGAAAGAGAGATTCTGGAGTGAATTAAATGAGGTGATAGAGAGTATTCCCACGGGTGAAAGAGTGGTGATAGGAGCAGATTTTAATGGACATGTTCGTGAGGGGAACACAGGTGATGAGGAGGTGATGGGCAAGTTTGGAGTTAAAGAAAGGAACCTTGAAGGACAGATGGTAGTGGACTTTGCTAAGAGGATG
>CM040976.1:11699935-11727262 GCA_022985145.1 Pangasius djambal | reverse complement strand
ATTTTTCTGGCCCAGAGCATGCAACCTTTGTGCTGTATTAAACTCCAATGAACTCCCTGTATTAAACTCACTCTAATGCAGTTTCTGAGAGAAATTTGAGGTTTGTCAGCATTTAAAACAAGCAATGGCTGCAGAAAAGTTCTTCAGCAGAGGCTTGTTCCATGTTATAAAGATATCAAAAAAAGCAAGAGCAACCAAGCAGTAAAAAAGCACATTCCATAGGAGTTTGACAACTATTCAGGCACATAAGGCATAGGACAAATGCTCCACCAACTAAGGACTAATTTTTAATGTACAGAAAGAAAAAAAAATTGCACTTAATTATTACATAAACTCACTGAACACTTTATTAGGAACACCTGTAAACCTACTCACTGGGTCTAATCAGCCAATCATGTGGCAGCAGTGCAGTGCATAAAATCATGCAGATACGGACCAGCAGCTTCGGGTAATGTTCACATCAACCAACAGGATGGGGAAAAAAGTGATCTCAGTGATTTTGAGTATTTCTTTAACTGCTGAGCCCCTGTGATTCTCACACACAAGAGTCTCTGGAGTTTTATAAAATAAAGAAAAAACATCCAGTGAGTGGCAGTTCTGCGAACAGAATTGCCTTGTTGATGAGAGAGGTCAGTGAAGGATGGCCAGACTGGTTCAAGCTGACAGAAAGGTTACAGTAACTCAGGTAACTCTGTATAATTGTGATGATCAGAAAAGCATCTCAGAATGCACAGCACGTCAAAAACATTTAGGTGGATGGGCTACAACAGCAGTAGACCATATCGGGTTCCACTTCTGTCACCCAAGAACAGGAAGCTGAGGCTGCAGAGGGTACAAGCTCACCAAAACTGGATAGCTGAAGACTGGAAAAACGTAGCCTGGTCTGATGAATCTCGATTTCTGCTGAGGCACACAGATGGTAGGGTCAGAATTTGGTGCCAACAGCATAAATCTATGCCAACCTGCCTTGTGTCAACAGTCCGGGCTGGTGGAGGTGGTGTAATGGTGTGGGGAATGTTTTCTTGGTTCACTTTGGCCCCGTTAGTACCAATCAATCATTGCTTGAATGCCACAGCCTATTTGAGTATTGTCTGTTCATGGCCACAATTTCCCCATCTTCTAATGGCTACATTCAGCATGATGATGCACCATGTCACAAATCAAAAGTCATCTCAAACTGGTTTCATGATCTGAATCCAGTAGAACACCTTTGGGATGTGGTAGAACAGGAGATTCGCAGCATGAAAGTGCATCTGAAAAATCTGCAGAAGTTGCATGATGCAATCATGTCGACACAGACCAGAATCTCAAAGGAATGTTTCCAACATCTTGTGGAATCCATGCCATGAGGAATTGAGGCTGTTTTGAGAGCAAATGGAGGCAATACACAGTATTAGTATAGGGTTTCTAATAAAGTGCTCAGTGAGTATATAGTTGCAGTGCAATCTGCATTAAACTCCTTAGCAGTAAAATGGTTAGTGCCTGTGCTTTTCCAAACTGTATCAATATAATTACTCAAATAAGTGGAATCATCAGTCATGTACAACATGCAAAACAACTAATTTTTACTAATCTGCTAGTAATTCAAACAAGAAGTTGACTCATCTTTTCCATTTTTTAGTTAGTTTTTTAGGCTGTTTTATTAGATAGTGATGTGCACCCCACAGCTCCAAAAGTGCTCTTTAATACAACACTGGTTACAACAGAATTCACTAGGCCACAGTGCCAGGATTTAAATTAAAAATTTATTTAGCTTTATGAACAACAAAAATAACTGCAGGAGGAATTTCTATGGGAGCAGGCGGGAATGGGATTTAAAAAAACAGTCTTTCGCATGCCTCTCCCCCTCATGCACAGTGATATCAAAGTGTTAATGTTATGTTAAAGCAAAAAAAAAAAAAAAAAGAAAAGAAAGAAAGAATTTTCCCATCATAGTCTTGTTCATTTGACTGTAGAATTGGCTTCATCTCTTCTGAAATATTTTCAGATTAACAAAGTACATTTGGTTGCTTTCCTTATATTCTGCCTACACTCCTTACCATCTGCATCCCTGTTTTTTCCACCACTGCAACTAGTCAGCAGCAGACATTCTGCAGTTTTGCATGGGCACTTGCTTTCCGTATGGTTGTAAAGGCAAGTCAAGAACCTTTACACAACTGATTAAGAGTGTTTGCTGTTCACATCATCTTAGAAAGTGCTATTTATGTAATCTCTCTGTCATCTTTCATTAGCACATGTTTGCACCAAACCAACTAATGTTAACTTACATTTCAGAAGAAGTAATTGAATTTCAAATTGATAGATAACATTAGCCACTAGTAATCAGTTGGAGGTGAGCCACAGAGCTAGCAGCTATTCATAGAAACCAGCGATACATGACTTTTATTTAATTTTTCTGTAGATGCATAAAGTAAAATAAAAATAAAGTGAAATAAAGATTTACTCTTGCTTGCTGCTTTGGTCTCTGGTTGCTGGTCTGTGCCTGGTATTGGCTGTGATAAATAAATTATTCTACTTCTCTTGTAACAGTGTGTCTCCTTTTGTGTTAAGATCAGCTTCTTATTTAGCTGCTGTGAAAAAGTTTCATATACTCCAATATAATTTTATGGCCTTCATTGTCATAGTGGGATTGGATTGGCACTTAGAAATCACTTGTCTCTAACAATCCAGTTCTAATTCGGATTTGGCAATGAACATCAGCTGTTGTTTCTGTAATGTTAGCTAGCTATCTAGCTTGATATCTATGTTAAATACAGCAGGCACATGAAAAAGAAGATTTTATTCTACTAAAGTGTTGCAAAGCTCCAAGACATTTAAAATCTGTTGTGGCTTGTCAATATATTCAGGATCATAAAAATAAATCGTTGCAGACCAGCAAAATGTTTTGGGATCACTTTCTTGCTTAGTGTATTGCTCTGGTATCTGAAAATGAAATAAATCTCCAAAAGAACAGCTTTGTTAAGTCATTCTCTCATATCTGACTCATACATTTGCTCCTATAGTGTAGTGGTTGTAGGACCTTTTGAATTTACGTTATGTATACTGATATAAAAGTGAGACACTAAGCTTAGTGTGACATTAAACTAATACATATACATATACATATATACACACACACACACACACACACACACACACACACACACACACATATATATATATATATATAAGTACAAACTTTGTTATTTTTTTATCTTATGACTTCTACATTATTGATTCAGTACAAAAACATTTTAGATTTCCAAACATTAGTTTTCCAGCACAAAATTAAATGTTACAGAAAAATGTTTGTATGTCAGGAAAAGAAAGCAGCATATTACATAAGAGACACTTTTCAGACAAAACATAACAAAACATAATGAAGGCTGCTGGGTTTTGCTGCAAAAATTAGAAGCAAGTGCAACAGTCAAAGTCTCCAGGAGAACTGTGGCTCTGCAAGATGCTCAGTAACACTTACAGATAATTTTCTCATAAAACTGCACAGATTGTACCTGAGACTAAAATTTTTTTTAAAGCAAAGGATCATCACACCACATATTGACTTTGTTTCATTTATTACTGTTTACTGCTCTTTATGGTATTTTATTAAATGTAGAAACATAGAAACATTATCAAGGCATCTTTGCTCTACAGCGTTTCTTTGCATGTGCCTAAGACTTGTGCACATTACTGTATATACTAATATATTTAAATATATTATAGTTATTTTTCACATCTTATATTTTATAATGTAATTGGGTCATGTTAATACCACATGAATTGTTCATATTCACTCATACTTCAAATTAGTAATTAAATTAAATTAAATTTAGCAGAAGTAGTGAAGTTACATTTTGATGAGAAAACTAGTCATTTTATATAAACTATACATATGTTCTCTTACAGTAAATCTGACCCACAACATATTCCCTATTTTTCAGTGTAGTTGCAAAATATTTTAATATCTGCCCTTAGGCTTCCATTATAACTGCCCTCCACTACTAGCTGATTAGGCACGTCTGCTGTAGGTTATCATAGAACTAAAAGACTAGGGAAAACCCAGAGAGAGAGAGAGAGAGAGAGAGAGAGAGCTGAAACCAGTTACACGCAGATGAAAACAATAAGCCAACACATGTGACCAGGGTGGGGTTCCTGCCAGAGGAAAGCTGGAAGCCAAACAGGAAGGCTTGGAAACAAAGAATAGTGAAGATTACTTTCAGATGTAATGTCAGATATAAAGATGAAGTTAATGGGGAAAAAACGTTAGAGGGATGAACACATTAATCAGAGTATTCTCTAGGAGGATTAAAAAGACCTTTGAGCTGGAATGCACTGTAGGAGTGCTGCCACCTGAAAATCTCCCTGACTCTAGAGCTACGTGATGCTTGCATTTATGCTTACATTTGCAGTTGTAGACATTTGCAGAAAGCTCATAATGCAAAACAGGCATATGCACGTTTAAATCATGAATTCAACATTTGTAGTAATTTTGTTTTCTCCCATAATTTAACACACACTTTCATGCGCAAGTTTTTTGCCTGCTTACATTTGGATTGATTCATCTTATAAAGAAGGGTTTTATAGGAGTATTTCTGTGGATCCTGACTAACACAGTTCATAGAAGATTATGTCTCTGAAATAGACACTGAAGCATTAGACTCACTAGACTAAGTAGATCTATAAGGATATCAGCATTTCCCAAAGCAAGGGTCTGTCAAATATAAAATAATTACCACACATGTATCAATCTTTGAGGTAGCAAGTTTACTGCTGTATATTCTCCATCAACACACCAATCAATGAAAGCAAATGGACCTCACAATGTAGCAGTTCATGTCCAGTGAAGTGTGTAAGATGAATTTTGAGCTGGAGGCTCATTTCTCCTGAATTCCCCTCTTTCCTCTGCTACACTCAGAGAGTCCTTTCTCTCTCTCACTCTTGCCCAGGAGAAGAGTAATGTCTCTGTCTGCAGCTGCCGGCTTTACAGAGGAGAGACGGTGGCTCCCAAATGCAGGCTGACCTTTTCACCACTATTCTGCTTTATTGTATTAACATTACTGTACACAACTGATGAGCACTGCTCATCAGTCTGCTGCAAGGTGGCCAAAGAGGGTGGGTAAAATAAGTTCCTAGCAAGCCAGGTTTTCAGAATAGAGCCCAAAGATCTCAAAATCATGATGAAGAAGAAGAATGAGTACAATACAATGCATCAATACAGTACAATTAAACATACGAATAAGCTTGACCTCAAAACTTTGCTGTAGGTATAGTCTCTTCTTTATATTTGAGTAGTGGATTGAACTTGTGCAAGGAAGGAAAATGAAACCAGAAACATATTTTTTATATTTTTTTATATTTTTTTATTCTTAACTGTTCTGGAACAGAACAAATAATTTGAAATCTTTGTTTTCGGTTAATAATTTCATTTTATTTTCTTCCATATAGCCTGCTGGATTTTTTTTTTTTATTTGCACCCTACCTCCAAACTCCCCAGTGTTTTTGGATCAACATCACATCACACTTGATTTCATTTAGTGTTTTATCGGACACTCACTGTGCAGTACAGGCTATAATGTTACATGGTTACAATTCTTGGATGAAAAAAAAAAAAATCTAGGTAAATGAAACATACTATAAAAGTTTATTATTATTATTTTAAATATAAAAATCATGTCAAATAGATGATAAAAAAGGATGTAGGAATGCACATTTAGCCAGCTAGCATGTATATGCATTTTTAAATGGGAAATTTGTTCATTCTACTGACAATGTGTAACAGTGCATTTCCAGTATATTGTTATACATATGAATGGTTAATATATTATCCAGTAATAACGTACATCCAGTAAATTTTTTGGGGCAATTTCATTACTACTGTATATGTTGGCACTAAAACAGTACTGTGTATGCATAGACATGCCCTTCTCAATACAAAGCTGCTGGGTCTAACAGCTTTCCAAACCTACTATTTCATTATATTCAGGCCTACAGACTTCAGGCTGAATCTAATAATTGGGAAAATAGTCTTGAAATACCACATATAATGTCATCATGTATGTCTTCGGATTACATATTTTGAAGGATCCCGATACATTATGAAGAATCACAGGGGTAAGATAAGAGACAGGTTAACTAGGTAGATACATTCTCAAAGCAAAAGAAAAAAATATTTAAGTATAAACAAGAACAAGATTCTAAACAAGTATCTAAAAACGAGACTGTCTGTCCAGTCATATTTTGCACACCAAGCAGAATCCTTATGTCATTTAATGTTTTCTGTTTTACATTTCTTGTTGTCAGCCCAGGTTCACAAAAGCATTGTGAATATTTAACATAGTTTTGTTATTCGATTATGTTTAAGCAAATATAAGTTTATTAATCATATTTCGAAAAAAAAAAGCTTACTCATTTCAAGCTTGAACTTGTCTTATTCTACTGGCAGATAATTTTGCTTATTTCAAGCATTTATTTAGACAGAAGCAAAATAAAAAGCATCGAATAAGTAAATATATCTATAAATAGGCTTGATGATCTTATATTTGCTATACAATAATCTCATAATGAGAAACATTAGATACCATTTCCTTTTTAATATATTTTTTCACATACTATCATTTTTCCTGTATCTTGGGCTTCCATGAGTATGACATATGATTGCCTTACAAGTACAGCCTCGATTAATGCCATAGTAGTAGTCTGTAGGAGCTCTTATGGTGTTGTTGATAAATAAATAGGACAGTTATGTGCGCGTCGTTTTATTTTCCGAGCCCTTTTTATTCTACCCAGTTATAATTCTGTTTCACCATGGAAAATATACTGAAATGTGAGCTTTACTCTATTTACTGAAGTAACACTGGAATTGTTGCACAATATACTTCCATGTACGTTGTCAAAACATACAGTAATGCTATTAAATCAACAAGTAGTTTTCCATCTTCACAGTAGGCCTGCCTTTATTATGAAGCTGAAAACAATCAATAATGAAATCAATCAATGCATATTCTATTCTATTATATACAAGTACTAATCTAATCTAAAAGATTCTCACACAAAGATACTCCATCTCTCCCATCTGATGGTGATAATTGTTAACCAGCATGCAATCGCATCCATTATTATGTGAAGGTGCATCATTAAGTGATGACCGCAGCATTTAGTTTTTATCTGGTAGCCTGTAAGAGGTGTGGAGTCCCATAGGAACTCTCGCTGGCTCAGATGGTGGTACTCCATTCTGTTTTATTCATCTTCCTGCATCTTGTGCATCAAGTGAACTGTGAAGTAACTGCTATATGAACTGTCAGAGATGCCAGCTATTCTAAAATTACTGTGCAAAGGGCACAAAACAAATCTTACTAGATATTTGTTGTTTCCAAAAGAATGCTGTTTTCATATGCAATGCCGGATTGATGATGTTAGCAGGTGTTCATAACATATGTAATATATTTAATAGTCTCCTATGTAATATTCTATACTTAAAAAAATGGATAGTTAAATAAAGTAATGAAATTCGTGGAAAAGAATCGGAGTGTCTGAGCCGTTGCAAAATCCTTGACATACGTACACCTGAGACCACTTCACAGTAATTGAATTCTGTATTAATGCACCAAGTTTTAAGCCAATAAATGTGTTCTGACCACAGAATACCTGAATCTTTGTCTGTTATTTTGCTTAGCAACCAAAGCTTAGTGTAAACAGATACACTGCTTGAGGGAAGAATTGCTTATTGCAAATATTATTCATAATAAATTAAAATGAAATCATTAATTTAATTTAATTTAATTTAATTTAATTTAATTTAATTTAATTTAATTTAATTTAATTTAATTTAATTAATGTATTGAACTCCTGGATTTTATTATCTTGTTTTTTAGCTATTTTAGAAACCATAAGGCATGAGAGGCATGCATTACAGTGAGTTTTTCATTGGTAAGGGGGTTTTAGCCACAATGATGTGAAATTCTTGAATCTGATTGTTTAGGAGGTGTTGGTCTTTTTCTATAACCACCAGCTCCAACAGTATTTCCTGCCGTAAGTTTGACAAGAGATTTCTATTAATGCACTCATCCTAATGTTTCTTATAGTTACAGCTCATTCACAGGGACTTGTATGACAGATACTTCACAAAATATTGAATAGAATTTTTTAATGTGCTGTTATTTAACAAAGAAATCATATAATGTAAGGACACATTTATCGAACAGTTATGGTAGGAGTCTTGGGTGTCAGTGCTCTGTAACTCTCAGTAAGTTTTCTGCCACTGGTTTCTCAGTAACATGACAAGCTGTGTTTTTTGTTTGTTTGTTTGTTTGTTTGTTGTTTTGTTTTATTAAATTGAGAGAGAAAAAAAGAGATGCTGGCAAGGGAACGACTCTTTATAAATGCTATAACATAAGTGATACCAGGAACTTGGCTTGTGGACATTCCATAACACTCATTGTAATTATAAACTGTCAAAAAAGTCCAGAAATAAATTAAAAATTGTAATGGTTGTCAATTTGCTGTGGTGTAAGATGAATAAAAAGCTTCAGGATGCGGTGTTCTAGGAAAATAATCCATTTTGGAGTGGTAATGGTCCTCTGCTTCCTATCTTCCTATAACAGCACACCTATTGTATTTTATTCTTTACATGTCTAAGGCCCAGCAGTCAAATAGATCTTTGGAAGACTTTTAACCTTGGTCACTGGCAATGAAGAATATGTTCTAATCCTATTCTGAGTTTTATCTTTGATTATAGCTCCACAACCTGGTGCCATCCAGAGTAGGGCTCGTTCCCCTTTGAGTTTTGGCTCTTCTCAGAGTTTCTTCTTAACCCTCAGGGAGTTTTTCTATTGCTCATTAGGTGCCCGTTTGTGTCTGGATCCAGGTTTTGCTGCCTTGGGATGTTGTGTATGGTTAAAAGAAATAGAAAAGTTAGAGTGAATTAAGTTTAAATTATTTTTTAATACATAAAGTTCACAATTATTCATGCAGTTGATCTAAGTCTTCTCGTTCCTCTTTCTTTTTTAACATAGAGCTATTAAAAGTTTTGTGCATTGAATAGCAAGACTTGTAGAAACATTATGGCAGCATGCATGCTCTTGTTTATACATAATTTACATTTAATTGTCTATAAAGCGTGCATTGGAGCCACAGATTAAAAACTTAATAGTTTCCATATGCTCACTAAATGATCTTTGTGCCGCTGATGACAGCTTGAGACACGTTATGATTAGAGTAGCATAAACTCATAAAGTCTTCCCTGTGGATTTGTGAGTGATGAAGGCATGCAGCAGGTGATGTTGGCAATCTTCCCATTGTTCAAGAATGCACAAATGTGCACAAAGCTCATTATGTGTAGTTTTCGTTTCCTTTTTGTACATGCTTCATTCGACTTTTTGTACATTCTTCAAACTAAAGTTTTATTACATAAACACTGCTCTATGAAAAGTTCAGAAAATTACCATTTTCCTGAAAAAAAAATAATAATGTACAATCCTTTCAGTCTTTTAATAACCCTGTTTGCTAGAAGTCTAAAAACATCTATCAAGGGTGCCTTGTAGTCATTACTAATCCACAGTAGTGTGACTGACAGATCATAATTAACCTGAAACATCCAATTTTATCCACAGCTTTGTTCATTAATCTTTTGCACACCCTCCTTACAATTGTAAATCAGATGCGTGCATGGAAAGAATTATTCAAATATATTCAAATATAGTCAGACTATTCAAATGAGCAGGGCCAATGGCTAAGTAACAGTGATTGCAATATAAGCTTATGCACTTTTCTTTTTGTGGCTCTTCCTAAAGTACAACATGAGCATAAAGCCAAGATATAAATTGTCAGCAATCAGATTTCTCATTTGACTTGTCACGTACATTTAAAAGGTGTCCACTTTTGAACAACAAACTAATCAGAACAGAAATATGCACAGCATGCTTAAATGGAATTGCGCTACAGATTGCTGTCTCACCAGGTCTCTCAGCCATGATTACCCTGAATAACAAACACCAAGGATGAAAGTCATTGAAGATCATTTTACTGCTGGAAGACAGCAGCCTGATCTTCTATTATACATACACAGCAAATGTCCTACACGACCTGCAATCACCAACTGCCTTTAGATACATCACTGACTCGTCTAGACCATGGAAAGCTGGGACCATCAGCAGTGTAGGAAAAGGATTAAGGGGAAAAATAGAATGAAACAAGCAACAACAACAAAAAAAAAAACCCACCTCAAAATGCACAATAAGATTAATATTACTAATGATCTGCAGGGGTTGACATCAAGATAAATACTGTATGTTTTTGTAAAATAATAAGGAGAAAGATCTATCCCCAAGTCCCGGTAGAGACGGGCAAGATATGCATAGCTCCCTCTGAAAATGCTAAACAACATATTTTACATAGAAAGGCCTGTAAATTAAGTTGATCATCATAGAGAATTTCCATAACTGCTAGGGGAGTAAGGGCTCTTACAAGCCATCTGATTATACCGACTTAGTCACACTGACAACCCCGAAATACCAGGCAATAAGACAACAAGGCCAGATGTGAGATCAATTTCTCATTATTGTTTTATTCCCACTGCTTTTCATACAGATTTTAGGGGCCTTTGCTTTTATCTTAACCTGTGAGCAGCATTTCTATCCATCCAGGAAATCTTGTCACAGCACCTGCAAACATTTATTGAGGAAAAGTACATATTTATCAGCAGAAAGGGGTTCGTGCTCGATCAACCATAGTCCTTGATCAGCTCCCCTCCCAAAGGCAGAACCTTAATTGAGTGTAACCAGCCATTCTCTACATGCAAAGTAATCCACAATGTTGGCTAAGCAAGAGCAAAGCAAACTCTCAAGAGCATCATTCAATTATATCTAACACCCACTAATACCCTCTGCCACACAATAAGCTTTAGGCTTTAGATACCTCAGCTGGACCTGCTGAACAGCTTGGAGTGTTTTTGCTCGCTATGCAACTGTTAACCCTGAGAGTCTCTCAGTGCAGAGCCTCTCTTTTTTTTCTTAAAACCTTTCTTTAGGAGTCAGACCTAGTTTGGTGTCCCAAAGGTGAATTTGACTCCCACACCAAGAGAAAACTAGAAGGCATTGTGTGTAAGGCCTCAAAAATAATTGGACATGACCAGTGCAATCTCTGTACATAAAATACATTTAGAAAAAATGTCCTCTGACCCCTCCCATCCAGCCTCTGACATATTTCAGCCCCTGGCAGATACAGACACAGACTACTGATGTCAAATACAAGCCGCTTCTTTCCCTGTGCCTTCAGCGGAATCAACTCTTCTTTCCTCAGATGCTGTTGATATGGCTCTCTCAGTCTGCAGTGCCAGAATGTTTTTTTTCCCCAGAATCTGTACTGTATTACTATATTATGGCTGCACTTCTAGTCGTTACTGCTACACTTCTCTGACCACGACTGCTGCTACTGGTTGCCATACATACTACGGCAACTTTTTTGCACAACTCCTCGTGGCTAATTGTTGCAGTGATTCAACTTGCTCATTCATGCACATTTTTATCCTGTTGTCCTGTCTTGCACCTTATTTAGTGCAATGCTTGTTGTGTGTTTACTGTCGATTGTTGAGCTGTACTGAACCAAATTACCACCAACACTGTTGTGTGACAATAAAGGGTTTTGTGTCTTGTAATTATGAGTTCCAGTCTCAATAGCACCAAGCTGAATTCCCTTAGCCTGTGCCACAATTCCAACCAGCTGCGTTTCAAGTTGTTTGGTGCCTCATCCTCAGGCTCAGAGAACTTGTTCCTTAAGCTTTAAAAACAAATCTCATTATTCAGCACTAATCAGTAAGTACCATTAAGTAATTACAGCAAAAACTAATAAGAAAAGTATGAAAATGTCTGGATCTGATGATGTCTCCTGGGCAGTTAAAGAGTTAATATTTTCTGTAGCAATCATATGATGATTGCTATCATTGTTTTATAGAACAGTTAGTTCTGGTCCACTAATTTGATTGGACAAGCAGCATTCCAAGAGTGCTCATATTTAGTATAATATCTGGTACATTTTACTGTTGTATCATTCCATAGACTAGGTCTAAACTAGGTCACATCATTCCACTTGTCTGTGTTCGCTACATAACATTTCGATTCTAGCAAAAAATCATTACACTGAAACCATTACTACACGCAATACCATTAAAACTCTCAATGCTCTATCCAGTTATCGATTCTTGGGCAACTATTTTTGTTTGATGGAACAAAAATTAACATAATATTTGGCCATATTGTGTCTGAAATGTCAGTTACTTTATATTAGTTTCTTGTTAATGGAACTGTTGTATAACTTGTTGTCTATGGCTTGTGCCTGTTGCCGAATCACAGCCATGCTGATATTCAGCACTCTTGCTCATGTGATAATACTTAATTCTACACACAATATTAAAGACTGGGTGTCCTGTTACAGTCTGGGCTGAATGCTGTATATGGAGCTTATGGATTGACATATGGAATTGGAAATTAAGTTTTAACTTTCTCAAGGGAGTTAGATGCTCATGATAAATAATGTCTTCCCCTGCCTTTACTCTTTATGATATTCCATATATAGGTCAATGCATTTACTGTTGGACAATAACTATCAGATTTATCTGGTATGTATCTCAAGATCACACTCCCCTTCTGCTTTCAGCTGCATTTATCCATGATCCTATGCACCTTTTTACCTCTACCAAATCATAAATAAGTATATTTCTTTGAATATTACATTATACAGTATGCATTTAAAGAAGCAGTTGTTCCCCCAGAACATTTGATTGTTTCATTATTCAAATCATATTGGGTTGTGCATTATCCTCTTTACTGAAAATTTTTTGTTTTTGGTTTTTTTTTTCTTCTTTCAAAAACCAGTGAGCAACTTAGACTCCAGCTTGATTAAAGCTATTTTTAGACAGTGGGCTCTAATTCACTAATTAGACCTGTATTTATCCCCCTCTGAGGAAGCACCTGGTAAAATTATTGCTTTGCAGTTGCATGTTTCAGGTTCAGTCATGTTACCAAGTGCAGTCTCTAACCACAGGTCCAGAGCAAAGAAAGAATTCTCACCTGCCTGACAGAATCTCTTTATTTCACACTGCTACTTTACATATATTTACATTTACTTTTTATTCATTTTGGCGATAGTTTTATTCAAAGCAGCTTACACATGAAGCAGGATGCAATCTAAGCATCACGCTGTTGGTGGTCCTGATATACCGATGGTGATCAGAAGCAAGTGCAAAACTGCTGTAGGAAGAACAGATAGGAGCACAACTAAACACAAGGGGATGTATTCAGAGTTGACTGCGTAGTGAGGAGTTAATACCAAAATGGCCCACATCAGTGTTCAGACCTTAGATGTAACTATGGACTAATGGTACATGTCTACCTGCATATTTTGTGGCTGCATGCCACAACACAGTGCGTCCTAATACACTGACTTAGACTTACTTATGGCAAATCAAAAGGTGGGGCAGCATGGAGATGCATTGGGTAGCAGTGATGACTCATAGCACCAGGGTCCTGGGCTCTATCCCGAGCTCGGATTACTGTCTATGCAGACATTTACATGTTCTCTCCGTGTTGGCATGGGTTTCTCTGGATTCTTTGGTTTCCTTTCACTGTCCCAAAAAGATGTAGGTAGCTGGATTGGCTACATCAAATTGCCTCTGTGTGTGTGTGTGTGTGTGTGTGTGTATGGTGCCCTACAATGGACGGGCATCCCATCTGGGTTGAATTCTCCAGCCCTGCACCTAGTTGTCAGGAATGGCTTGGGATTCACAGTGACTCTGACCATGATAAAGCAGTTACTGAAGATGAACGATAAATAAAATGAAAAGGCCCCTTTCACTGAGCTCTCGCCAGATTGTCTAAATGCAACAAAATGGCTGCATTCATTTGCGTAATGAATTGACTTTTGCCATTGCATAGCAAGCAAGGTTTCAATGCAATGCAACCATCATGCACCATGTGACTGTAGTAGAGATTTCCTCTCAGTGACCCTGTCAGTCACGGGCAATTCTGACATTGAGCTTAAACCAATTTTTCTTGTGCAATATAGAGGAGCATTATTAAATCCTATTTGTCTGACAAGTGTTTCACCCTAGTATTTCACCCTGAAACATCTTGTGGGCAGAGAACAATATTAAATATATTGATAGTATGACATTATAAACTAATAAACAATCATATGAACTGTCCCTGTAGGAGGACATGATTTTTTTTTCATTTTGTGCACATAGAGTTTGGACAAGATGGCATCTTATTGAATTTTATTATTATTATAATAAAATAAGGAACACTGCCTAAGCCTACTTTACCTGTAGCCTGTAACCATAGCAGCTCCTGCCTGGTCAAGTTGTCCACAAAACCTTGGGCATAAAAGAGTACCAATTAACCACCAATTAACCATAACTTGAGCGCAATTCATTAATTCTAAAATAGCTAAAATTCATTAATTCTAAAATATTCTAAAAAATAAAATCATACATTATGATTTCATGACCTCAGGTTTGTATCGCATTGTCACGTTAAGTTGTGTATATAAGAAATATACTTATATAATTTACCATGTCAACACACACACACACACACACACACACAAAGAATAATTGTTTTTGTCACTTCAGCATTTTCATTTATAGTTATGCATCACACTTCCTGCTACTGCTGGTACAAAATATTAGATTACTTCTAGCTTATCCTGAAAAAAATAAGATGTGGATAGCTAGCTAACAGGCTACTTTTGAATGGCTGATTGTTGGAAATGGTGAGTTTACTTTTCACATGGTTTAACAGGCTAACCTGTAGCAGGTTGCAATCATGAATGTTTGGTGATGTTAATGGCCTCCTTGCTGGCTCACTAACCATGTAGTTTAAAATAACTAAAAAACTGCAGTGATTGTTGCCAAATATTCAACTTAAGCTAGCTAGCAGATAAATTGCCTTATTGCTTAGCGAGATAGAACTGACTACAGACTTGACTAGGAGTTACAGAAATAAAGAGATACACATCCCTAATTCTGGGTATAAGCTATAAGAAGGATAGAAAACCTACTGCATGCTGAGGTCTTGCAGTGTTGCAAGAAAACTGTGACTGGAACATTACACTCGGTTAACCACCACTTTTAGATATAAAAGTCACTTTTATATCACTTTTTGATATAAAACCAGCTGATTTATGATCCTGAACATATAATACTCAATTCATATCAATCAAGCAGTTTTTTTTTCAGGCTATGCAGGAAATATAATAGAATAGAATAGAATAGAATAGAATAGAATAGAATAAGCAATGTACTAATCATTCAGTGAATGCTGTATGTTATGTATTATTGTGTTCAACCGTTGTCATTAGTATTGTTGATGTGTGTGATTCTGTCAGAAAGCTTGGGACTAAAGAGAAAATGCAAGTTCATTAACAATGAGATAAATTTGTAAATATGCAAAAGTTCTTGTCAAACGGAGACACCTGTCAGAACAAGTATACACTGGGGGGAAATAATTATGGCTGATATGTCATTAGATTCATAATTGATTATAGCTTATTGAAAAGACTGTGTGCAGAAAAATAAATCTACATCTGGCAGCACTGGCTATACTGCTGCAAGCAACATGAATCATGGTAATTTACACCTGCTTTTGGGAGAAAAGCTATGTGAAGCACCTGCTAGTTACCCACACTTTAACAAAGCACAAGGGATGTGTAATTAGCTACACTTCCAATAATGCATAAACTGCACATATAAGCTTGTGTGCCAGTTTTTTGTTTTGTTTTGTTTTGTTTTGTTTTCAGGGAGAATACACTCTAATTGAGCCTGAAAATGGGTGGAAAATGTGGCCTGTTGCCTATTTAATTTATTATTAATATATTACTTAATTTGAATATAGAGAGTCACTAGACTGTATTGACCCTCACTGTTTTGTGTAGCAATGTTCCACTGAGCAAGGTCTGAGCTCTGAAAGTAAAGTAACAGCAATTTGTTTTCACCTTCTATACCATGTGAATCTTTGCTTATATTTTCTTTGGATAAATTTCCATTGAGAACATTTTCAATTTAAATGGCCACTATTCATCTCTCTGTGGTATTCTGCCTATTGTCAGGTTGGTTCAACTCAGAATAAACATTTAATTAAAAAAGATATTCAACATGAAGGCCAAAATGGACAACTGACAGATTTTAAAAAGATAAAAAGTGCCTTTTTGCTGCATTTTAAAGCCTCTTATTATATTACCTTGGTAATCTTGCTGTTTTTTTGATGGGGGTTTTATATTATTTTATTCACTGCAGGTGAATTTACTCTTCTTTTAATCTAGGTATTTTTTTCCCTTGTTGTATGTAGAATGTTAAATACCTTCTTTAAATATCCTCTCTTGTCATTGATTCAGTGAGTTTATTACAATCCATAGAACTAATTCAGCTCTATGTAAAAGCATATCTTGACTTCACTGATGCAAATACGAAACGTGGCTATAGAGACACACTGAAAGATTTTTGCTTTAGCATTATTTATGAGTCCTTAGGCCACATCCTGTTCCCACAGCTAATTCAGTGGCTTATCCATGAAAGCAGTTAGTTATACACTTTATTCATGTTCTGTGCTAGAACATTTATGCTATTCACATTCCTGAAAATAAATGGGTTCATTCTAATCCTGGATTTGGCATTAACATCCATCACACTGAATAGGATTATAGTGGCCTGCATATATCTTCAGCAATTTGAAATTACAAGTATGACGGCCCCATACTTAGTACTCATAAATTCAAACAGGCAGAGTTATAGATCACTCTCTCTGTGGCCAATGGGATGAGCCCTAGCTCTAATTTATTAGCAGTGGTCTCTCTCTCTCTCCCAACACACATGCAAAAAATATATAAACCAAAATTTTCTGCTGCTTAACCTATATTATACCATACACTCACTGTCCACTTTATTAGGAACACATTCGTTCAGTTATGTAGTCAGTCAATCATGTGGCAGCATCACAATGCAAAAAACACATCACATCAAACATCAGAACGAAGAAAACGTGTGATCTCTGTGGCTTGAATGTTGGTACCAGATGAGCTGGTTTGAGTATTTCAGAAACTGTTGATCTCCTGGGATTTTCACACACAACAGTCTCTAGAGTTTACACAGAGTGGTGCGAAAAACAAACAACATTGAGTGGGTGACAGTTCTGTGTCACTTGAAATTGACAGATTGGTTTGATATAGTAACTCATATAATCACTCTTTACAACCGTGGTAAGTAGAAAAGCATCTCAGAATGCATAAAACATCAACCCATAAGGTGGATGGGCTACAACAGCAGAAGCCCACAAGGGCACAGATTCACCCAAACTGGACAGTTGAAGATTAGTCCTTCATTTGTCCAGTTTTGGTGAATCTTTGCCCATGATAGCCTCAGATTCCTGCTCTTGGCTGACAGGAGTGGAACCCAATGTGGCCTTCTGCTGTTCTAGTCCACCTGTCTCAAGGTTTAAAGTGTTGTGTATTCTGAGATGCTTTTCTGCTCACCACAGTTGTAAAGAGTCCTTCTCTGAGTTACTTTAGACCTCCTGTCAACTCAAACCAGTCTGGTCATTCTCCTCTGATCTCTCTCATCAACAAGATGTTTCAGTCTGGTGTTTTTCGCACCATTCTGTGTAAACTCTAGAGACTATTGTGAGTGAAAATCCCAGGAGATCAGCAGTTTCTGAAATACTCAAACCAGCCTGTCTGACACCAACAACCATGCCATGGTTAAAGTCACAGAGATCACATTTTTTCTTCATTCTGATGTTTGATGTGAACATTGACTGAAGCTCTTGACCTGTATCTGAATGATTTTATGCATTGTGCTACTGCCACATGAATGGCTGATTAGATAACTGAATGAATGTGCAGGTGTACAGGTGTTCCTAATAAAGTGAATGGTGAGTGTACATACCAAAGTAAGAAATACTTAAAAGATTTAAGGATTTTTACTGAGTCTCTAACAGAACTGCTTAGTTTAAATGCTTTTGAGTGCTATAACTGCTATACATTTCTACAGTCCGCAAAAAGCTTGAGTATTCACATAAGGTCTGCAACAGTGTCTATAATACCTACAAAATAGTCATTTCATGAGTCACATTTTTGGACTCTGGTGGCACATCAGTCTCATGTGAGTCACATACTGTGATTAAATGGTGGAGATTTTCCCATCATCAGGTAGAACTGAGGAAGCCCCTCAATATCTCTCTACTGAGAGAAATGTATTTCCTTGTTCTTTGTGTAGTAGTTTAAGTATTTCATAAATTTAATAATTTAATTGGTTTATCTTATTCTGTGGTATTGTAAGTCGCTCTGGATAAGGGCGTCTGCCAAATGGCGTAAATGTAAATGTAAATGTATTTAAACTGTGTATATATATATATATATATATATATGGGATTTATGTATTTTTCATGCATATTTTCATGTATAGTATAGATGTTCTGTTTGACATATAAATAACATTATATAGTTTTTAATTGTGGGTCCCTAGAGGACTAGTGGGTAGGCAACAGCGCCCGGGTTCAATTTCCAGCCAGGGAACCAACCCCAGCCACTGGGGTTGCATGCAACAGTGCCGGTCCCAAGCCCAGATCAAATTGGGCAGGGTTGCATCAGGAAGGGCATCCGGCATAAAAACTGTGCCAAATCAAATACGTGGACCAATGATCCGCTGTGGCGACCCCTAACGGGAGCAGCCAGAGAGAGGAACACAACATAGCTTTTACTCTGATTAATGCATTGCTAAATAAATTATATTAATTTAATACGTTTTAAAGAAATAACAAATGTAAATATAATGTTGCATTTGGTTTGTTTCGGTTAAAATTAACTGGATTATTTAACATAGACTTTGCAAAAGTTCTTCTAAATTTATGTTAAGCAACTAAATGGCCTAACAACTCAGAAATAAGTAATAAGTAAATATGATCTATGGGTGGGTCATAATTAAGCAATTGTTGGGTAGTTAAAGCAACCCAGCATCTGGATTTCTAGACATAACCCACCAGTGCAATCAAATTAACCTAAATTTGTTCTGATATACTGTATATTGTACTGCTTAACAGAAGTATCTCAAATTGGGTTACATATAACCGGGTATTTTTTTAGAGTGAAGAGAATGTTAGCTATAGCACTGAGGTTTAATATGAAAACTTCTATTTC
Source organism: Pangasius djambal (assembly GCA_022985145.1). Classification (NCBI taxonomy): domain Eukaryota; kingdom Metazoa; phylum Chordata; class Actinopteri; order Siluriformes; family Pangasiidae; genus Pangasius; species Pangasius djambal. Next base: position 11,708,104 of record CM040976.1, on the reverse strand, counting down.
TTTCATTCTCAGCAGCAATCCATCTTGTCTACTTAAGGGAATTAGTTTTCAATTAACTGTTGCCAACTCACTTGAATGGCTATGTAATTAAGAATGATGATATAATCTTGGAAGCCAGTTTTACTAGTGAATAACTCTGAATGCCATCAATCACTATATAAACTGGGAATAAACTGGCTTGATTTGTACCGTAATGAAAAAACAAGTGGACTTTAAAGTTTGTGTTGTTACCTAAACCTAGGTTAAACCTAACTTATAGGTATAACCTTGCCAATATAGCCACTAAGAATCTAAAGTAACATAAGGTAAGCAAAAGTATACCTGCATACAGTGTCATCATACCAACTTTAGTAGCAGGCATTAGATTTGTTAAATTAGATTAGGGTCAGCTCTTGACCTTTGAGTTGTAGCACGTAGCAGTATCTGGCAGTTCAGCTACTGATCTTATCACATGGGTGCTCATGCAAAGGTTTTCTGTAAGCAACTACTTTAAGCAAACCAAATATTAATCTACTTAACAAAAATGTGACTATACAGCCCTGTCTCTTTCTATGAGAATACAAACACAGCACAGAAACAATGTGTACCTGAGTAATTGGATTACTTGTGTAATTGGATGTGTTGGCAGAATTTCAAAAATGATAGAATGAAGTAAACAGGGAAATAGCCTTGTTGTCTACTTAGACCCAGAGGGCAATGATATAATTTTGAGCCTTTTTATTCATACGGGAGATCCACCAACTGAAAAATTAGCTGTCCTCATTCTGCCTTTACTTCAATAACAAAAATGTTGCCATGACCTTAATATTTTTGTTGGAGGTGACACAAAATAAATAGAAGCAAGTGTTGGCCATGATATAAATGTTTCAAAATGCCTCACTAATACAGTCTTGATTTAGTGGTGATTAACCTTATGCAGCACAACAAACAGATACAGTACGTCTAGTGAAAAGTGGCCAGAACGAGTCAGTCACAGCTGGGTTCTACTTTAGGACTAAATTAAAAGGTGCCGTATTTAATTGGACACTAGGTGGTCGTTGCTAATTTTCTACATCTTAATGAGGTCAAAAAGCCGCACAGTGCAGCTGAAATGTCATTGTACCTGGATAGTAAATTACAAGTGTCTGCTAATTTTACTATTAATTGGTAATGGGCATGTTCAGATTAATGAAGTTGGAGTTTAAGTGTGCAAGAAGCCTGGAAGTCAGCCTGGAAGTTTAAGCATCAAGGGGAATGGAAGTCATTCAGGAGTGTGATTTGTGTACTTGAACAACAAACAGAAGGTTTACTGAGTATGCGAGACTGTCCAATTGTTTTGATCCAGAGTAAAGAAATATTTCCTGTAATTATTTGTCTTTGATTATTTGCCTCAGATTCTGTGATCAGGTTTTATGTTCAGTCATGTGTTATACAGTATTTCACATTCTTCTTGACAGGGTTATGCCTAGGGCTGCCCTGAATATGTTGCATTTCTTATTCCTGTAACAGAACACACCAGTGTCAGAGGTGATAACACTCCCTGACTCAGCCAGCCATAGGCCTTCTTCTTTCTTGTCTCCCCCTCTCCCTTCTGCCTCTCTCTCTCTCTCTCTCTCTCTCTCTCTCTCTCTCTCTCTGCTCTGTATTTAATCTGAACTGCTCAATTTTGAAATTGAGCTGTTGTAGGCTTTCTTTATACTTCTAATAGATCTTTATACTTCTATTAGTGAAAAAGATTATCTGAAAATGCAAGTATGCAAACAAATCACTTAATTTATAAATCACTTATTTATTATAAAATTCCAGATCTGACTGTTTAGCTACATTTTAAAATTTCATTTCAAAATCTAGCTGGTTATTTTAGCTCACCTCTATGTAAATGCCCAAGGAGAATTCTGAAAGCAGTAGCACAAAAAGAGACCCAGTAATGTTAGCCGACCTGTATACATGTTTTACCAAAGTCTGTTTACTGAGTTTTAACTGATGTTCTGCGGCTGACTAACCAATAACATAGTTCTTCAACTACATTTTGATCATAGCAAGAACAAAATTGACAGTAGCATTGCAACAAGTAGATAAGCTATTAGATTAAGCTATTAGATGTATTACATTCCCTTTTTAAAACAAGTAGCATGTAAGTAGCTAAACAACTAAAATGTAGTTTTATCAACCACGTAGCAGAGAAGTGCTGATAAATGCTTTCAGGCTGCTTCCTCACACTATTTGAATTGTCTGGCTTCAGTGACTGGACACACTGCAATTGTCAATCAAAAACTTGAGGACTATAACCATATTCAGTAGTGCATAATAGCCTGGATATCCTAAAAATTTTAAATGGGTAAGATTGATGCAGACCTGAGAGAGTCAGAGTCTCTTCCTCATGGGGTCTCTGAGTTTTCCGGAGATTTTCATGCAATTCTGTTAGATCAATGCAGAGATTTCCTCTGCAACTTCATTTTAACACCAGTACCCCATAGCTTGAAAATAGCATTTATATGCAGGTACAGTGTGCCAAAAGAGAAATTAGCAACAGAGCCATGGGGCCACAGTGCAATGCATCTCTGTTGCCCAGTCATAATGGTGTAGGTGATTTAGTGCTAAATTTTGATTAGTCTGAGATAATGGGAAGTGCTCTTCTGACAAATTGTAGCTAATGTAAAATATTTCACACTTATATTCAAAATAATATTGATTAAAACCTGAAAATTGCTGTCCTCTGTTTTGTGATAAGAAAAACTCTTCGCCTTAGCATAGTATAAATGACATTCCTAAAGGTATTATCTAATGTGTCATAGTTGCTTACATATTTCAGCATATTTTATCCTGTGCCTACTACCCAAAAGAACAAGACCAATGCAACAGTGACAAGGAGAATATTATGTTTACTGATATAAAACCTCTGGGGAGACCCAACACCACTGGGGATTTAAGGTTGTAGTACATATAAGCTGATTTACTAGTAGGGTCTACAAAGGACTACATCTTTCAAGAGAGCAAAATAACATAGTGTTGTCCAATTTTATGTGTCTGCCATAAGAAATTTGGGACAATTTTAACTAAAAGTGTAAAATGTAGGATGGAGTCAATCCAAAGAGAATCAACCCAACTGCAGTTGCATGCACAAATTAATACATCTGGTGGTCATGTATTAAATTTGCAGAAGTCTGTTCCAGCCAGTTGAAGTCAAAATCTTATCACTAGTTTTAAAAATGAGAAGGTGTTCTATCCTACTTTGTGTGTGATGTAATTCACACAATTATTTCCTGTAAACCATCCTCATCCACATGCCCTTTTTTTGCTTGCACAGCTTATCCCTTGCACATGCAAATTAACATGCATTATTTGGAATCTTTATAAATCAGGGCTATATAAATTGGCAAAAGCAAGGTGACAAAGTAGCAACCCCAGCTGAAATGTTAGAAACTGCCACTAGGTCACAAGTAACATTTACCATTTTAGGACTTTCATTTTTTATTGCTCTAAATGCAAAGGCTAAAGACTAACCTGTATCACATCTACTCCAATTAAAAACATGACCTCCCAGAATCCAAAAGACTATCTACAAATCCTGTCACATGACCCATCAAATGAGCCATTATCTTGTTCTGGTTTCCGCAGACTTCTAATAACAACCACCTGTTCCCATAAATAACCCAGATTTTCATTGAATCTTTGCAAAATCCTGTCCACGCCTGACAAACTGGCTCTAATTACTAGTTATGGAGAGCTGGAATAGCAGCTTCAGCTGTGAAGTCAGAAACTACCAGTATCAGCACTGGCAGCTCTTTTTCAAGGGAATGTCGATAATGCATGGTCAGAAAGTCACTAGAAGTCGCCAGATGATGCCATAGACTAATTTGCATATTAAATCATGTTACACGAAGAAGGAGGCTTTTCTGAAGACACTCAGAAAAGAAGAAGTCTCAGGTACAGAATAGGGATCCATTTGCAAAGGGTTTCATTGGGTCAAAAGACAGGGTCAAAACACAGTCCAGGGTCGAAACCATAAAATGCAAAACACCATCAGGACAGACAAAGCCAAAAAAAAAACACAGACCAGAGAATAGTCAAAAAGGGTAGGCAAGGATCAAAACCAGATATTAACAACAGCATCAGAACAATAAGGGCTAGGCAAAATCCACAAAAGGCTATCCAGAAAACTACAGCTCAGGACTTATGAGGTTAAAGGCAAACTGTAATGCTTTGCATCTAATTAAATGTCTTTTCATTTCATGTGCTTTTTAAAGCATGGAAAGAGGACATGGGTGAGGTAACAAGAAGTGAGTTAGACTTCTGGGGAAGCTGCTCACTGGAGGTGAGGAGGGGAAATGTCTGAGCTGGATATTACTAGAATAGAATAGAATAGAATAGGTTTTATCAGAAGAAAAGTATAATAGACTATAATCTATTTCTTATAGAAAGAAAAGTTTTTTGTTGTTGAGGCACCACAAACTGAATATATGCATATTTACAAAATAGAGTCAAACCAGCTATTTATGTACAGTATTTACAAAACGCCTCTCAAGAATGCAGAAAAAATGAAGCAGTGGTAGAAAGTAGGCTGAGATTTTACACAAAGAAAATGGGTACAGATGGAATAATTCAAATTTATTGATCGTTAATATAACCAAGAAGAGATTTTAAGAAGTATGCAAGTAGAATAACAATGATGATTATTGATTGATTGTAAGGAACAATGGTTTAGTGATTAGTGATTTGTTGTTCAACTCAGTCAGGCTTTACACACTGGTGGTGGGTCAACTGAGCCTGCTCTCTATACTTATATAAGTAGCTGTGATGTGAGTTGGAGAGTCATATTGAGTGCAGGAGTGTCACTAATCAGAAAGTCACTAGATTTGTCGCTATGCTCATATTTAATTTGCTAAATGGCAGCTACCAACAAGGGAGGGAGAGGGCAAACGCACGCTTCCATCAAGACATGTGAAGCCGACTTTTCAAACTGCTGTGTAACAGGGCTTTGCAACAGTCTCGGAAGAAAGTGCTATCTACCCTCTTCCGCATACGTAAACTAACAGATGCCCATGATTGGTTAGTGTTACACTGATTGAGAGGGGAGAGAGTAGTGCCATCCCTCACACATGGCCACGGATGGCTGTGAATTCAAACTCGCAGTCTCCCAACAATAGGCTCTGTTGCTCGAATTAATAATGAAGCTTTTGTTTAATTCCCAGTGCTTGCCATATTGTTCTTATAATTCTCCTCATAAAGCGTGCACCCTGGGAATTATATCCGGCAATAATACTTCAACCCCAACAGCGACTGTGTGAAGGGCAGCTGGGGCTGCTTCCACTTGCTTTGTTAAATGCTCTATAATTACTAGCATGCATTCTTTCAACCACAGTCTGGTAATGGTAATGACTTTGAACTCTCCTTGTAACAGTGTAAATAGTTGTCTAGTTTGCTGTCTCATTCTTACTCTGGAGGTTTCACCATGGTTACACTGGGTGCATGTAGCCCATCTGCAAACATTCATTCATTCAAATTCAGTAAGCACTTTATCCTGGTCTGGGCTGCAGTGGATCCGGAGCCTATCCCTGGAACACTGCGTGTGAGGAGGGAACACGCCCTGGATGGGTATTATTTTGTCTTCTGAATTTCTCCAATTGTTGCCACAATTCTCCATGCCTGACTATTTTCAGCTTTAGATGCTACGCATTGAAGTTGTTTGAGCAACTTTCTTTTTCAACTTTCTTTTGCTAGTTGTCAACATCTAAATAATTTACAATCTTCTATATAACCAAACAGTGAATCTGCTCGCATACACATTGAAGCACTGCCAAGTCACTGTTGGGCCCTTAAGGAAGGTTCTTAACCCTCACTGTTCTAGTGGTGCCATATCAGGGCTGACCCTGAACAAGATAACTTTATAGAAATGTGCACTTACAGTAACACTAAAGTGTTTTTTCTTTATGTGTTATATGGTGATGGTCTTATGATCTAATGCTGCTGTAAGTTTTGAATGTACATACAAATGTTGATCTTAAAGTTTATTAAGAGTTTCATTATGATCTTGTTCTAACCCCTCTGAGGACATGTTGTTGTATTTTTATCTTTATGATAGTCTTTGACCCATCCATATGGACATCCACAACAGTGTGCCTACTCTGTTCATCATAAATTTTGTCATCACTTCAAATGTTTAGTGTTCTGTGGTTTTACATGGTTGCCTCATCAGTGAAGTGTTTCTTCCTAACAATGAACCAAGCAGTTTATTGTGAACCACCTATGTTTTGCTTCTCATTTATTTATTCTGATTTTTCATTTTCATGAAAGACAAAAACTGCATACTCTTGATCCAAATCCTCTTCTTATAATCGAGTCTTGACTGCTTGTCACATTGTGCACTATGATTTTACCCCAGGCTAATTTAATCAATCTCCGCATGAAATGTTAATTGTTGTAAATGCTCCGTTTCCCCAGTGCATGACAAATGTTAACATCCCTTATTAATTCCTCTGACCTATCACCAGCAAATACACAATGCATTGTGCTTTACCTGTAAACAAAATTTGGTTTAACAGAACTAATTTAAACCCAATTACTATATTATTATTAAGATTAAGATATCGGCGTTCTTAGTCACACAACCTTTTTTTGTAAGTTAAAATATACATATCTATAGGAAGGTGCAGTTGTGTCCTCTAGACCAAAATGGATTTAGCATATGGCTTCACCTACTTAATATAAAAGACAAATAGTTAGGACAGCAAGGCTTCCAGCTAGGCTGGTCCCATTGGAAACATAAGCCAAGGAAGAATACTGCACTTCCCTACGTGAGATCCTAAAGTCATATATCACAGACCTGGTCATCGAGTCACATACTTTCAAACTGATAAATAGCCAAGTTAAAGTTGCTCTTCTGGGTTCTTAAAATTGGCCATGCCTCAATAAAAAAGTTACAGCTTTCATTTTGCCCTAATGTTTTCACTGTATTCAATTATTACTACTTTGGGGACCAAGCATGGATCCATTTTCACAGCTACTGGTTCAAGGATAGATCTTTCTAAATATAGGGCTTCTAATCAATCACTGGAACAACTCCACATCCTAAATGGCCTGGTACAACATTTTATCTTAGGATATTCCAATTCAGCCAATGTATATGTGTCATTGTCACAAGCACTCACTCTTAACCTCAGTTCCAGTGGGATTATTATAAGAGGCTCTTATAATAAAAATGTATGAGCTGCAATTGCCAATGCAGAGTGTCTGCCTTTTTTGCAGGAGAGCAAAGGGACTTTTCCTGGAAGCTAACAACCTTTCAGCTTTTAGCTGCCTACCACCATCAGCATAATTAAGTTGAGCAGCTGTGTTTGACCCTCCTTTACATGTCCTTGGGAGAACTGATTGCTAAGGATATTGACAAACTGATACTGCAGTCAGTGGGCAGGAGGGATGTGACTGACAGTATGCATAGATTAAGTCATTAGTATGATGTTCAGTGTACAAAATGGCTTGTTCCTATGTCTAGTTCCTTATTGAAGGTTTTGTATGTAATTTAAAATGAATCTGCTGCAAATTCCATGATATGTCGTTGCATAATTGACAGAAGATTATTACCTCAGTCATATAGTAATGTATTTATTACAGTCAGGTCCATAAGTACTTGACAGTAATTTTGCCTCTGATTTGAAATGAAGCAATCAAGATGTGGTCGAAGTGTAGACTTTCAGCTTTAATTCAAGGGGTTTAACAAAAAATATTGAATTAACCATTAGGAATTACAGCCATTTTTCACAGAGTCCCTCCATTTTCACAGGCGCACAAGTAATTGGACAATTGAATGATAAGCAGTTTCATGGCCAGGTGTGGCCTGTTTCCTCCTTATTTCATGACAAATTAAGGAGATAAAAGGTCTAGTGTTGGTTTCAAGTGTTGAATTTGCATGTGGTAGCTGTTAATGGGAACTCTCAATATGTGGTCCAAAGAGGTATCGATGCAAATGGAGGAGGGCATCATTAGGCTGAAAAACCAAAACATACCTATCAGAGAGATAGCAGAAACTTTAGGAGTGGCCAAATCAACAATCTGGTACATTCCTAAAAAGAAATAATGCACTGGCTAGCTCAGCAACACCAAAAGGCCTGGAAGACCATGGAAGACAATTAGAATTTTTCACAGAATTTTTTCCTTGTTGAAGAAAAACCCCTTCACAACATCCAGCCAAGT
>CM040976.1:11639205-11699835 GCA_022985145.1 Pangasius djambal | reverse complement strand
GATGCAAACCACTGGTAACACTCAAAGACAGAGGGGCCAGATTAGTCTTTGCTAAAAAAAAAAAAAAAAAAAAAGAATCCTCTAAAAAAAGCCTGAGCAGTTATGATGCAAGATTAACTTGTACCAGAGTGATGGGAAGAGAAGAGTGGAAGGAAAGGAAGGGCTTATTTTCCAAAGCATGGCATGGGCATGTATGGCTGCCAATGGAACTGGGTCACTGGTGTTAATTGATGATGTGACTGCTGATAGAAATAGCAGGATGAATTGTGAAGCATATAGAGCTATACTTTCTGCTCACATTCAGTAAAATGTTTCACAGTACTGATGAATAATGACCCAAAACATATCGTGAAAGCGGCCCAAAGAAATTAAATGTTCTTAAATGTCTGATAACCTCAAGCCAATAGAGCATGCTTTTCACTTACTGAAGTCAAAACTGAAGGCAGAAAGACCCACAAACAAGCAGCAACTGAAGGCGGCTGCAGTGAAGGCCTGGCAAAGCATCTCCAGGGAGGAACCTCAGCATTTGGTGATGTCCAGGGGTTCCAGATTTCAGGCAGTCATTAGCTGCAAAGGATTTGCATCCACGTATTAAAGATAATCCTTTTATTAATCCTTTTAAATAATTGTTGGTTTGTCCAATTACTTTTGAGCCTGTGAAAATGGAGGGACTTTGCAAAAAAAAAAAAAGGCTGTAATTCCTAAATGGTTAATGCAATATTTTTGTTTAATCCCTTGAATTAAAGCTGAAGGTCTACACTTCAGTCACATCTTGATTGCTTCATTTCAAATCCATTGTGGTGTCACTGTCCAAATACGTATGGACTTGGCTGTATGTAGTTAATATTTTAATAAGGTTTTCTAATTTGGACATCTGTATGAAACCTAAAACACTTTTACATGCTTTTCCCGACCATTCCTGAGCTCCCTTTTTATCCTGGAGAAAACAATCTCAGGGTCTCACACAGAACTGCTGATCTGCCAATGTTGCATTAAACCAAATCTTGCAAACACTTGCTAGGTTATGAATATGTATGTGGGCATGCTTCCACACCTCAGCATTTTTTCAACAAGTCTGAGTTTAGATGAATTTGAAGAACCCCACGCTGTTCCCCCTCCAGGCTTTTAGGTTGTGCCTGGTTTTTGGTTTCCCTCCCTCTGATACTAACCAAGCAAGTTAGCGCCTTTTAAATGCTTAACTCATAGTGCCTGGAGGTGCTGGAAAGCAAGAGCAGAAATGTAAAACAGTCCAGGAACAGCAGATCTGCACAGCACATTTCTGCTGAAATTCAAAATCTAAGCTGCATAATCCCAAAATGACCTAATTACAGAATATATCACATCAAATTGCCAGAAACAGGGCTGCTGTTTTCTCCTCCATATTTAGAAGAGTTGCCCCAGGATAGTAGCTGTTAGTAGGTCTTATTCTGACATGCTGAAGTATAAGTTAAACACATCATTCAGTATACAGTCAGTACTACAGTGCTGAAGTGCATGCAGATTGAATTCTATAACTCAGATCGTTCTGTTGAATTTTCCATACCTGTGGAATGTACCGGTTATATTTACCTCCTTTATTTAAACTCAGTCTGTGTCAACCAGTGGCTCATTTTAGCCTCAACCTTTCAACCAAAGCATAATTTACATTCAGGTTCCATTCAAAACAGAAGTGACCTGAATGTAGAGAGATGCACACAGCTAAATGAATAATTTAATAGGGCTTTCAGATCAGTATTTGATTAGCATCAGCACTAGAGATAACATCTGCTGAAAGAGATAACGAAAATAAGAAGCCCCCTGTGGTTTCTGGCTCACCTGAATATCAGGAAGTCTTTAATGGACTATTCTATTAGCAAGCCATCAACTGAGCTGTTCTTTGAAGGACTTCATAAATCCTAAGAAATGCAACAGTACATGAGGCACATAAAATCGCTTAAGCTAAAATAGTGTGTTTTGAATATACTTGAAATATGCACTCTAGGCCCTTGGACCTTGTAAATATGCACACTGCATAACCCAAAGGTGAATCTACTAGGCACATGAAAACATGAATCTTGGCCCCAAAACAAAGTTACAACACATGGATCAAATGCACTTCATGTATTGTAATGTTGTTGCCTGAATAAGTGATACACAATTGATATACTCCACCATATATTATGCATAAACTGTCAAACCACTGGACAAATTATCGGGGGAAAAAATAAAGTGCTGCTAAATATAGAGGCACAGGGTAGTGTGGAGGGAGTGTAGGGAGGAACAGTGAGATTGTGTTTGTACATGGGAACGCTCTGAAAGAGGTGTCAATATTAATTAATGTTGACTGAGATGCATGTCTCATGACAAAACATTTTGGGGACTATTTAAGGAACTAATTAAGGTTTTAATGTAGGATTTATAGCCTAATAAAATGGGTATGCAATGCATGGATTTTGTTACAATTCTCTCTGATAGCCCTGACTTTCAGTCCATCTACCTGCATGATATGAGAAATCTTAGTAAAATCTTTCTTTGGCTGTGTGTGTGTGTGTGTGTGTGTGTGTGTGTGTGCGTGTGTGTGTGCGTTTGCATGCTTTGCTGGGGTCACTAGAGAGAATTCCAGAAATGCAGGCAGATGGCTCACAGTCTACACACTCAGAACACTGTGACAGTCCCCAACAGCTCCTCGGAGAAAAGGGTAATTAAATACTGAATTTAATCAGATTCTTCAAATTAAAGTCCAGCTGGGTTCTCTCCCAAACTCTCCTGCTGTTCATCATCCCCACTGCCTCTCCTTTGTATGAGCTGTCTGTGGAGCTCACTGTAGATGACTCACAAAACACAAACCCCTACCTGCTGCAGAGAGACAGCCTGGAGCTGATAATTAATGATAAAGTATTGGCTTCACAGTTGTGACAGGGCAGGCAGATACTGAAACTGTTCACAAAACTGACCCAAGCAACGGGAAGTGCAAATTTTTGTAAGTGTGCAGAATTGCTCTATTCATGTGTAGAGTCGGGGTGCCAGGAACAGTTTAAGTTACTCTTCTCATAGTGTAACAAACTGATATGAAGGATAGAGAAGTTTCTCTTGTTCTGTTCTCTTTCTCTGATCTTCATGTCAGCTTTTACTGACACTGAGAAACACTGAGACAACACTGAGAAAAGATTTTACTGAAGAATCAGTTCATCAGTTCATGCCACAAGGACGCATTTGCTGAGGATGATTGCTAACCTGAAATGCTCCCCTTTTTAATATTTTGATTGCCAGTACACATTTGAGATATGTTTTTAAACATTTTTTATCCTGTTCAGCGATGCATTTCTGGATTTGAAATACACAAACACCTGCAATTTAATTTAGCATCTATAAACTCTAGTGACAAATGCTCCTGTCTTGCAGAAACAAGAAAAACTGAACTCTACATGCTGTAGCACTATGGGGGAGGGCAGGCCTTCCGAAAGCCAAAGGCTTGGCCCAGTTTCAGCACCTTGGACAGCGCCGGCCTCTGCGGTTTAAGATGACGGGAAACCGAACAGAACAGGAATAATTATTAAGAAGGAAGAGTTATGAGCAAAACCACTGCGCAGGTCATTGCTGACTGTTCAGTTATTAAAAACGGGAGGTTGACAAAAAAATGCACAGAGCATGTTTCTTCGATATTTTTGTCCACACCTTTAAGATTGCCTCCTAGATTTGGCTCGATCGAGTAGATCAATATAGTAAGAATGTCCTAAATGATCGCGCATGTAGTGTTTGCAGAATGTGTGCAGCTGTTTCTGGGCGGGGAAAAGGGCAGCCTGAAATGGGAAATGGTGAAGTTTCCTGCACCAGCACGGCCACAATTAAGACCTGACGCGCCCAAACGTGCATGACTTCCTTCCGTGTTGTAAATGGACGGTATGCAAAAGCCGGCCTTTCTTTTAATATCTCCACCAGCTCTGCATGTGCCTGAGTCAGACATCAGGGTACAGCCTAGGGCGCTAGGATCCGGGGGGGGAGGACTCTGCTTTGCCTTCCCGCCTCGCTGATATTGAAGGAAAAGAGAGAGAGAGAGAGAGAGAGAGAGAGAGAGATTTCTGCTGGTGCGCTCGAGTTCCCAACTTCGTGCAGGAAGCAGCGCGAGCGCGCTTAACGCTGAGCGCGAGCTGTGCGGTGGAGAAACCGAAGACACGAGCGATTTAAAGTGCGGGATTAATCTCGGAAAATGTGAAGTGTGTGTTCTGATCACGGGATGCGCGATATGTCCCACAACATTACTACTTGCTTAGCGTTTGCAGCCCTAAACTGCTCTTCTGTGCAGACATTGCATTAGAAGCGCTTGGCGGTGAAACACGGCGTTTCCTCAGAACTGACTGTCAGTTTCGTTCGCTGTTCGGCCTCTTGGTCAGAGTGACATGAGTGTGAGAAACCCGCACCGTTACACACTCTTGTGTTGGGGTCTGTCTGTGCTCCTCATGCAGTCCATCAGCTCGCATCCCGGTAAGTGGACATACACATATTTCATACTTGATTTCATTGGACAATTTCGAAAAAAAAATAAAATAAAATAAAAAAGTTGCTGGACTTGTATTGAACATTTACTTCCACCCAAGAAAATATGAATGAAGACAGATTCTTGAGACATTGCCAATCATAGGCAAAAACAGATTCTTCCTGACATCTGCTACATATATTTATTGATATACAGACAGAAAGAGAAAAGTAGACATGAGCAAGAGTGAATGCAGGGGGAAATGTAAGGCTGCTGGACCACAGCCAAATCTACAGGGGGCAATTCATTTTCAGGGGGTTTGTTCATCATTTGAGCCCAGCCTAACTTAACTGAACGCTCTGTGTGTTAATTCAGGGCTATAGGTGTTTATTCCGTGCATTATTTTTGCTTTTGGAGCCTTGCAGGTGATGTAACGTTGAGAATGTTTGGTCAGGAGCCAGTAAGTGCTCACGATACACATTACTCTGCTGTAGCCTTTATTGATGTCTGAGATCATCCATCAGGAGCACTTACTGTTCGATTTATTTGCCTCGTGAAATTAGATCTATTTGCATTACATGCAGCCTACAATATGACAAAATAATCATAACGTCGGTCTAATGAGAAACAGAACAATTTGGACTGGGCATGGAGTCATGTCACGATTGGTGTTTTCTTTAAATCTCTTACAAGATTTCCTTTACATTAACAGCTATTATTATTATTATTATTATTGGCTTATGATCATTAGGCATCTAATCTTACACTGTACAGGAACCTATATAGTATATGGATGCCGAATGACCATAAAAGTTGTAGGTATATGATCACACCCAGAAAGGGATGTGCTGCCAAAATATTCTGTCATGTTTGCTCTGTATTGTACACCACCACAGTCCTGTAAAAAAATTAAATAAAATTAAAATAAACCCTGAGGTGGACTACACACTCTCACTAATCCCTTTTTTGGCTTTCAAATAGGTTTTATTTATATACATAGTTGGTTGCTGTCTTATTTCATCCACAAATGCTTCCCAAATCTGCAGATTACAGTAATGTACCTGGAAGGAGTCATATTGTTGCTGGGCTCTGCTTTCTGTATTGGGCTTTGATAGCTTTATTATAGGGCTGATAAATGCTGTGGCTAAAAGGCCCTGTCATCTAAGGATGCACCAGGTTGCACTTGGCGTAGTCACCTGGCTATTGTCATTCTTCATCAGTTTTTCTCCTTCCCGGTCCAATCCTACTGATACTCTGTACTGTGTCATTGAACATGCAGTAAGGTATTTCAGGAGGAAAAAATACGGTGATCTCAGAACTGGAGGAAGGCTTGCCCTGTCAGAATTTACAGCCAGAGCTTTGAAAGCAAAAAGATGCCATTATAAAGACAGTTCAATCTGGAGCTTGATAGAAGCATAATCTCTGCTATCTAACAACAGTGGAAAATAAATGTATTTGGATGATGAACAAAATGTTCATAAGGTTCAGAGGAAAAAAAAAAAACAAGATAAACAGAATGATATGAATTTGATGCAACCATTATTGTCAGGACCTGTGCTTTGCTACACTACATGTCACCTTTGTATTATTATTTATAAAATGTGATGGTTCATTATGCTGATGAGTTTGACAAAATGAGAAAAATGGCTGATAGATTATTATTAAGTTTTATAATATGTATTATGAGGGTTTGTAACCTGCATCCACTGCAGCGATCATTGCTTACAGTGAGTTTGTTCACATGACATACTGAGCTTCGGTGGATTGGGTATTTAGACCAAATTTTGTTTCCAATAACATGACCTCTTACTTGTAAATACTGGTGGCTTTATATAGAGAATGAGTTTGGGCTGTAATTGTATCAGATTATATTGTATATTGTAAATAAGAGTATAAATGGAGGTTTCTGCTGGCCAGCAATGGCTATGGATTGTCCTGCTGGAAGACGTTTTTGGTAGTTTAGTTTATGTAGAGGTTCAGACATTTAGGCTGTTCAGAGGATATTGTCCAAGGGTGGCTACTGTGTACTAAAAAGCACAATGGGGCACTTCATGACCTCAGCCACTCACCATTGTTCCTTCAAAGGAACACAAAAATCTGAATTATTTGGAAGGGCTGGGATTTCCTATTACGTAATTCAGCTTGAGTTGGAATTCCATTTGTGTTCTATAATGTTTCCAATGTGGATATGGGTGTTTGTTAATGTGTTTTTATGAATGTGCGTTTCCCGTAGAGATAGAATCACTTGAATCCATTAACTCTTGACTGGTATTCAATGCAAAAAAAAAAAAATCATATCTTAGCTTGTGAAACTATCTTGAGTATAGTCAAATGTATGCAATATTTCTTATTTGGATTCTGATACAACAAATATATTAATATATGATTAAGATGATTAAGCCTAAGTCTAGACATTTTTATTAATTTCAAGCTTGAAATTGCCTTGCTCTGTGGAAAGAAGCAAAATGAACTTGAATTTATATGAGTCACATTTGATTAGATATCTTCACTTTATAAGATGGATTTTTACAGTGTTGTGCACAGCATTTATTGAACACCACTAAGCTACAAGCATGTATCTGTGTTGAACATGTGTTATATATTACTGAGTTGCCTATTTAATAGAAGAGGAAGAAGAAGAAGAAGAAGAAGAAGAAGCATACCCTTGTAACAGTAGCTACGCTTACCATATGAGGGCACTTTGGAGCTTATTTGTTGATCTGAACAATTTGTCGTGCCATTCATCTATGAAAATGGACAAGCTTAAGACCACAGCTGATCGGCGTTATTTGGGTTGTGGACTATCTGGCACTTTTAGCGTGTCTGGTGCCCGTACAAGTCTACCAGCCACAGCAACATTTCTGTTTGGTTTACTGATCGGCCACTTTATTAGCCACACAGTTAGACAATAAAGCTCATCTTCATCATCTTCAAAACTGCTCTGTTGAAATGCTTCACCACTGAATGATATTTTTACGTCCGTTGTCCTGCGGTGGTCCTGTGGTAGCAATATAAAAATGACATTTCGATGGACTCTTAAGAGAGGGGGAGAGAAAGAAGGAAAGAAAAGGAAGCGCTCAAAACAAAGAACATTAACAATAAGGAGAGAGAACAGTGCACATGCATGTCAGCAAATCGAAAACCACATAGAATCTGACAGCAAAACAGACCAACGCACACGAGCAAAGAAAATAAAAACGAAAGAAAAACAGTACAACAGGGTGAGTGAAAGATATTGAGTAGCAAAAATGACAAGGGAGAGATGAGTAGTGGATAGACGCACAGATTGAGCAGTATTAAATATTACGTGCTTTACTGTAAGAAATCATTTTTGTCAAACCCGCCCGCATAATGATCTATCACATGTTATAAATATTAATGCGAGGGTGACATGTAGTGTATTACAATTATGATTGTATTAAAGTCTTTAAATTCGTATCTTTCTATTGTCTTCTTTTTTCCTCCTTTTGTTCGTCATCCAGATACATTTGAATGCCAAATAAACAAAAAGGAGAGAAAGGAGAAATTAAATTCATGTACACAAAAACAAATAAAAAAAAAAAAAATGACAGTTTTTGGTTTACACAGAAATGTAATTGGACAGCAAAACAGACAACTACATGCAAGAAAATAAAATAAAAAAAAGAAGGGAAAACAAATGCAATGGGGCAGGTGAGTAGTGGAGAGACTCGCAGACTGAACAGTATTAAATATTAAGGTTTTGTTGATGTGTTGTTCAGCTCCGTACAGAACGTTATGTGCTATATGAGTGTTCGTATAAACTAATATATACTTATGATTTGTGTGTGTGTGTGTGTGTGTGTGTGTGTGCGCGCGAGAATACTCAAAGTTATTCCTTCCTGAGCGTCAACATGTCAGCTAGTGTGAAAGTCGAAGACGTAACCTGGACGCGTGATGTGGTTCTTGTGTAGTGCCATGTTTTGTTTAAGTGCTAAATTGTTGGCAAGAAGATTCAGACCATGTGATATGGCTAGTTCATTTCTGGATTTTGAGTGCATTAATATTGTTTCCTTGGTGATAACTAGGGTAATAAGAATAAATATATTATACGGGATTATTATACATTATACAACGCATGGATGTAGTTGTTAGTAGAGTTAAGCACGTGGATTGTAAACCCCAGGGCCTGCACAGCGTGCGGCGTGATACGTGTTCTGTGAACAATCTTACACTGAAGAAGCTGTATGTTAATGACTTTTGTCATATTAAATATGGATTTACAAAATTGAGTCCAAATGTTGAGATCAGTGTCAGATTTATTTTTCCCCATTTGTTAACTTGGAGTGATATAGTGCCTTCATTGGATGATGGAATGTATATAGTTTAGAGAGAGCTTTGACTGGGTTTCCCAGTGTGCTGATCTTTTCTATCAATGTAGGAGATTTGAAGGAATTACTAGATGTAATAGATTTTTCTTTGACTGCATTTTTAAAAATTGAATATACTATGGAGATTGGTCTTTACCTATGCCACACGTAAGGAGTATTTCTTATAAAGACACTTTTTGCAGATGTATAATGTCTTTTCTTTCAAAGTTCTAATTTTATTGGATATTTGTTTATTAAGAAGGCTGGATAAACCCCAGACGGGGTGTGCGTGCGGTGTCAGTGCAGACTTGCACGGTTGTGTTTATATTCCACTAGGCTTAAAAAGTGCTTAAAAAAAGCAGGTCCTTGATTGATATGTTCTGGCAGCGAGCTTGCTTTAAGCCCATCCGTGGATGATGCATTGGCGTTTCATGTACTCATTTGGTAAGATTCTGTATGACAAATGAGTTGCGTTTTTTATTTGTTGTAATAGAGTCCAGCTAGGAGGTGAATTAAAATCCAAGTCAGTCCAATACTTCCTGTAATTATTATTAAATATTGGCAGCATATTCCAGCGGGTTAAGTCATCTTCTGTTCTTTTGATAAGCGCTGTAAAGTTAAGTTTGAATAACACCGACAGAGGAGGTGTTTATGCTGAGATATATGATAGTACCTGTGCTTAAAATGAATTTAGTGTTTGGTCTCTATTTGCAACTTTCCAGTTATAGTTGATTTATTCCAGTTTACAGATTAATCAGAGTTTTCTTTAAACTGTATCGATTACCTTAGTGACTTCTTGTCAGTGTCACATTGCCTGCATATAGATAGAGTTTGTGATTAAAGTTTTTTTTTGAAGTGATGCTGGCGATATTGTTTTATTTTGTCATTTTGTCTTATTACCGAAGCTGTGGATAATATGAGCAGTACCGGAGAGAGTGGCCATCCTTACAGGGTGTCTCGGAAGAGTGTGAAAGTTTGTGAGGTTATTCAGTTAGTAAATACTGTTGATCCTTGTTTGGCTTAAGCAGCAGTGAGATGAAAGCAGTGTTCATGTGTGGTGGGATGGAGCCTGACCTTTTTATCTCATCTACGATTCGTAAGAAAATTGGTGAAATAGTTTTCTCATAGTGTTTAAAGCATTAAACAGGGAAGCCATCAGTGCCAGGTAATTTATTATTGGGGTGTTGCTTTCAGGTGTTAAGTGTTCAAGTGTTAATGAAGCTTCTAAAGTTTTCGTTTTCTCTTTAAGTAATGTTAAAAATAAAAGTATTCAAGAGGGTTTTTTTTTCAATTTCTGATGAGGTACATGTATTTTCAGGGGTGTACAATGTATTGTAATATATTCTGTACGTTACTGAGAATTTGAGTTTTGAGAACATGGGCTCCAGACTTCAGGCAGTCATTGACTGCAAAGGATTTTCATCCAAGTATTAAAATTATGGTTATATTTACAATTATGTCACTTTGTCCAAATACCTTTGAGCCCCTGAAAATGGAGGTACTTTGTTGAAAATGGCTGTAATTCCTAAACGGTAAATGCCATATTTTTTGGAACCTCTTAAAATAAAGCTGAAAGTCTACACTTCGATCATATCCTGATTGTTTTATTTCAAATCCATTGTGGTGGTGTATAAAGGCAAAATCACAAAAACTCTGTCATTGTCCAATCACTTCCGGACCTAACAGTAAATGGCAAAAATGGTGTGTGTGCAGGGTAAGTCGGAGATCACAGTGCCCTGTAGAGATTGACTTTTGGCTCCTCTGTCAAATAGGCATAAAGCTCTGCTGGAAGCTCCAGCCTGACAACCGAATCCATCAAGGGCCACTTGTCAGAAGACGCTAGGTTTTTTAATGCTTTACCTTGCCCTTCACTCTCCCCAGCAGCACTCACTCTCCTCTAATGAGCACTCTTCTGCTCAGTGATTGAATGGTCGTCTATTTAATGAAATCAGAAAGGAATTCTTTCTCCCTCTCTTTTTCTAGTCTGTCTATCTTCAATACCCTGACCTGCATAAAAAGAGCCCATAAATCGTTTAATTGAAAGCGGAGAGTGAAAATCAATACAAAGGAAGCATTAAACTTAATGGAATGCAGTGATCCAGATCCATATTTCATATCCACAAGATGGGTGTGACTTTTACACATGTCACTTGGCTTTTCAGCTTTTTTTTTTTCTTTTTCTTTTAAGTGCTTTGCGCTTTATAGGGGGGTTGAGGTGTTTTGGATGCTGTAGTGACAGCACTGAGTGAGCAAAGTCTTCCTCAGCTCTTCCTCTTTTGAGGAGTGTGAGTAATGTCTTCCTCTTCCGTAAGTCAGAGATGGAAGAAATAAAAGACATGAATGAAAAAAAGAAATAATAATAATAATGATGATGATAATAATAAATGCAATACACTTTAGTAATGTTATGTTAACTTTATTAATAAAAGCATTAGTGTTATCATTCTACTGGCAATTATTTGTGAACTTTCATTTGTTAAGTGAAATAGTTCGACTAGTCTATCTATCTATAATGGAGACTTTTTACTTTTGTGCCGATAATTCCTTAAAAGTCCCGGCTTTTCCCTAGGTTATTGATCTTAAACTGTAGTACCGATATTCTCCGGTAACGACAGTAAAACTAATAGGAAAGGTATTTAATCATGCGTAGGAGAAATGTAAGTCTGGGCCTGCCATTCAGTTCTGGGAATTAAATCAAATAACATGAAGACAATAACTGCAAAAAAGATCATTGAGATTATAATACACTCTATTAATTTTATTAATTGATCAGCCTTATTGTTCTTTCTTAGGAAAGCATAATAGTTTTGCGAGTTAAAGCAACGCCTCCCAACATGCCTACTAATTAGCTTTTATTAATTATGTTGCATATGCATGGTCTCATGCTGCTGTGCTCCATTAATTTGGATTCCTAAGATAGAGTTATTACTGGGGTATGAGTAAGCCATGAAATAACTGAGTGTGTATATGACTATGTAGAAAACTCCCTGAAGAGCATGTTAAAACACTGCACATGTTGAGATCATATGGTTATATGGCGATCTATCTACAAGCCAAGTGACCAAACAACCTACAAAAACGTATGAGTCAGATTTAACCAGCTAAAAACGCTCAGTTTAGTGTTTAGATATTTATCTTTAGGCATTTTATTCAGTAACCATCGTGATCGATTCAGTAACTACCAGGAAAAGAATGGACTCATCAACAGTTCCTAGGAGTTTAAGGGATTAATTAGCAAATGTAAGCACTCCCCACTTTACTGGTGCATTTTTCTTCTTTTGTGTTTGTTTTCTACTGACAATTGCTATCTAATTCTGAGCTTGCACAATATGACAAGCCTTAGATAGCACTAAGCACGTATTCCAAACATTACTTGATCAGTTCACTTAGGTTTTGGTGGTTTTTTTGTTGTTGTTGTTGTTGTTTTTGTTTTTTTTACATTTTTAAAATTTTGTTTTGTTGGCCCATTCTAGATTATACTGTTCGCAGAATAATTTTTTTGCACATGTTTATTAATAACTGTAATAATTTCACATACAACGAGCACTTAAGAATATGTTATAATTTCTTCTGACTCTTTAGTGTTCGTATAAAGCTCCTTCGGTTCCACAAGGATGTCTGCTTACCGGAAAATTCTGTTTTGGAATTGAATATATGTTATCTGCTTGGATCTGATGGCTTCGAAGGAAAGTGCTATCTGATCTACTACTGACATTTCTCAAATATGCCACTGTATCAGTGTTTGTGTTATGTTAGCAGTCATAATGACTCATGACTTATAATGAATAATTTAAGCCTGTTTGATCCATTCAATCAGCTATAATGTTTTTTTTTGTGTGCGTGTGTGTGTGTATGTGTGTCCAGGTAATCTTGTATAACATATTCAAGGCCACATGTTTTCGTGAATAGTTTATTCATTTGTCTCTCTCTCTCTCTGTCTTACTTTTACCCCACATTAGTTATTTTATTTATTAGCGATGTGGCAACATATAAGGTTTGACTAGTCCAGTCATGATAAGCCTGAATATTCCAACATGATAACCATTAAAGTTTGTTGACTGAATTTCAGTGTCGGCTTCTTTGAACAGGTAAAGCTGCAAACTGGTAATCAGAGAAAATTGTGTTTGTTGTGGGGGCCAAAGTTTGGTGCTGTAATTAAAGCTTTGGAACTGATGTGTTATTTCTTTCACTCGCAGCTGCCCTGCTGTGCACCCAATCAGTCTGGGAAAAAAGTGAAGGAAAAAAGAACTCTATTTTAACTGATCTAATGTAAGAAACTAAAATGTATTTGATCACAGCAAGGGGTTTTACCAAGAGGGAAAACTATAATTGCCTCACTCTTGCTAATGACATAGTGTAAATACTAAATGAAGACTTATTTGTCAATATGTGTTATTATTTTTTTATATTACCAAGCAGTGAATGAGGTTGGCCACGCACTGACTTTGATCTCCCCCAATTACATAATGTGAGACTTTTAAGATCTTCATGAAAATCATGTAATAGAATCCTACATGATTATGTGATGATGTTTGCCCCTTTAAATGATGTTATATAAAAAGCAGAGATATGTTTGCTCTTTCCATAAACCTATAACATATAGTGCATTCTGCTAATAGATTTACCTAAAGGCTTTGATAGACTTCGTTAGTGGACCATGGGCCAATTTAATATTTACTGTGCTAGCTTTGGCAGCTTTGGATCCAAGAGACTTGGCCCACAGAGATCTTGATTGCAGAGTTATCATTTCACGCATATGGCATATGGTGACCTTTCCATAGTCACCATATCTGGTCTAGTCATCTGGTTCTTCAAATGACAAGATACTCACTATAATTATTTCACCCATAAATGATCCTATCAGGAATATCATACTAACTAGCCTGTTATGTGGAGCTGAAAACATTTGAATAGTATATGGCGGTCCATTCACTAATGACTTTCCCTCTCAGGAAGTCCTGTATTATCGTTTAAAATAGGCCATACTTCTTACGAAAAACTAAGACAATAGGCTAATGCCTAAAGTCCATAAATACAGGATAAAGCCAGGATGTTGCTAGTTTATGCAAACAATATGGGCCTCATTGCTTTGAGTCCACTTTGCCGACTAAGAAGGCCAGACATCCATCTTGTTCCTTGCCTTTGACTTTGATAATGTTGATAAGATTTGCTGTTTTTACATATTATATAAATAGAAAAATGAGCTGTACAAAAACATCTCCTGTGTGAGTGAGTGAACCCAGTAACTGACCCATACTAACTAAAGAATTTGGCTCATTTAAAACTTGATACGGTGTCATGCTGTTTTAGTTAACCATTTATGCTTAATTCTTCATTTTAAGAACTGGACTGTTGAGTTAAAATCTTCAAGCATTTAAACTACAAATTTAATTTCAGTTCAAATTTTATATGATATGATTAAAAAATAATAGCTTTTAAATTAAGATATTTGCATTTGAATTTGGCATGATTCTAACTACCAGATGTTTTTGGCTGACTTTTGACACAGAGCTTGTCGTGTTGGATTAACTGTTCCTCTAGAAGCTGTCAATCAACTGCTTGGGCAGAGGCTCACATGTCTGCCAGTCACAGTCACAAGAGCTGTGTTTCCTTCATTTTCTATCCATGTTCTCTGCTCTGCTAATCACTGTTTTATTCACTCAGTTTATAGCCTCTTATGTTCCACTTTTGCATTCTCTTACAGACTGAGTAAAAATATAGAAAGAGTAAAAGACAGTTGCTGTATATGCGGTACAGAGTCAGTGTAATGTAGCCTGCACTGCTCAACTGATTTGAAGTGAGAGTAATTGAGACCACTTCTTTCCATAAACCATTTAAGTGTGTTTCACACACACACACACTCACACACACACACACACACAAAACTTCATCAGGCTTTCTCTATAACCTTGTGCATTTGTTTAGGGAAATTTCCCTCTAGATAATGTCATAGAAATGAACAAAAAAAAAGATTAAACAGCTAGCGTGGGAAGTGGAAGGCTGACTGAACATGAGAGAAGAGGAGCTCACGACTAGCTTGGTGCAAAGCCACTGTAACTAAAGCAGATATATCACCATTGTTGACACACACACAGAAAAATCATTGAGAAGTTGGATAGTTTGTTAAAGGTATGTCAACACCTAGACCACTGATCCAGTCGGTTAGCACCGAAGTTGATGTGTGTATGAACAGCAGGACTCTGTGACAGGTATTGATGATGGCCAGGAGAGTCTTAATGTAGCCAGGAGTCTTTGTGACCTTTTCAGCTGAGGTGTGTGTGTTCTGCCTCTGGCCTTTAAGAACTTGCTCTGGAGCACAGTGTAAATATGTGCTGTGCTATTCTCCTTCCTGTTTGTTCAACAGATTTAGAAAAGTTTGATAAACATGGAAAAAAGGTTTTTTTTTCAATACGAGACTAGCTCACACAGGAGAGAGACTTAGCTTAGCTGCGTGACTTGTGCAGAATAAAGACAGATTAAAAATGCTCTGTTTCTGTCTCTCTGTGTACCTTCAGTAAGTTAGAAGGGAAGTATGGCCATCTTTAAACCTCTCACTTACTTATGTTTATTTGTTTAACAGCTCTATAATGCTTGTTTAAGCGTAATTAAGCCTGTAAGTTCCCATGTTAGACTGAAACCTAGTTTCAGGCTTCCAATTGGGACGGTGGGTTGTTTATGTGTTAGGTCATCCAAATAAGCGCTCCCTTATGTCCGTAGCTCGAGCATTTTCAGAGTTTTGCTGAGTGGGCTACAGTCTGATGGAGTTTTGATTAATGGAAGTATGTGTGCAAGACAATTACTACATCATATCTGTCCACTGCTGCAGGGTTGTTAGCTTAAACACTGCATACTCTATTTATCTCATTGTTCTGTGTGTCATTTGTTTGGTTATAGGCTCAATGATAATGACTAAATGGTAGTTAACAGACTGTGAAAAATATTTTCCAGTAGTTTATAATTACTTTATAATTAAGCAATATCGCATGAGCAAGAGTGAGAACAATTATATTGAATATTGTCATGACTGTGATTGCCGATATTCAGTATAGCCACTTTTATAGAACAGTTCCATAAACAAGAAATTAATATTGAGTTACTGACATTTCAGACATGTAGACTGACATGTTTTGTTTATTTTTGCTCTGCTAGTGGAAGTAGATCCAGGAGAAGCTACACCCACTTTATAGCCTGTCTGCTAGCTCGCTAGCTCACGCTCATTGATTTATACATTCACTTCCAGTGAAATTGATGCCCATTCTTCCTTTTCATCTTCATCTGATGAGCTTTCATTTTTGAACTCCTGAAAAATGTATCAGTTGCCATGTCCACTGATGATGTCGTTAACTTCAACGTAGTAACCATTTCGAACTAGGAAGTGGAATTGTATGTGGTGAACACAGACAAGCAGAGTGATACACACAGTGAAATGTCCCAGTGCAATTATACTAAATATAAACACTCTTGGAATGCCGCTCGACCAATCAAATTAGTGGACTGGAACTAACTGTTGTATAATTATAATTATATAGCAGGCAAGCTAGATATAATTGCAAGGAAAGTTTTGAAACTGAAATCAGGTGCAGGCAAAAAACAGGGTAAATGACAAATAAGTGTACACAGGGAGAGCTGCTAATAGAGTAATAGAAGAAAAAATAAACAAGAGAATTGATCAAACTGGGGAAAATAAGGCTTAAACTGTGCAAGGAAGTCACAAGAATAAAAACAGGTGCAGTGGATACCCAGAGGGCTTGGTGATGCTGATCGCTATTAGCTGCGTGCTCTGTAACAATAAAATTATCTGTGTTTCATGCAAGTGCTGTTAAACCCATGCTGGTTTGTGAGTGTTCGTCATAATCTTGTGTCTAGCTGGAGTGAGGCAAACATACTGTACATATGCAGTACATAGGCAGTCGTGGCCTAATGGTCTGAGAGTCCGAAGGTCGTGGGTTCGAGTCTCGGGTCCGGCAGGGATTGTAGGTGGGGGGAGTGAATGACCAGCGCTCTCTGCCACCCTCAATACCACGACTGAGGCGAGACCCTTGAGCAAGGCACCGAGCCCCCAACTGCTCCCCGGGCGCCGCAGCTAAAATGGCTGCCCACTGCTACGGGTGTGTGTTCACTACTGTGTGTGTGCACTTGGATGGGTTAAATGCAGAGCACAAATTCCGAGTATGGGTCACTGTACTTGGCCACAAGTCACTTCACATCATAGGATTTGAACAATATGGCTCCATCTTTATGCTGTCACTTTCAATTCAAAGCCTGCTGTATTTTTCTTCCTTACTGCTGCACACTCACTCCCCTCCTGTGACCGTCGAACTCCCGACCCATACACGCACACGCTCCTGTGGAGGCCGTCGACTTGTAGCCATCGTTACAAGACCCAAGGGATGGAGACTGCAGAGCACTGTAGACAGCCTCCACAGCAGCAGAACTGCAGATCTTTGTTTCTCAATATGGATGCGGGAGCAGGGTCAGCAACAGGGGGCTGCATACATTCATTACCATACACATAGCATCATCAAGTTAAGGCAGAGTGTTGAAAATCTACAGAACATTTATTTATATCAGTATAGGGTATATAAAAACTTTGAATGGGACTGGAGCACTAAATTGGACATAACTGTCTTTCTTCAGCTACAGGAATCTTTTCTCCATTTATTATTCTACAGTGTCTGTGTGCTGGAACTCATTATCTGCCCTCCAGAAGAACCACTTAGATAGCCGTACTGTGGGCAACTCCCTTCCAGTTATTGGGAAAAGGGTGACTAATGTTTTAATATATTTGCTGGAACAATTCATAATAAAATAGTGACAATATAAAATGCAAAATAATGGTGTGAATAAAAAAAAAAGATAAACTACAGCTACAGTCAGATCCAGAATTATTGGCATCCTTGTTCAGATGAAAAATGAAAAAAGCGGTTAATTAGTTGAATCTCTCACTGAAAACATGAGAACATCTGACCTTTACGCGAAGTAAATTTATTACAAGAAAATGAAAAACACTTACCAGAAATATTTTGAAATATGTTATATTATTTGAAATATAGTGACAGAAATATATTGTGTCACTCTTATTGGCACCCCCTAATTTAGCACTTTGTACACCCTTCTTTTGCCAGCATAACAGCACTGAGTCTTCTCTTGCAGGTCGGGTTTAGCAAGGGAGAAAGGAGTGGACATGTTAAACGGTTACTTGTATGGTCACGGAACAAATTTTGTGTGGATTTGTACAACCCAGTTGTAACCTCTTGGCAGAGGTAGCCAGATTTTCATTTAGAATTTTCTGTTACTTTGTGGAGACCATGATGCCATGTATCCGCACAAGGCTATCAGGGCCTTTGGAGGAAGAACAGCCCCACAACATCACAGAACCTCCACCATCTTTAACACTGGGGATTAGATTAGACTCAGACCTACTTTGAGTGTTTGTTGGCAGAAAACTCATCTGTTTTTATCTCATCTGACCATAGAGTCTGGTTCCAGTCAAGGTTCCAGTAGATTCTAGCAAAATCCAGGCACGTATATATGTGGTTAGATGAAAGAAAAGGCTTGTCTGGCGTGCCTTTTGAATGCAGCGTAGAGGTGACCTGTAATAGTAAGAAGGCTTGGTGGCCCCAAAATGATTCAGTCTTCTAGGTATGCCAATAATTGTGACATGTGGTTAAATATTTTTGGTAAGGGTTTTTTTTCTTTTTCTTAGAATACATTTAATATGATAAAAGGTTGGGTGACGCACATATTTTCAGTGTGAGATTTTTTACTCATCTTTACCAAGGGTGCCACTAATTCCAAAGCTTAATGTAAAAAAAAAAAAGCTTATTAAATAAATAATGTGGTTATGATTAGAAAACATAATAATTTCAGGATTTTGAGAATATTATTATGTCTATCATCTAACTGAAGTCATGAGAAAACAATGGCCTGCCGTTCAGTATCGAATATTTGATCAAAGCTATAATAGAAACAAGTAATTGTTTACAGTTCCAGGGCAGTTGCCTGCGTGATCAGAGTCTCTGTCTGTCAGGGGATTAAACAGCAAACAAGGCAGAACGGCTCACCAGCCAATGACTGTCTGCCTAATTGTTCGCTAACCAATAAGGGCGGCCTTAATTGTTTGGACAGACTGAATTGACTTAGCTCAGCTTCTAATTAATCTCCAATGTAATGATGCAAGCGAGGGTAAGAACAGTGTGGAGGATAGGAAAATGTGTTTTTGCGAATGCAGCATCTTCCCCTGAGACTGAACCACTGGTAAGGTGGTGGTGATTGCTTTGAAGTGAGATATAAATACAGGAATCCCCTTTTGGCCCTGAAGAAGCTCCAAACAAATCTCAAGAGGCGCATACAGTCACACTAGAGCTTTGATGACGTGGCCAAAAGGTTCATGCCACCATAAGCTCCATAAAGACTGGCTTGTTTACAGTCATTCAATCACAGCCAGACATTCATTTATTATCTCACCCCTTTAATAGCAGGTTGTCAGCTGTTGTTTTGTTGTTTCTCTCAGACGTGCCAGCTCCATTGCGGAGAGAAAACAGAAGCTCTAACAGAGAACCGCATATATATATATGGTTCTGCAAGCTGCTCAGTAAAACGTACCAGCTAATTTCCTTATAAAACCGCACAAACTGTACCTGAGACTACTCATTTTTTTAAAGCCAAAGGCTGACACTTCAAATATGGACTTTGTTTCATTTATTACTGTTTACTGCTCTTTATACTTTTTTTTAATGTAGAAACATTAGATTTCATTATTTTCAAAAATCGTTTCTTCAAAGAAAATATATAGGGATATTAACTCCTCTCCAGATTTTTAAGATGTCGCTCACATACACAGGGGGGTCTCCCACAGGTGTACCAGGGCTTCAAAACACACTGAGTGAGATAAACAGGACAATTACTGAACCCTGGGAAGAATCACAGGAAAATTATGCAAAGTATGTTTTAAAGTGTGGTTTTAGCGGAGTGTGGGCTGATGATTTTGCACAGCATGAAGCTCTCGAATGTATGTGCAGAGGTGTGCAAGCTTCACTATTTAGTTTTACATTAGTATTTATTTCTACTCTCTCTTTCTCTCCCTCTCTTTTCTCTTCATCTCTTTAGTGTCTTACTTTTCTATTCTACAATTTCTTTTGCTCACTTTTTTATATAATGTTTATGGATGTCCTTGGAAATCTTAGTTATTTTTATGTATATATGTTAATATATGCTATGTATATATACATAATTATATCTGTGTATACATGTATTGGTGTATATATATATATATATATATATATATATATATATGTATATGTGTATGTGTGTGTGTGTGTGTATATATATAAAATATTTAGAGCTTTTTCAAATTTAACTAGCATTTACATAGTAATAGAGAATCTGAGCAATTCCCTGTAAAACTATCGTACAAAGGTTATATTGTAATCATCAATGTTTAAAGGCTCAGTAAAACAGTGCAGCAGCTGTGTAACTACGAAGAAATACCAAAGCATGCACTTTAAAATTAACATTGACAAATTAGATGATGCATATGAACACAAATGAATTACTCTGCCAAAGGCAGCTCCATTAAGGCAAGGATTCCAGCCTGCGGGGGGACGGGGGTTTGTTGGTGGTATGAGATAATAAGGTAAATTCAAACATGCATGTCTACCACTCAAGCATATCTGTGATCTCCCTGACTAATAAGCAGACTAACTCCAATATTTTTCCTAGAAGAAGCAAGAACAAAAACTTTAAAAATGGACTGGTGTCTTGCCAAATTTAGGCATATGCCTAATAGTGCAAATAAAAGCAGTGAAGAGAGTGGCAAAACCAAGATGAGCGGGAACAGCAGATTTCTGCAACAGAATCTACACTAGTTAGTTTCTAAAGTAATGTATTTTTAAAGTTAATAAAACATTTTGAAAATGCATCTAAAATACATGTATGATGTGTATACAATTATTTATACTGTATGAGGGTTTTTATTTTTGCAGGGAGAGCATTTTAATGTAAACAGTTTGTAAAATGAAATGATGTTTTTGACTCAGTTGCTCTAAAGAAAATGAAGAAAGGACAGTTCATATTTATTGGCCAGTACGTGTTCATATTACATACATACACATTACATACATATATTACATGCAGGAATATCGCATTTTAATAATACACTGAAGACACCAATTTATTTTAATAATAATAATAATAATAATAATAATAATAATAATAATACCAATTTCTGCCTAGTAATGGAACTGGATGTTGGATTTGCTTACTACGAAATATTATGCAGTTCCAGCCCCTTATTATATATATTGCTAATAACTGAGATGAAGAACGATAAAATGATAAGAGATGGTGATGGCTTAGGTCAGCAGTACACATCCGGTGTTAACTAGTGGAGACAGCAAGAAGGTTGCAATTTCATGGACTGTGACTTTAAATCTATGTTCTGCTTCTCTGATTTTGTGTTTACCAGCTGCACCAACAAGAACGAAACATGGAAGAATGTCAAATCAGAGAGAGAAGAGAGCCACAGGAGAACCCTACTGGGCATATTCGGGTGAGTTGTTCCTTTCCTGCTTTTAATCAAGAACGTTTCTCTTTGAACGGACATTGTTATTGCACAACTTCCTTTATGGTGCATTATTTTTGTCTTCCCTTGTCTGAACAAAATCACTGTTAGTCTCTTTCTTCTTCCTAAACAAGAAATAATTTCCTTTAGAAATATTTAGCCATTAGGCTTTTTTGTTCTGTGACATGCTATTTCTGTGAAGTCTCCTTCAAAGCTCTGACATACCATACCAATATGGTTTAAATGACAACATGAATTATTAATCATAGTTAAACCCTACAAATCTGCCATTTTATGCCTAGGCTGACTGTGTGGGTGTGTATATTGATTGGCAATGTCATTTCCCTAGTCACCGTAACAACTTCAGAACAGTAGCAGAAAAGATGGTGGTAATGACAGAGCGCCATGATTTTTCAATGAGAGGCAAAAAACATTCAGGGGCGAATTCGTACATGTTTCTCGAAGCATGGACCTCACAGCATACAGCAAAAATAAGGTGAAATTGAGCTTTCTGTGCACCCGGTTGCAGCTGTGCCACTTTCCACATCTGGCTGGTTTTAAAGCGAGCTTCACTGTCTTTCTATTTAAGAGCTTAGTATAACACTGATGGCACAGGATAATTAAGCAAATCCTCACCTTTTACAGTGCTAGGTGTAGATATTTAGGGCAACTGCTGAAGATTGTAGCTATCACTTCATAGTGTAGCCACTGCTGTAATTCCTGCTCTTGTTTCTTTTCTTTCCAAATAGAACACATGTAAACTACTGTGCTAAAATAATGTTTTCAAAATGATGTGCCATGGAGCAAACAGATCATACATACCTTTTTCTCATTGTTCTACATCTAATCCCAGGATAACTTTTAATCTCTCTAATGTTGGATGTTGGCAGTCTTTTATTTCCAGTGGCAGGTCATTGCTGTTTTGCTTTTTTGCTGGGCTACTGAGTGCCGTCCGAGAGATTCCCTACAAGCGCGGAACGTTTATGCCAGCGGTCCCAACAGACTTCCAACAGGGAATGATCTTTAAGTGCTCTACTTTCCTGCTTTATGCTCTCCTTGACAGCTTCATGAGTGTGTTTGCCCGATACGCCCCAAGAGGTCTCTGCCCTGAGTCTTGGAAAGGAAAACTTTGAAATGCTAACTCAATCAATGCAATGTTAAGTTTCCCAGTTCGTTTTTTTTCTCCACAAACTTTATCTATATATAAAAGCTGTATTGTCTTGGAGACCTTACATAGCAAACTCTTCAGTGCTGAACTAACACCTGCGTTGTTGGATTAACTCCAGTAAGATCTTCCTGTTGTTAAAGAGTGTTTGCTTGGGTACTTACCAAATTAGTGTAGCTGTTGATCTAACACCGCGGATTTTACCGAGCAGGATTTTAACGTGCTGTCTGAGAATGTTTGAGTTGACCTCAAAATGTTGTTAAGAGAAAAATTATGTTGTGCTCTTATTTTGGGTCAAAGCTGTAAAATTATCTATAAAATAGATGCACAAACCAAAGGCATGTTAGTATGCCCCAGTCTACAAGTCTACTGACAAACAAGTATGAGAGAGACTTATAACTCAGATACGTCCGCTCAAAATATATGTATTTTATATGCTTTCAGCTCCATGGTTATTCCAAAAGACTAAAGTAGACTGAATTCAGGGTGGGTATGCTGTGTAATCTTAGTTAATGTAATGCACAGTACATGTGTAGCAGTTTGATTTGTTTTCTGTTGATTTGCACACAGAAATACAGGCGTCAGGGTACCTCATGGAGCACATTTGTCTTTGACAGATAGCCCATGAGGTTTGTCAGACTTGGTTGATCATAGTTGCCAGACTGACTGTTTCCAGGCAATCTTGGTTTAAAGTCTAACAAATGCACTATAAAATATGCCTGATTTTGCCAAGTTACATCTCACAGCTTGAGGCCAATGTGCGAACAGAATCCGCTTAGCACAGATTTTATAGAAGCTGTTCAATAGCCCTTTTGTTTTAACCTCTCAAATCCTCTGACATTTGAGGCGTCTTAATTGGCAAGTTTTTCTTTTTGTATCTGTGTTTGCGTGTGTGTTCTGAGAGAAAGCAGAAGGTGCTTATACCTTTTATGCTCACACAATCATTTCTGTGCCAGAGGATTTCTGTAGGCTCCTCGGTCTTAATGCTTTGTGTTCCAAATATTTTCTTTGGACTCAGTACAGAAAAGCAACATAAAACAGGCAGGAAATGATCAAATGCCAAACCCTATAAGCTATAAATAAGCACAAACATAGCTCCTGTGAAATCAAAAGTGTGTCAGCTCAGTAATTTATTAGTGATGCTACATCTTTTGTATTTTTTTTATTTTTTTTTATTTAGAAAATATGTAAGCTTTGTTGACGGCCACTTTTAGATGTGTTTGAAAAGGGTAGAGAGGGAAAAAGGCCACAGGCAGTTCACAGGCCACGTTCGGCAATCAGAGACTGATGCCGTCATATGTGTGGAGGGCTGGTAAACGCTGTCAGGTGTAGCTGTTTCTGAATTCTGAAAAATCTGGTTTTGATCAAACTGGAGTTTTTCTGACAGTAATATTCTAGGAAATGTCTTTAAGGGACCATAAATATATTTTGACCTTGAGACCTATTTTGACCTTTAAATGCAGTTTTCCCCCTTTTAAATTTAAAATGCTAGAATTTTACTTCTGATTGAAATATGTTCAGGGAAACCTTTAGTTTGTAGTAGAAAAGGTCAAAATTTAACCTTTATTCCCAGGCCTCCACGCTTATACAATACAGGGCAAAAGTCTTGGTCACCCTCATTTTTTAATACGAATTTTGTCTCAGATGTTTATTTTATGACGTCCACATTACTGCGTCAGAAAGATCTTTAGATTTCCAAATCTAACGTTTCCAACAAAGATTAAATGTTACAGAAAAGAATGTGTGTTTGCCAAAAGAAGGTAACATACAGTATTATGTAATAAACCACTTTTCATACAAAAAAAGAAATGCTGGCTGGCAGGGATTACCTGAAAAATCAGAAGCAAGTGTGACAGTCAAAGTCTCCAGGAGAACTGTGGCAGATTCTCCAAGATGCTTAAAAGCTTCCCAGCCAATGTCCTTATAAAACTGTACGAAAGGCAAGGCAAGGCAAAGCGTTGTCACACCAAATATTGACTTTAGCCATAGTTTAGTTAAATATAATTTAGTTTAGTGCTGTTTATTGCTCTTCGTATAATTTTTTATGTAGAAAATGTATAGTTACTTTTGAAGGCATCACTGCTTCACAGCATTTCTTTACATGTGCCAAACACTTTTGCACAGAACTGTATATCCAATATGTCCCATTATATGCAACCCTCCAATGTACACTGTGTGCAGACGATGTGATTACTGGTGTGCTTGCTCAGATATCTGTGGGTGGCGTTATGAAATCACTGCAGTGGCTGTAAATTACGTGTCTTCAGATATTTAGGCCATGGGTGTGATTGATAACATCTCCGTGAGGGAGTGCCGTTTTTCAAATTTCTTTTATTTCTCAGGTCTGTGTCCCACTCTTTTCTACCCCCACACACAACATACACATGATTGGCTACCCCATGGTCCCTAACCTCCCTCTCCAATTTTATCACTCTTCCCTCCGTTCATTTGGGGTCTCTAATTTGTGCTTTGCTTTCAGCTGCAAATTAAAATTGCCTCGTCTCTGCTGGAGACCTATTCAGCCTCTAATCTAAACTATGCCTCTGTCAGCTATATTTTCTGAACAATTGTTTATTGTTTTTTAAGTGATAATCACACATGTGAGAATGATCACTCTAGGTGGAACAGTAAGTCAATTACATCTAAATGATATAAAGGAGGTAATTTAAATGTAATTAAGTAGAGAAAATGCTACAAACTGCCATAAGTGGGCCTGAATACTGTTATTCAATCTAGCCGCACACTGGCAATTACGTTACCCAGGGGGTTGAGATTTGATTTTTATTTCTTTAGTGTCTGCTTATGCAGGTATTTCTCAGATCGAGACAGATAATATTGCACACTGAAGGGCACAATATATATTTTTCTCCTTATTCCATCACTTTCTTATTTACCTCTTTCTCTGCATAGCGTTCTTTGTACTTCAGCAAATATTCACTTTAAGCTTGAAAGAAGGTATTGATGTTTGGCAACTCTCTGTTGTTGCAAGATGACATTATTATAGAAGCCTCACTCTGCTGTCATTTACAAGGCCATGCAGCAAACATTTCTCAAGGTGATTGCTGTAAAAAGCTCTGTTTATAAAAAATAATCAGGTACTAGGATGCCATCAATCACACTAGCTACAAAACAGCCCCAAAGCATCAATGATCCAACACCATATTTTACAGTCGGTATCAGGGGCTTAATCTATGCAGTCACTAACATGTTGATGGTGCAGTTACAGTAATGCATAATGTTCAAGCATTGCATTTCATGTGATACTCTCAGGAAAGGTTTTTTTTTTTTTGTGAAACCTTTCCGAATAGCTCCAAATATTCTTCAGGAATGTCATGTGATTTTGGCGTGTTTTTTAAAAAAAGAAAATGGTTTCTCGTTAAAGAAAAGGTAAGTCGTTTCTCTAATTGTTTGACTTCATTTAAGTCATTGTGTGTAATGTGTGTTTATACAAATATTTTTTACCCATTCTAATAGTCAAACAAAGCCCAGTGATCAATCGTGCTCAGGGTTATGAGCACTAATAATCTGTGTCTGATGATGATCTGTGGCTCTAACGTTTTAGCTTTTATGAAGTGACACTTAAAATGATCACTTGGAGTTGTGGAGTTGCTGGTCATGCTGGTATTACACAAGTCTTTAAGAATTCGTGACATGGCCTTTGTTTAGGAGGGAGTATGCCGACTTAAATATTCCAACCCCACCCAGACTACAGTCTAGACACTGTTCGTATGATTATATCTCTGTATCTGGGAGGAAGAGGATATGAAGCTAATGGCGGGTTTGCCTTGGGAACGTAGGTGTACTTTTTCATGATGCATTACCAAATTAAGAAACTGCCCTATTAAACATAAATAACAACTGGCTTTATTATGGATTAAGAAACTGTTTACAGCGGTCCTTTAAGATTATTACTTGTTATGGGATGATCCCAATAAAATCTTTTCCAAATTCTATAACAGACATTGCAGTAACACATGTTCACCATGTCAGATTACACAATGAAGATTCCCTAATGATAGACCCGTGATTAAAAAAAATTACTATACGCTGCTAATGTCATCAGCACAATCTGGACTTGTTCAGAAAATGGGGTCACAAAGAGAGCTTGAGCTAAAAGGGTATATATTTTGTTATGTCCATTAGCATGTTTCATTTTGCCATTGCTGTCTGAATCTGTCATGAATTTTGCATAATCTTATGACATCCTCCTATTGATGGCTTCAGACGCTGAACGAATCCTATTGTGTGTTCTAAGACCGCCGATCTCAGCTCTTGACCAAAGGATTCTATTACAATGTATTTTTTTTTCTCTTTTTGGATTTTTGTCTTCAACAGAAAAAAAAAATCATAGCTTGTAAAGCCAGCTTAACAAAAATCAGAGCCAGAAAGATCCGCAAAACCTGCATTGCCACGACATCATAGTCCTATTGTAGTCCTTGGCCAAGATCCCCTTTTTTTTCTTTCTGGAGAAAGAGTAAACTATAGATTAGCTGAAGAATCCACAGTTATTACTCTGTAAATCAACAAATGTTGTTCCCACAGAGCTGTATTTTTTCCAACATTGAAGATATTGTGGACTTCTGGGACTTAACAAGATATAACTATAACAAGAATGTCATGACCCTACTATTTCATTAGTTAGAAAGCTGTGGAACAGAGCTGGAGGCATACCTCCTTAATCACATTCAAAGACAAAGCTCTTGATAAAAAAAAATAGATATACAGTAACCTGAGGTTCTAATAGATTTGTTCATACTCTCACTGTTTTTAGTCAACATTACTCATACTAATGGGGCAAGATAATAACAATACGAGTAAAACCCTGAGCATTAGAATCTTCCATCAAACTGTCACAGCTGGATCCACCACCAGCACAGGGGCCACCAGAAGTCCAGAATCAGTTCCTACTCCTGTACAGATGTTTTCCTACTGATTCACTCACCTGTTTTCCATTCCCATTTATCAACCTCTGTATTGAGACCACTCAGTTCATTCACACTCTGAAGGTTTTGCTCATTGAACATTTCCGAGCATTGTTTCTAGTGTTTTGATCTCTATTTTGCTTTCGACTCGACTCGCTTCTGTGTTGTCTCCATAGCTGTGGTTGTCCATATATTGAACTTTGCATGTCTGCAAAATACATCCTTTATCTGCAAGTTTGGATTGTTACAATAAAGAGACTTTTATATGCATTCAGCTGCCTTGAACGAGTCAACTCTTGAGTCAACTCTTGAGCTGGCTCTTATAGGTGAATGCTGGGAGCCTACTTGCATATCTGAAGAGCCATAATACGTTCTTGCTGAGAATTTGGCAGGGTTGTGTGTTTAGCGTTGAAGTTTAGCAGCATTGTTTGAATTTCTAATATGGTCGATCACATACAGTGTAATTATGACCGAATTGCTTCCTGTGAATCTTATCACCATCTGATTTGTTTGGCACAGAATAACAAATCTGTGTGTGCCTGATGCAGAGTGAGGTTTCCACTGCACTGCTGCTTATGTATGTAGTGTATTGTGGAGGTGAACATCAGGATAAAAGGAAGTGTATTTGAATTCTACTTTAATGAAAGGTAAGTGCAGACACAGCAGGCACAATAATATAATAATGCATTTTTACTGTCATTGTCAATGCAATATGTCTTTGTCAAAGCGCAATGGTTTTACATTTATTTAAATAGATTTTATACCAAACAAAAGGCAAAATATGTGTAAGATTATATTGAACAATTTATGTAATAGATTAACGTTTAGTGACTCTAAAGCCAGCTTTGAGGGAAAAAAACAGAAAGGAGCCATTTGCGATTTGAAAGAGTCAGCTCTTATTGGTGAGCTAAGCTGGTTGCCCTGACTCATTGAAAAGAGCCTGAAATCCCATCAATAATTTGAGTCATTTTAAAAGCAAATGTCTCCTACAAACATACATGAAGTGAAAAATGTATTAGATACGTTATCTACCTTATAACTACACTCATTGCCAATTCTATCAGGTAGGTGTACCATAGGCGTGCCAATTTTTATGCATTATTAAAATAATATTCGAATAACTATACAGATAATATTTGAATAATCATTAAACTTGATTAAACTGTTTGATTAAACTTTAATTACAGCTGCAAGGCTGCCTATACCGATATTTAAACTGATGCCCACATATGCCCAAAATGGCACGTATTCTGCAAAATATTAAACCATTACCTACTGCAGTGTGGATGTGCAGTGTATCATTTAAACTGGACTTTACAACATCCTCACATGGCAGTCAGTTAACCTATAGCATGTTTCATTAGCTAAGTTAACTACCTCTGTAATATACTGCCACACACTTTGTTGGCTGCATTCAGATGATGTGCTACAAAATCGCTTCACGATGGCTTAATCTTGGCTTTCCTATGGAGAGCTAGAGAGAGTGGTCCCGCTTTGGATTTTATGCCTTGCAGCTGTAATTAAAGTTTAATCAAACCAAACTTGACCCTCTTTGCCGCTTACCCTCCAAAGCTCAACCACTGAGACAAACCACTGTATGGGATGTGGAAAGAAGTCAGTTTGTACAGGCATGGAGGGAACATTTACTTCGTTCATCAGCACCAAATCATTTACACATTTACCGCGAGAGTGAGTTGCACAGCAATGTGTTAGCAGTGAGAGAGATACACCATGATAGCCTGATGAGGGTGGCCCTCTGACTTTTTGTCTTAAATTATGTTTTCCCAAAAATGAATCCAGAAAGATAAACTGTTGAACAGCTTTCAGACTTCTCAGACTTAATTCTCAGTGAGCATATCTTGATGATGCAGTGCAGTAACCACAGGGTGAGCAACGAGCAAACCGCTCATAACCTGGAGGCAGCCATACACCTCCTCATCAATAGCACACTTTCCTGAAATTTGCTAGACATACAACCCTTAAGATTATTATTATTCAATAATACTCAGAAACACCCAATTTATTATTTGATTTTTAAAGACTTGAATATTGAATATTCGAAAATATGGACTCATTCCCAGTAGGTAAACACCTGCTGCTTTGCATCGTTTTTCATCCTTCCTCTAGCCCATCTATCAGAGGAAAGGACCACTGCTGATACAATAATTGGTTATTGAATCATTCTCAGCACAGCAGTGTCATTGACATGGCAGTGGCACGTTTGAGTGTGTATGCCATTAATGGCTTGCATTTATTCAGACCCCTTATCCAAAATCAAACCAAAGTTCGTTTAGCCACAACGTTAACATAACAAGGAACATGTTACCACCAAATACAATGGGTATCAGTTACTTTTCCCTTTATGAGGCAACAACAACAACAACAACACACAATTCCATCTGCAGTGCAAATTGCACTCACCGAAGTTCAGACACTGATAGAGCAACCCACAAAAACAAAGAGGAACTTCGTTCATTCCACCCTTCAGTTTGCCACAATAGAGCTCTTAGTGAGAAAAAAATGGAGATTAAAGAAATTAGCCCCAAGAAGCCTTGGTTTACAGTGATTTTAGAACAGCCAAGGGGCATCGTTAGGCACGACGCAGAGCGAGCAGGCTTTTGGCTTTTATAAAATGGTTACTACGTATACCTGGCAAGGTTTCATAAAATAAACACACAGCAACAAAAAAATGCAATAATTTATTGATAACAAATAATCATTCTTCAACCAAGCAATGTAGTTCTTCAGTAACATTTAGCAGAATGGTTGCCAAGCAACACACAGACGCAGCAACACACAGACGCAGTGGAAAGCATGCTTAAAGATTGGGGTGATTATGAACATTTATCTGAATAATACCAGTAATTGTGCGATCGTTGAAGTAGTGTTCAATTATGTTAGCACTACTCTTTGCTGGTCCAAGAGTGTTTGACTCTGGACAGGTGCATTTTAATTGTGCGGTGCCAGAAGCAAGGATATTGCTCCAGCATCTTCTCTCATTGTAGTTTGGGTGCCGGCGAGATTGCAGGGATGAATCGCATTTATGCGCTATCACTGACATGATGTCTTTTGCCTCTAGGCCAGCATCAGAGAGTTTTTGTACAGTGGTGCTTCGCAAGCAGTGGTTGGTGTAGATTGTCTCAGTGCCGGCTGCTTTACAAATCCGTGGCAACATGGACCCAAGGAAGTTCTCCCCCATGGGCTGTCTAGTATATCTAAAGTTAGGAGAAAGAAAAAAAAATTGTTCCAGTCATGTCGCAGTTACATTGTAACCACATATGTATCTACCATTGGCAGCTATTATTGCTCACTTTCCCCTAGCTTTTGTCACTTGCCAGCAATATCAGTTTTGTTACAGGGTAGAGTAACCAAGCTACACTGTGACAAAAATTATATCGCTGAGAGTAATAAGCTACAAATAAAAACATGCAAGCTAGCTAAAGTTACATTGTTAACTTACCATACATCGTTGTTGTTGTTTGTCCTCTTTGGATGGAGATAAAAGGCTGGTGGATTGGGCGGAAGCAACGGGAGATATTTCTCCAAAGAAGCAACAGGACACAGCGGGTTTCCTGGCTGCTCAAGCATAAATCCCCATAGGCTCTCTTTGCTTCTTTCGCCGGCGTCGTTGTGGGTTTTTTTGTGCATTAGTTGAATGACATCGTTGCATACTTGTGACCGTTCTCGTCCTGGTGGATGATAAATGATTCTGGCTTCAGTTGGTGGTTGCTCTTTAGCTCTGTCTCTAGCTCTCTCATATGCAGCTGCACATCAAACCAGACTTTGCTGACAAGACCCTCAGGTGTATTTGGAGTCAGTACCTGAGAGTGCTTGATGTTCTGAAAGTCTGCCTCCATTAACACTTGGTGCTGGGATGTTTTGTCACATCTTTCTCGGCGTAGTTTTTTCACTACTCCAACGAAAATGTTGTTACTAGTGATGAACTCATGATCTTTCAACAGACACCAGGATCGGCTGATTGGTGGATCATTGATGAACCAGATAAGCCCCACACGTAGGTCAACATAACTGGTGAAACCATATTGTTCATCTTTCCTGTTTTTCACAGTGGCATAAAACTGACAGAGAGCCAGGCTTAGGTCCATTTTGGTGATTGTTTTAAAATCAATAGCTAGATATTTCTCTGCACACCAGGTCTGAAAACAGCAAACGGACCACATAGGCTTTTTAGCGGTCCTGGCTTTGTTTCTTGACTTTTCATTAATTTCATTAATTTCAGCATATCTCCTTTGTCTGACACTTTGAAACAATTTATTTAGCACAGTAGTACTGAGGTAATGAGGTCACAGGTGTGTGTTTAAAGAGTAATTTACAACTGCTTCAAACACAGCTCAGCCAATCATAATCAAGGAATGGAACTATCCGTTTTATAAACTAATTTTTCCACAAGTGTTTTTGAGAGAAACTATCATGAGATACTATATTCTGTGCATGCTAAATAACCATATAAGTGTTCATTTTAGGACAGCATAAAAATTATGAGATCATTGATATTCTAATATATTTAAATACCAACTCTTGTTAATATTAAAATTTGAATGTCTTTATAAGAGATTTGACAGTCTTAATCAAGATACATTTGAGCGACTTTATCATGTTAGCCCTTTGTTTCTCCCACATACATTCAATACATATGGAATTCACATGTAACACGTGTAAGTATGACCTTTTTCTTGCAATGGCCTAAATTTTCAGGTAATTACTTTTTAAAGGTGGCTTGATGAAGCACTGTTCCACTTGGGCTTTATTACCTGAAATTGCATGTAAAAACCTTGCAGATAGGAAAGACTGTTTGCAAAGTGCAAAGTGCTGTCATAGGGCTTAAAACAAATTGACAGTCCTCTTTATTTTACCTTGCATTAAAATATTTGGTTTATCTTCAAGAAAAGGGTTTAGGTAACAGAA
This sequence comes from Pangasius djambal, assembly GCA_022985145.1. Classification (NCBI taxonomy): domain Eukaryota; kingdom Metazoa; phylum Chordata; class Actinopteri; order Siluriformes; family Pangasiidae; genus Pangasius; species Pangasius djambal. The sequence goes on along the minus strand of CM040976.1, from coordinate 11,667,479 downwards.
TTTGAAAATCTAAGAAGTAAGAAATTATATATAAAAAAAGATATAATTGAATTCATTTTGTTTTCTTATACTACAGATTGTTGTTTTTTTTTTTTGTTCAATTAGCAGAGATGCACGTTTTCTTCAACAGGATGCAGAGACATTGAAGCAGATAGCACAGAAAGGAAATTTGTTTTGTCTGGAACTGTTCTGGGTCATTGATTTATTGTTTCCTTCTGTGCCATTTTAAAGTCTACAAATAGAACACAGCTGCACTGAGTTGTAGAACAGAAATATAATGATAGTCATATAGAATATCTATAACATATTGGGCTGTTCTATTTTTTATATTCTTCTCTAATATAATTGAATGTGATTTGAAAATGTTAATATTCACCTTACACACACTGGATAATACTGGCTCCATATGAAAGGCTATAAACAATGTAAAGGGTTCATTATAAGAAGCAGTGGTGAAACCTAAGTTGGGCTGTTAACCTTCTGATTAACATTCACAATAATCAGAAGAACACCAATTTTATGTGGTTGTTTAACCCTTTAGTGAATCACTTTGTACGTATACAATGACAATAAAGGTATTCATTTTGTACACTCCAAGGATCTGCAGCAGGTTACTCTTGTAGCTTTCCTTCCTATTAATGTCCCTGTAGTTACTATAGCAGTGAATGAAGAATTTGCTTTAAAACCAAATCAGCTGGGAGTTTAAGTGTTAAAATTGAGGTTTGTGCTAGTAACTAGTACAAGAAGGTCTACATTTTATGCTAATGATGTGGAAGCTAAAGTGGAGCGAATTTAAGACTTTGAAGATCACTGACATACTATGAAGTAAATTATACCTCTGTTCTCCTAAGCAGATTATTTTTCTTCTGATCAAGCCAATAAGTATCAAAGGGAAGACCTTTAAGGGTGCAGGGCTTTCTGAATGCGTGATACTGCAATATAGAAATGAAGTTGATTAAAGACATGGAAATAGATTAAAGACTCTCAAAATCATGAAAAGAAGGATGTTGAGATGCTGTTTTTTAGTAGAGAAAAATAGGACACAGTATTTATCAGGTTTGCCTTAGAGGTCCACCAATATTCCTTCTTCCTGAATTCAACATATATATTTAGCTATGGAAATTCATATACAGTTAGGTCTGGAAGTTTTTGCGATTTTGCCTTTATACACCATCACAATGGATTTGAAATAAAACAAACAAGATGTGATTGAAGTGTAGACTTTCAGCTTTATTTTAAGGTTCCACAAAAATATGGCATTTACCCTTTAGGAATTACAGCCATTTCAACAAAGTACCTCCATTTTAAGGGGCTCAAAGGTATTTGGACAAAGTAACACAATTGTAAATATAACCATAATTTTAATACTTGGATGAAACTCTTTTTGCAGTCAATGACTGCCTGAAGTCTGGAGCCCATGTTCTCAAAACTCAAATTCTGAGTTTCCTCCCTGGAGATGCTTTGCCACGCCTTCACTGCAGCCACCTTCAGTTACTGCTTGTTTGTGGGTCTTTCTGCCTTCAGTCTTGTCTTCAGTAAGTGAAAAGCAGCTCTATTGGGTTAAGATCAGGCGACTGACTTGTCCATTGAAGAATATTCCATTTCTTTGCCTTCAAAAAGTCTTGAGTTGCTTTCGCAGTATGTTTAGGGTCATTATCCACCTGCACTGTGAAGCGACGTCCTGTCAGTTTTGTAGCATTTGGCTGAACGTTCCACCACCTTTGTTACTGTGCTGCAGTCCCATTAACCTTTGGGATATATAAGCCCACTGTGGTTGCCAAGGGAATGCTGACAATGTGGAGATTGCCTTGTCATGTCCATTTTGTCCATAATTTTAATACTTGGATGAAAGAATTTTCATCCAAGTATTAAAATTATGGTTATATTTACAATTATGTCACTTTGTCCGAATACTTTTGAGCCCCTGAAAATGGAGGTACTTTGTTGAAAATGGCTGTAATTCCTAAACGGTAAATGCCATATTTTTGTGGAACCTCTTACAATAAAGCTGAAAGTCTACACTTCAATCACATCTTGATTGTTTTATTTCAAATCCATTGTGGTGGTGTATAAAGGCAAAATCACCAAAACTCTGTCATTGTCCAAATACTTCCGGACCTGACTGTATGTTACAAGAACTTTGTTCTTATGAATATCTTCAGAATTAGCACAACTTTTTATTTATAATTTATTATTATTGATCAGCTCTCAGTTTTGAAAGCTTCCCTGAAATGTTACTGCTGCGTCATTGAAAAGTGCTAAAGGCTAGGCTGACTGAGAGTGGGTAATGAAATAATACTATGGAGTTAAAGCTGGCATGATTTCTTTAAAAGACCCGGAAACACTAACTTAAAAACTTCTGTCTATGACTGCAAATCTGTTTAGCAACATGAAATTGTTTTTGGGTAACTATACATTTATACATGATGTATACAACTGCACATCATCTCTGGCTACTGAAAAATGGTTTGCTATTTTATGGTCACTGGCAGTACAGAATAATTTTTTTCTTTCTTATTGTGATTTTTAGTAAGAAATATTATTCTACTTTTATCTAAAACGGATATATTCCATCTGGTGCCTGGTCACTCGTTGAGGCTAACACTGAAACAGGAAAAATGACAATAACTACAGGTCCACAATCCAAACCCCGATCCCCTCCACTGTCACTTTTAATAATGTCAGCATGGTGTGTTTGTTTCCTGTCATTTGTGCCTGGTGTCTGGAACATTGCGGGTTAGATTGAACATGACTCGTAAGCGGTGCTCTGCCAAAATCTGCGAGAGCTGCCAAATAGCGTGCTATCTGTTCCTTTTCCTCGAGGGACAAAATGGACATGACAAGGCAATCTCCACATTGTCAGCATTCCCTTGGCAACCACAGTGGGCTTATATATCCCAAAGGTTAATGGGACTGCAGCACAGTAACAAAGGTGGTGTATTGAGACAAACATGTGGCTGCAGGACTTGAGGGAATGTGATGAAGAGTGGTGTCTATCAAACTAAATGACTTGGCTGACTGGAGCAGATTGCAGACAAAGCATACAGAGGCAATAAAAGGGTTTTATGGCTAATAATCCATGAGCTCTGGCCAAAAGTTGGATTATGAGCTTCATACTGCCTATTTAAAATTGTAGGTCTGTATACAGAATTGTACAATTACACATAGCACAACGTAGCACATAGTTTTAGACATGAGTTATCTATGTCACACACCCTCATAAATATTGTGACTGTAAAAAATGTACACTAGTGAAAAATGGTAAGTATATATATATATATATATATATATATATATACTATATATGTATATAGTATTTTGTTTCATTTGCCTTAACATACTGTATATACTACATCAGTGATATTCAAATTATGAGATGGTGAAGAAACAAAATGTTGACACACTAAGTTATGGTCTGTCAGAATAAAGAAGGACTTCTTTAATTCTTCTACCACTCCAGTGTCTCCGCTCCGCTAGTGCAAAATTGAAGGACAAGAGTTCCAAACAGTTCCGAAAGTGATCTTGTATGGGCGAGGGAAGCACAGGAATATAGTTTCAGGGTTTGATTTTGACATAGGAATAGCACTGTGCCCACTGTGCCCACCAGTGGTATTCTCCACCATTAATGAAAGAGATGGGTGAAAGTGCAGTCTATGCTTGAGCAACGGGATAAGGGGGTGACTACTTGGCTAAGGTTTTAGTAGAAACAGTGACAGACCTTAATACCTTGCAAAAAGCCTATAATCAGATCTTGGACGAGTGAGTGAGAATGACATCAATAAACACAACCTGTCTATCCAGCATTTCACACAAATGTTTGGATGAAGGAAGATGCACTGACTAGGTCATACAGCATTACTTGGTATTCGTAATACCTTCCACTGGTATTGAAAGCAATTTTCCATTTATTAAATTGAATCTATTTATTAAATTCTCTGATATGAATAAGATTGTAAGCACTACAAAGACCTAGCTAAATGTTTTCCTTAAATGGTTCATTAATTATTCTATGGTTGCAGGAAGTAATGGGAGTGGGTAACAGTATTTGACTGGGATGGTATTCAGGCCTTTATAGTATATGCAAGGATGTAGGTTCTCTATCCTTTTTCTGTCAGAATCTGGTGACATAAAAGGCTTAATAAACCCCTGCTGAAGTGCTTCTTGAATGTATTCTTCCATGGCTCTGGTTTCTGTGACAGATAGAGGATAGATATGATTATGTTGTAGAGGACCAGCAAGGTGGTCAATTACAACTTCCCTATGGGACGTCTGTGAGGAGGAAGCCATCACTTTTTCTGGTGAAAACCTCTTTGAGATCCTCATAACATTGTATTGTATATTCCAATTGTATTGTCAGGAGATGAGTGAGAGGACTGCTTAAAGGTGTAGAGGCACATGGCAATTGAAGGCACAATTTGCAGCATTGAGGAGACCAGTCATTCATAAAGCTGGGAGCCACAGAAGTGGCTAATATTCCTTATTATCTGGGTGAAAGTATGAATAAGAATGCCATGGTGTCATGATGAATGGTTTCTAGTACATGGATGGATTTAAAGGATGAGTTGTTGTTTTGAGTTGAACAGCCATTAAGTTGCCAGTGGCTCCTAGGGGAGGAGCCTAAGACAGCTAATAAACAAAACAATCATCACTGAAGTGCACTGTTATAGGCAGATTATTGGGGCATGGTTTTATTGGGTTGTTTGGCACAAGCTTCTGACTGATCCCTAGATTCTCTGCAGTAGCTGCACAGCCCATGTTTACCAGATTTCTACTGCTCCCCTATAGGTATAATGGGTAAATCCCAAGTATGAAGTCAAAAACATGGGTGAAACTGGCCACAGAACATTTCCTCTTAGCAAATTCTCCAATTACATTATTCTCGATACATCCGTTGATTGTGAACTGTTCCACATCAGTTTAGTTTGAACCTCCCTCCTTAACCCTTTCTGGAGTGCACAGCCTTGACTCATTCCATGCAAGAATCCACTCCTTCCATCCACTATGACTCATTTTGCACAAGAGTGCAAAAATATAGGGGAAACATGGCAGTGCAGCAGCTCCCCTTTACATCCGGGGAGTGATTAAGCACAGGCCATAAAAGAGACACCATTATAAGAATGTTGTTTCCCCTCTATATTATTCCCAAGATGGCTGTAACTCAGTTCAGCCCTCCCACTCAACAGGGACGTGATTGTGGCAGTTTTCATTGCATCTAAACATAAAATCATAAGCGTGAAAGCCAAAGCACAAAGAACACTGTAACAAAAACCTCGGTACTGTGTGAGCATCATAGCTGTGGTGGTGTTGTAGTCTTTGGGAAACTATTTGAGGTGTGGGATTTGTAGCCATTTGAGCCTGTAAAACTGAAGTGGCCTGGACTAATATGGAAAATTAGTATCACAGTCATGGAGAAAAACAAGTATATTTATACAAAAAGTTATTTTCATTCTCATTATCATTGACTAGCTGCTGCAATGTCTGTCTGGGATCATGCAGATCTGTCAGATCATGCAGAATTAATCCAATTAGTGTCTCTGTTAATTAGCCTGCTATTCCAAGACTGAGATATAATTCAGTGCATTCTAATTGTTTTGGTGAGATTGTACTGAACACTAATTAAAATGCAGTGAGAATGATATGACTTGGCGAGATGTGACACAGTATTTTGGGGCCTGCTGGAAGAAAAAAGGAAAACAAAATAAGCACAAAAACTCTATTATGTGCACTGTTGTGTGTAGTTTATCTTTACTCAAGAAATGCTTACTGGCCAAACAGAATGTCAGTAAGTAATACAAATGTATTAGAGTGTGTGGTGTTTCAAGTATCACAAGTTACCCACTAGACCCTGCAATACATATTTTATTGAGATGAGAAGTGTTTGAAAAACATTATTCTCTACCGAGGATGCTACAATGGATGTAAAAAGTCTACACACCCATGTTAAAATGGCAGGTTTTTTTTATGTAAAAAATGAAACCAAGATAAATCATGTCCGAACTTTTTCCACCCTCAATGTGAAATTACAATATATAAAAATTAAGCGAAAAACATTCGGTAACATTTTAGGGAAAAATAGGAAAAATAAAAACGTTACAATAACCTGGTTGCATAAGTGTGCACACCCTTTTATAATTGGGGATGTTGCTGTGTTCAGAATGAACCAATCACATTCAATCTCATGTTCAAAAGTAATTATCATACAGCTGTCATCAATGAAATTATTCTGATTAACCCCAAATAAAGACCAGCTGTTTCTGTAGGATTTTCTTGACATCTTCTTGGTTTAATCGGAATGCTGATGCCATGGCCCGCAAAGAGTTTACAAAGCATGCATGGTATTGAAAGGTATCAATCAGGAGAGGGGTATAAAAGAATTTCCAAAACATTAGCTGTACCACAGAAGACCATAAAGGCTATCGTCAACAAAGAGAGAAAATGGGGCATCACAGTGACATCACCAAGAACAGGACGTCCCTCCAAAATTTACAAAAGGACAAGACAAAAACTTACCAGGGAGGTGCCAAGGGACCAATGGCAGTATTAATGGAGCAAGGAATATCTGGCAAGTACTGATTACTTTCTGCATGTGACAACAGTCTCTCATATTCTTCACATGTCTGGACTATGGGGTAGGGTGGCTCAACGGAAGCCCTTTCTCACAAAAAACAACTAAATCACCCAAAAATATGTGGCAAAATGTGTTATGGTCTGATGAGAATTCCAAAAGGTATAATTTTTCCATAACTCCAAAATTATGGTTTGGTGCAAAAAAAAGCATATCACTAAAAGAACACCATACCCATGGTGCAGCATGGTGGTGGCAGCATCATGCTTTCAGGCTGCTTTTCTTCAGCCAGAACTGTGGGTTTTATCAAGGTGGAGGGAATCATTAATAGCTATAAATACCAGGCGATTTTAGTGCAAAACCTTCAGCAGTCTGCAGTTAAGCTGAAACTGAAAAGGAATTTCACCTTTCAGCATGACAATGACCCAAAGCATACATCCAAATCAACAAAGAAATGACTTAAGCAAAAGAAGATCAATGTTTTTGAATGACCTAACCAGAGCCCAGATCTGAATCCAACTAAAAAATCTGTGGGGTGACCTGAAGCAGGCTGTGCACAGGAGATGCCCTTACAGTTTGATGGATCTAGAAAGTTTTTGCAAGAAAGAGTGGGAAAATATTGCCAAGTCAAGATGTGCCATGCTGATAGACTCTTACCCAAAAAGACTGAGTGGTGTACTACATTTACGGCATTTGGCAGACAGCCTTATCCAGAGCGACTTACAATTATCTCCTTTATACAACTGAGCAGTTAAGGGCCTTGCTCAAGGGGCCAGCAGTGGCAGCTTGGCAGTGTTGGAATTTGAACTCTCAACCTTCTGAACAGGAGGCTAGTGTCTTAACCACTGATCTACCACTTAATAAAAGCTATAGGTGCTTCAACAAAGTGTTAGTTTAGGGATGTGCACACTTACACAACTAGATTATTGTAAGTTTTTTTTTTTCATTTCAAAAACATTTCTGATTGTTTTTCACCTTATTTGTATACTTTGCAATTTCACATTAAACGTGGGAAAAGATCTGACATAATGTATTTTAGTTTCATTCTTTTACTTCACCAAAACCTCCCATTTTAACAGGGGTGTGTAGACTTTTTATATCCACTGTAGGTCTGCCATCAGAACAGAGATACATTCATTTAATCTCTTTTACAACCTTGTAAAACCTTGAGCATCAAAACCTTACAAACATCAATCCTATATAAAATAGTAACAGGATTAGAGAATCAATGCATTCTGCTACTGCAAAGGACTTTTTGGCCTGAAATGCTGGATCAATATCTGATTGAGTTTGACATTTTCTGAGCTAATATACTGATATATTTTATGCTGTGAATGCTTGTAATGTTAACTGAAATAAAACAAATCATGCAAGCAAACATAGGGAACAAATTGTCTTAATCCATGTTGTCACAACTCCTCAGTTGCTGCAATCATGTCAGAATTAGATCTGTACAGGGTGCATGCAGAAGCTTAGAAAAAGGAAAGAGTGGGATTGGTATGTTCCTAAGCATGATCATTTGACCTCATTTGTTAATTCTATACTTCATCATGACTTCTCCTACATGTTAATTATGCATATTATACTTTGCACATATTGCACATTGCACATATATTGTACTCAGATTGTAAACAAGATTAGTTTCGCCTATTTTTTTGCGTGAACACAGTCTGCTGATCAGACATTAAACTATGATATATGTCAGTATAGACTATGATGCAATGAAATGAAAATAGCTCTCCAATACCAATAGCTGATCATTTTGAACATGCAGTCCAATATCGATAGCTTGAAGGTTTAGATTCTGCAATTCTTTACTACACTTACGTAAGGTTACATCACACTCACATTTTTCCACATTTCTCAAAATAAATGTCAAGTTTAAGGCAGAGAGCTGGATACAAGTGCAGGGTGTTTATTAATACTCATGAGGCAGACAATGACAAATCCAAAAATCATAATCAAAAACCAGGAAAAAGTGCCAGAAAATCAAACAGCCTAGACTAGATTAGACTAGATAAATAGACAGATAGATAGATAGACAGACAGACAGACAGACAGACAGAGAAATACATCACTTTATTCATCCCCAAGGGAAATTCACACATTAGAGGTAGAAGAGTTTCATACATACAGTCAGGTCTGGAAGTATTTGGACAATGACAGAGTTTTTGTGATTTTGCCTTTATACACCACCACGATGGATTTGAAATAAAACAATGAAGGTGTGATCAAATTGTAGACTTTCAGCTTTATTTTAAGAGGTTCCACAGATATATGGCATTTACCTTTTAGGAATTACAGCCATTTTCAGCAAAGTACCTCTATTTTCAGGGGCTCAAAGGTATTTGGACAAAGTGACATAAATACAACTGTTTATATACATAACTGTATATATATATATATATATACAATACTGTGCAAAAGTCTTAGGCACCCTTTATTTTTTTTAGTACAAACTTTGTTATAGATTTTTATTTTCTCACTTCTACATTATTGATTCAGTACAAAAACATTTTAGATTTCCAAACATTAGTTTTCCAGCAAAAATTAAACGTTACAGAAAAATGTTTGTATGTCAGTAAAGAATCATATTACATAAGAGACCACTTTTCAGACAAAGAACATAATGAAGGCTGCTGGGATTTGCTGCAAAAATAAGAAGCAAGTGCGACAGTCAAAGGTAAATGAAACTTTGTGGCTGTATAACTGTGCTTGCAGCTAATTTCCTTATAAAACATTTTTTTTTATGTGAAGGATCATCCCACCGAATATTGACTTTGTTTCATTTAATTATTACTATTTACTGCTCTTTATATTATTTTTTTAATGTAGAAACATATTAGTTTCATTATTTTTGAATAAGAATTCTGCACAGTACTTATATATATGTGTGTAACACAGTATATGTAAACATTGTAAACAGTGATAAAATGAATAGGGCTATACAGTATTTTATAGAGTGAATATGAGAAAAAAAAGAAGCATAAATTGAAGTAAAGTGGCAGTGCATATTGGATATGAATAATGAATAGTAATAGACAATAGTTCAACTATTGTCCAATGAGCTTATCTTAAGACTGGCTCAGAGCACAATAGTGTCCCAGCACGGTGATGACTAAGCAGTACTGGGCTCTGGGTCAAAAAACATGAATAACAAAAACAGAGATCCATATGCTTGGAGAAATACTTTTATTTTCTCTGTATTTAGAATAACCTTTCCCTGTTACAAATGAAGCCTGAAAAATAAACCACCATTTTAACTGAAAATTAGTTAAATGGATTACTAACTGAAGTTTAGCTAAATGGACTACTGTATTTTGTGTATGTCTAATTCCTTTAGAAATCGCACTTCAGTTGTTGGTATGACATAATGTCATTGCGGTAACTATATAGTCCACTATATACTATATAGTAACACCATCTGAGATTCAGATGTACTGCCACCTTTCATATAGATCTCCCAGGGGACTCCCACTTGGTCAGCGAGTGAAAACTCATCTTATAGGCTAGCCTATAAGAGATCTGGTTAAATAAATAAATAGACAGACAAACAAGCAATCCTGGATCTGTCTATAATTTTCTTCTTTCATTCACCACAAAAGACACAATCTGATAAAATCATCACGAAATATTCTCTACTAACATTAATTCACTCATTCATCTTCAGTAACCACTTTTAGTCACAGTGCATTCAGAGCCAATCGCAGTAACACTGGGAACAAGGTGGGATGCACCCTGGATTTGTGCTTTCACTGCAGGGAAACAAGCACACACACACACACACACACACACACACACACACACACACATTTGCTCTCTTACTCACATTTGGTGGCCAATCCACCTACCAGCATGTTTTCACAAGGTGGAAGGAAACGCAAGTGAACACAGGGAGAACATGAGAAACTCTGCACATACAGTAATGGGAGCTTAGGAACATGAAGCTGAGGTGGGAACGCTACCCGCTGGCACACTATGCCGCCTACTAACATAAAGCAATTTTCTACTTGGCCCCTTCAGTACAAGAGTTGAATGAAGTAAAGCAATAGAAGAAAGTAGAATATTGCTGAGGTTGTGAATTCTTTTTAGCTTTTGCTGTTTTAATGGTGTGGTGAATGGTCTATATAGATAAATGTAACTTTTCAGCATTTCGTATTTAAATCCATGTCAGCTTCAGCTGCTTTTAGTTTAACTGTGGCATTGTCCTTGTTTCTAATTTGGAAATAAATGAACATAGCCTTTCCTTCTCCTTCTCACAAGGGATTTTGAGGCATATGTTTTTTTCTGGGTAATACTTTTTTTTTTTTTTCAACAGAAACACAAGCTTTGAAGACTTGTGAGGATGGGGATATTAGAGTTAGAATAGGTCAAGCCAGTGAATTCATTCAGCCTGTGACAGAAATGTTATTTCTTCAGCTCTCTATATTATAAATTCAGGCTGAAATGATCTTGTTTAAGGCAGAATTGTGAAGGGACTGTCAAACTCTGTAATTAGGCTAAAGCAATTAGAGTGAAGATCAGTTTAGGATAACAGTAATGGAGGTCCACTTATGCCTCTTGTGTCTCTCCCTATAAAAGGACAACCACCAGTTTAAACTTTATGGCAGCACTACACTTTTTGGCAGTGCTTTATGGCTGCAATACACCACTGATAATAAATGACTGAATATGTAGATTAAGACAGTATAAAATTCACCCAAAACAAGTATTTAAATTTTAGCATGCACATTTTTAGCTTGATGGTAGTAATTGTATCTTCTGACCTGATGACCCTGTTGACTAGGGGCCTGTTTTTTTTTTTTTTTCTTTAGCATTGCAGGCTCAGGTTTTATATGTGTTATTCTGTCCCATTTAACTAAAATTCAGTCTGGGACTCAAAAAGTACAAAAATTATTTTTTTATGTTTTAGTTTGTGCTAATGTTGTGTTTCATTTACAGCCATTCAGTGATAAATTATTTCTTGGTTATTCCTGGAAATGGCTTGTGTACGTCAGGCAGTTATTGAAAAGTACAGTAATATCACTACAACCTATGTCACTACAATCATTTGTCTTGTGGCTCACAGAGACTACTGTGCATCATGCAGAGTTTTCACATAATCAGAACAGATGAGGCATTTTGACAGCAGACTTCATGTTGTGACACATTTGGTTGTTCCTTCAGAAGAGCACAGCAGCATAGCACTCTAGATGCTGAGAATGTTCAAACTCCTAAAAATACCACCACAGTCAGAGCGACAGGGATGCCAGTCTCACTGTCATACAAAGTAGAGGGAGTATATTTCAAGCCGGCGGAACAGATGCAGTGCCTCTCTCACTGGTACCACAAACCAGTCGTTTAGTCCTAGACAGGAGAAGATTAACCAGACCAATGAAGATTTGTGGAGAGGCAGCCGCACACAATGGAAGTAATTGTGCCTGCTGTGACTTTACACCACCAAAAGAGAGGCAAGGCATGAAATATTGGTGGCACTATTTGATAGAAATGTAAATGATAACATGGCATAATAATAATAATAATAATAATAATAATAATAATAATAATAATAATAATAATAATGTAATACTGGTTCACACAGCTTTGTAGAGAAATAATTTACATTTGCTTACATTTGTTTTTTACATTTTTCTTTTACATTTGGCAAAAAAGAAGTAAAAATAAAAAAGCAAGTTAAAGAAATTAATGAACATGAATAAAATAAATCCCTGCTAAGAATAAAATGCCTCTAAGTAAAATCCAACTTCTTTTAATAATAATAATAATAATAATAATAATAATAATAATAATAAAACAAGATAAGAAAAAAGTATAAGCTTTTATTAATCCCTTAACGAGAAATTAAAGCGTTACTGAGGTATTACACTAACAGTAAGAATAATGAGATAGAAGAATTAACAAATACAAATGTGACAATGGCAGTGTCAAAATGTCAATATGATTAGTATACAGATTGAAAGGTGGACAGATTGATAATTGGATAAACAATTCAACATAATTAGGTGATAATTAATTAGATGATAATTAATTAGATAATCTAGATTTCTGGTCACCATTATTAACTGAAACTTGTTGAAAGCTATGATATGCAACTAACCATTAAGAAAAACCTAGGCACTCCGCACACACATTCACATCTAGGAGCCAATAATCATAACCAATCCACCTACCGGCACGTTTTTAGGAGGAGGAAACCAGGGAACTGAGAGGAAATCCATGCCGCTGCACAGCAACCTGAGCTCAGGATTGAGCCTGAAGGCATCAACCCTGAAGGTGTGATGCTGTGCCACCGTCCTACCCCTCAACCATTCCTAATGACCTCAGTTTCCACCGACAGCACATCCACAGGCAAATCAGGCTGTTCTCCCACTACTGTTGCAGCACTTTGATAGATTTCATAACTGTTGTCATGGACACACACTAGCTACCTTGTTTGTAGTCAGCTATGTGTCTTGGTCTTCTAGAAGGCCTGGAGTGATATTTTTTTATATTTCACACATGTTGGAAATTAAAATGTGTTTGGTTGACTCCACTATCATTTTCTGTAATTAATTTGGTGATTAATAAAAAAAAATGTAAGGCATGCTGTCCAGCTCCTGAAGTCATTAAAAGTGGATGAGCAAGCTTAGATGTCTGAACATAGATGCCACAAATTAAAAATCTTGCTTTATCAAGATAATGGTTTTGTTTCCAGCGAAAATGTAACAATGAAATATAACGAAACCACAAAAATTAAACACAACAAACATAATGATTAAATTAAGAGTAGATTAACACAAGCGTAAATTAAAGATCACAGTCATGTGGTTTTGAGTTTGCAGCAATATTTAGGCCTTTTTATGAGCTTGTTGATTTAAAACAACATAATTAATTTAAAAAATGTATTACTTTGTCCTCTCTGAAAATCTTAATTATGTAGTCCTTATGATGAAATGTAAAACCATATGCCATACTTGTGATATTTCTGTTTGACAAAGTTTCTGTTAGACAGTATCCAAAAGTTTCAACCAGTGTAATTCTTTGATCTTACGGCTGCTTAATAATATTGTCAGCAGGGGTAGGCATAGCAGATGTTGGTGGAGTTTGGATCACATTTTTTTGGATTGTTTTTATAGCACTCAGTCTCAGCTGAATGGTAATCATGTGTTAGTTACCATCAGGACTAGAAGAAAGAACACAAATTACAAAAGAAGTAATAAACCATTTACAGAAAAGAAAATGATTAAGTCAAGGACTGCGTCTCATACTGTGAGCTCCATTCGGTTTCACTCCAGTATTTTAAGTGGCCTGTTGTAGTGCAGTCGCCCTGCAGCACACTGAGATAAATAGGGGGAAATAAGTAGAATAAAGGCAAGTGTATGCATGTAAAGATCTGAAATCCTGGCCTACCACAGTGGCCAGCTCTTTACCAATCAAAATGGGGCAGAGCGTCCCAGGAAGAAATCAGTGGGTGGTGGCAAAGTGTAAACCAACATCCATGGAACATTTCTATTAGATGAGAGGCCCTGGGACTTTATAGAAAAGGTTTAGAGTCCAGCTGGGATGTGAACAAGTGGACATGTAGCAGAGGCATGAAGTCCTGCTGCTCCCTCTGTTCTGGTGTACTGGCATATGCTGAAAGTCATGCAAGTGCTTTCAGATTTCTGATGTTTTCAAATGGCCAACCACTGATCTCTTGATTGCTACTTAACACACAGCCTGAAGCTGTGCTCTGTAAAGTCAGTTTAATAGTAATATACATTTATTAATCCATGCGGGTCATGGGCTATTTTGGCCATTTTCGCAAGCTTTGATTTTTGCCTGTACACACAAGCTAGTCAGTATGACCTGACCATATATATACATGGAGTGGAAAACAAAAAAACTTCCTGGGAGTGGAGGGTCTGCAGACTGAAACACCTTGTTGATGAGAGAGATCAGAGGAGAATGACCAGCCTGGTCTGAGCTGACAGGAAGCACAACACATCAACCTTGAGGTGGATGGGCTACAACAGCAGAAGAGAACAACAGCCAAGAACAAGAATCTAAGGCTATCATGGGCACAGAAACTTGACAGAAACTGGACAGCTGAAGACTGAAAAAAGACCAGGTGATTTTTTTTCTAATCTTCAACTGTCCAGTCAACACCAAAAAAAAAAAAAAAAACCACACTCAATTTTAAAGCCAGCATTTTCAAAAGAAGTTGGCCGTATTGTTTAGAATGACAGTTTTTGTGAACTTTTTTTTGTGTGTTAAGGATTTAGTGTTGAAAGTTTTTATGTTTCATTCAATTAAGGTATATAAATTTAAATTTAGACAGAGTATGAAACGAGTGGCATGTCTGTGGAAAGGTGCTGTCAGTTAGTACAGATCTGAGAAGACTTCCATACCACAGCTATGGGCCTAGAACCGTAAAACGACCTACTTGTCCTCTCATTAATTGGGTAAAAGGAGCAACCTTTCCTTTACAAAAGAGAAGCATGACTTCATTCTCTCCCATTGGAAAGTCATCTGACCTTAATCTGTCAGAAGGAAAAGAAATCTTTCCTTGCTTTCCCATGAGCATCATGTCCCTGGCCTGAAGATATAGGTATTGGATTTTTAATCAGTCAGGAGATCGTCATAAAGTATCATCAAGTTAATTAGGTGGAACTTAACACAGCTAGAATTGTAATGGAATTAGCTTTTAGATGATAAAGTCAGATTTACCGACACATTAGTTATGTCACAGGTTCCCAGCCTGATCCTGGAGTACCCCCTGCCCTGCACATTTTTAGTGTTTCTCCTCTTAAACATGCACTTGAGCTCATAAAGGGCTATTAATTAGCTGATTAGCTGAAAACACTAACATGTGCTGGACAGAGATACTCCAGAATTAGGCTTGGAAACTTTGTGAACCTCATATTTCAACATTTCAGTCAAAATCCCATAAACATGACACACATAAAAAGCTAAAGGTGCAAGGACTTTATCCTGCTAATACCAGTTATTAGCATTTGAGTCATTTGCATAGAAGCTGTTTCATTTAACAGTTATTGCAATCAGACTGCATATGGTTGCTGAAGATTTGTCTTGGTGCTGTTTCTGTGAGAGCATTGTGATGGCAACTCTTATAAAGCTTATTTGGGGATAATCCGAGGGAGACCATTCACACTCCGGCTTTCACCCTCGCTATCGAGCCCAGCAGAGGAGCTCAGAGTGTGTGGTGGTAATGATGATGAAATTAGAGTGGATAGTTAGATTGCGGCTCTGATTATTTCACTTGAGAGTGTGTCGTTGCCATGGTAAAGCCAGTGTGTTAACCTGATAATAGGAGTAGACACCGTCATGAAATAGGAGTGATTCCCTTCAGTCTCCAGTTTCTGCTCGTCCAAATTGGCAATAGTGTTCAGAGCAGTACACATTAAGCCTGGTATGCACAAAGTTGGAAAAGGCAAACAGGAGATCCTTTTTATCCTAGCTTTTCATAGATTAGCATTCTATTTGTCATCACATTGACTATTTTAATTTAAATGTGTCATTTGAAATGTTGAAATGTTAAAAATTTTGAGAAACTATAATTAAACGAAAGAGTCAGTCATTTAAAAAAAAATATACCACGTCCTCTTCGGAGCTTCGAAATGCTGACTTTTTTTTTCTCACAGTGAAAGTAAGGCAGGCTAAATGCACTTATATTATGTTACCATGCTCAAAGTCTTTGTTGCTCTAGATATATCTTTATCACAACAAAATGGGATAAATTATTCCTAAAGCAATATTTCAAGAACAAAATGATGTTTGAGGACCTAACAAATCTCAGGAACAAAATGATGTTTAAAGCATTTTTCAAGCATGTACATACATAGTATAGGCTTATATCAACTGTCACTGCTAATGAAATCATTAATCAGCTCAGCTTCTTCTGTTTGCTGAGAGTCTGCGCTCATATTTCTCTGTCAGTGGCAGTCTTAGGTGCTGATGAATATAAAATTTTAGCTGGAATAGGGATTCAGTAAAGGAGTAAACTTGGTTATGTTTTTACATTTATAGAGCTTGACTGTATTTCAGCTAGTTAAGAATTTATGTATTACCGGAAAATCTAAACCCAGAAATGATACTGTATGACTTTTAGTAGTCATACTTTCGCATGCTACACCAGTCAAAGCAGTTGACACGGTTGAGACAGTCATCACCCAGAATTTATATAGTACCTTTAAAAAAAAAAAACATATGTATGTAAAATACAGTTTACATTGTTTAAACACTGTACTGCCAAACACAACATTTGAAAAATAAGCAATATTAAGTAGTTAAAGTGCCATTAGTTATTTACAGTGGTATTTATAGCTATAATGTATGATACATATAGCAAGCAAAGCCATTATACATGGCATTATACATTTTCCAGGGGAATGTAAGTAAACCATCTTAAAGTTTCAGAGAATGTGCAGTTGAAACCATGAAATATATGTTGAATAATAAATAGTTTTAGGATGCTGCAAAAACTAGGAGCATCGGGTAAGGACACATGCAAGGATACATGAATATGAATGTATATATAATGAAAATTTTATAGTAGCATGTAAAATTATATAATAGTATATAAAATGAAAACACTGTAACTATAATTAATAGTAACAAGTGAGCTGGATAAAAAAAATATACTGAGGTACAATATATGCTGAAGAAAAAACTGGATTTATGACCTCTTGGCAATCCATTACTGAAATTATTCCATTGAAATTAACACAATGATATTGTGTTACACAATGAAACTCAAATCAATCACTCAAAATATTATTAAGCATTCAAAAAAAAACAATGAAATTATAATAAAAAAAATATGCCAATTACCCAGACCTTACTTTAACCTTAACAGCAACTTTTCAGAGAGGTTTTACTCAGTCACTCACTTTCAGTAGCTGCTTTATCTTGATCACATGTAATTTCTTACAAGCATAAAATGATGAGACTGTATAGATTATTTTATCTACATTGAGGCACTCAATTATACGGATTTAATTATATATTGTAATTATATATATTCCATATAATATTTATATTATATGGGGATTATTTTGTCTATATTGAGGCACTCAGCTTTATTTTAGTCTAGGATATGTATTGTCTTATTTTAGATGACCTTGTCAACAATGGTTTTGTGATTAGGCAATTATCAGAAAAAGCATTCACAGCAGTAATAATAATAACACATTTCCTAGTCTGTGATAGTTATTACAATTATTAAATAATCAGTAGTGCAATTATTAAATAGTTACTAAATGTATTTTCTTTTTCAACATTTAAAGTTCTTTAAGTTTTTAGTTTGGATGTAAAACCCCTAGTATTCCTAATGTTCTCTGGAACATCTTCGACTGGCCAAGTTCCAAGTGATTTTAGGAAATAACAGTAGGTCTGCCTCGGCTGAATGAAATACTCAGGAAATGCTATACTGCTTAAGTAGATGAGCAAGATATACCAGGGGGATATACCATTAAATGAGCTTTAAATGTCAAGAGGAGGAGTTTGCAGTCAATATGATACTGAGTGAACAATGAATAGATACTGGATAATACTTGGGTAGTATTCGGACTGTATTCTGGACTAGCTGAAACTTACTTAAAGAGGCAGCATGGAAACCAAGCAGCAACACATCGTAGCTGTCCAATTTAGCATTTCTTGGTGTCAAGTAGGGTTAGCATGTGTCTTATTTTGTCTATTTTTCTTAAGTGAAAATATGCCATTTTATTTATCTTATAAGTGAAGTCAAGGTCAGTTTCAGAGAATATCATCAGCAAATTCTATTTTATCAAGATCTAGATGAAATAAGCAATATTATATATTGATTTTTTTATTTAGGACAAGAAAGAGTTTATTCATCCAAGCTTTTGTTTTTAAAATTCATTCTTCCATTTTGTATAGCTAAATCTGGCCAAAGTAATAAGTACTATAGTAAAACTGTAAAAAAGTGAAAGCAAAATTATGAATTACATATCCCTGTATATAAAGACTAGAAGGTCTAGATCAGAACATTGTGGGACACCGTATTGCACTTTTTGAAGGTCTGAAGAAAATCCATTCATCCAATTGAATCTATTGAATAATATCTAACCCAGGCATGAACTTTTGTTCTAGTGCAAACATACAAGAAGGTTTCCAGGTGATATTTACCACCCCTGATAGTTGGATGGGTGAAGCAGAACTGCAGCTGAGAAACAAGTGCCAACTAACAGAAATACAAGTAAAATGCTAGGATGCTTGGAATCTCTGAACTAAGTGCTGAATAATTCTTGTGACTTTTGGTTTTGGTTTATTTTTAGGCATGCTGTCACGTCCATTCAACATGTTTCTGTCACCAAATATCAAAAATATATTAAACTGTTTTCAAGGCTGTTGTGATTTTAAATTGTTAGCAAATTTACCTAGAAAAGTAGAATATAAGCTGACTTTGTTTTGCTAAATAGCTTCATCTGAACTAACAATTTAGTGGTAAAATGTACATGCCCAGCCCTATCACAAATGAAATAATACCTCAATTTTTTATGTTAAAATGAGTCTAACACTATTAAGAAATAACCAAATTAAATACAGTTGAGGCCAAAAGTTTACATACACTTAGGCTACAGATATTTAGGGTTTTTTTTAACTACACTGTACACATTTCATTTTTCCATACATATATTTTGGCAAGTCAATTAGAGCATCTACTTTGCTCATAACAGAGTTCATTTTAAAATAATCATTTAGAGACAGGTTTATTACAGCTTTCAATTCATTATACAAGAATTCCAGTCAGTCAGATTTACATACACCAGGTAATAATTATGTGTTAACTGGGAGTGAACTTCTGGCTGTAAAAAGGCCTATCTTTAGAGAAATTGCCTTTTACCCTTGATACCATGGGATAATCCTTGGGAAACTCCAAGCAACTCAGCCATGACCTAAAAAATTAGGAACCTCCAGAAGTCTGGTTCTCCCTTAGGAATATTTTCAGAAATTTCAAAACTGAGGGTACCTTGAGCATTTCAGGAAAGAGGCACAAATTATCCCAGCGATGCAAGAACTTTGGTCCGAAACTTTCAACTGAACCCCAAGACAACAACAAAGGAACTGGTGCAGGAGTTGAAGGCATCAAGTACCAAATATGTACATCCACCTTTAAGAGAGTCCTACATCACCATTGCTTGAAAGTCTGTCATGCAAGAAGGAAGCTGCTATTCTAAAACCATCATAAAAAAGCCAGACTGAGCTTTGCAGGTGATCACCAGCCTTTTGGAAGAGTGTTCTCTGGTTCTCAGTTGAAACAAAAATGGTCAGAAGAACACCATCCAACTGTGAAGCATGAGAGTGGCAGCATTATGTTGTGGAAGACAGACTGGTGCACTTCAGAAAATAGATGGCATCATGAGAAAGGAGGATTGTCTAGAAATACTGAAACAAAACCTCAAGACATCAGCCAGGAAGCAAAAACCTGGTTGTAACTGGGTCTTCCATCAGGACAGTGATCCTAAGCATACCTCCAACGTTGTAACAAATTGGCTTAAGTACAACAAAGTGAAAGTATTGGAGGGGCCATCACAAACTCTGGCAAGAATCCCACAGAAGATTTGTGGTCTGAACTGAAAAAGTGTGTCCAAGCAAGGAGGCCCACAGTCCTGACTGAGTTACACCAGTTCAGTCAGGAGGAATGAGCAAATATTCCATCATAGTATTGTGAGTAGCTTGTGGAAGGCTACCCCAAGTGATTCAAGTTCAAGCAATTAAAAGGCAATCTCACCGAATACTAACAAAGTGCATGGACCCACTGAAAATCTGATATAGGAAACAAATCTGAAATAAATCTATCTCTTAGCTATTATTTTGAAATGGCCTCATATGGAAATAAAGTGGATACCCTAATTGGCTTAACACAGTTAACGTATGGTAACATGGAATGCGTAGAGTTGCGAAAAAAAGTTTGAGTTTAAATGTCTTTAGCCTAGGTGTCTGTAAACTTTTCACCTTAACCCTTGTGTTGTCTTAGGGGTCAAAAATGACCCACCACTATGTTTACCAGCCAAGAAAAAGAGTGGTGTCCACTGCTTAAATGCAGTCTTTCTGCACTGTGAAGAGGGAAAACCCACATATTCACAAAGATTCTGATGAATGACAGATTGTTTCTTCATGAAAAATAGATTTGGAGTTTAAAATTCAATGAAGCCTCTTTATTTTAAGGGGTTAGTGAAGGCGGGTCATTTTTGACCCTTAGGACAAAGGGAATAGACATAATGTTAAGACCACACAAGGGTTAACTGTAATTAGGCAGAAACATACCTGAAGTGACTTCTCTCTATCTATCAATACGTCCCTGCCCTCCAGCTCCTCAGAGAGGAGAATCAAACTTTACTTAAATGTGACAAGTTTCTCATCAGTCATTCTGTCATGTAAAGTAAACAAATTTGCCAAAATTATTTAATTTTCTTTTTATTTAAGATGATTAAAACCTTTTTAAACTATAGATGCAGAGAGAATATAATAACTGACATTATGGAGGAAATTGTTCCACAGTTTGAATGGCACTGTGATGTCCAGTCCATGCAATCCTCCTCCAGAGCACCAGAGGGCACTCTGCCCTGAATTTTGAATGACTTCTTCAGTTACCCAGTTCATTTCCTGAGTAACTGGCATTTAAGGCACATGGACTCTAGCTATGGTGCGAAGCTTTAATGGTTGTTTGCAATCATGTAAGTTCTGAGTCGTGTTGCCTAGCCTTCTGATGTTTGCTGATTTGGACCACTTTAGCCACTGCTGAGTCTGTGCTATAATGTGTCTGTAAATCAGAGTGAAATACATCATGCTTGTTATTCGAGCAACTTTCTTCAAAATCTAAGATTAAAAAGGTGTGGTTGACAACTGAGGCTACATACCTGTCTTCTTTCCCATGATAGGGAACATCAATGGACATTCTTCATATAGGGGTTGATTTCCCCATTAAACCCCCCCCCCCCCCCCCCCCCCCCCCCCCCCCCCCCCCCCCCCCCCCCTTATTTTTGCAAAAACCCGAGAAAGTATGACCATCTTGATTTTTGGTTCTGTATCTGCTTAAAGGGGTCCATGGGCCATGGAGATGGGCATCAATGTACCCTGAGTGTGGGGAGAGAAACCAGTCACCTGTCAACATCCCAGATGAAGATGCACTGGTTTCTCAGGAGTACCAGGAGCTCACACTGGAGGGCTTTGCAGTCAAGTCATCTAACAAAACCTCCATGAAGAACACAGGCAAAACAGGTAAGACATTACATAAGATTGCTTCTAATGTTCATATTGTAAACATCTGGCCTCAGTGGCTTTTCAAGGACTCCGAGAAAATGATTGTTGATGTTGGAAAACTTTTGATGAATAATACCATTTACTGAATTTTTACTTCATATTCTGATATTGCTGACCTTTACTGCACACAGTTAGAGAGAGAAGAATACGAAATGTAATACTTCATTTTCCCTTATATTTCATCATAAAACATGTACTGCCTCCTGCTTTATAGTTAGAGAATGAACTCAAACATATCAAAAATGCCTGAAACCTCTCTTTTGATCTTGACCTTTGCTTTGCTATGTATTGGCATTTTGTAGCAAAAAAAAAAAAAAAAAGAATTGAAGATATTTGTGGATTGCTTTGAAACCATCAGCAGCAAAAGAGTGCATATAACAAACGAATCTAGAGACACCTTCATTTAACATAATGCTCTTGGCCTTCACCAAAGCTCTAATTAACTGAGTAGTTGTCTTTAATTGTTATAAAGAGCAGAATTGTGTAGCAACCAGGGTCACTGCATCATATATCATATTTAACTGTGAAGTCATTTCACATTTCATAAGGTTGACATTGCCTATCGACATGTCCACTTATCCCACCAGTCTACCAGAGACTCCGATTCTTGTGTACCATTGGTATACACCCTCTGTGATAACACTACATGTTTCCAGAAATGTCAGTAACTGTCTACAGTGCTAAGTTGTACCAAGTGTAAAAGAAAATCTGCAATGAGAAATAAATGTTTTACAGAATGTCCTTCAGCATCATTTAAATACAATTATGTGTATTCTGTGAAAATAAGCTCCATTCTAACTAAAAGGGTTTGACATAGCCTGAAGATGACCACTATGAACCAGTGCATGCTACCATGTAATTAGTTTAATCTAATAGCAGTCAGCAAGTTCATCAACTATCGCATGTAGTTTTCTGAAGTCTTGCTTTATACACTTGCAAATTCCAAGCCATTTATTTTCTTTAATGGTTTGTTACTGTTGATATTCTTGACACTGGCCTATCTTTATTACACTTAGATCATCTTTGAGCACTGTTGCCAGGTTTGTCTGGTTTTCTGTATTTATCGCTTATATTTTCATTTGGAAAACTCTGCACTTGGATCCCTTGCTGTTATAGTTATATTCTGGTTGTTATAAAAGACTTTGTTGTACATCATGGATCCAGCTCAATTTGAGACGGTCTTTGCAATTCCTGTGAAGGAATGACTTCAGTTCTGCACCCACTGACCACTCACCTTCCTAGAGCTTCCATGACTGCATACCTTCTACCTTAATCTGTGGGGTTTAGTACTAATCCAGAGAAAAACTCACTGACTTTTTCTGATGTAGAGCTAAAGCCAAATCCATATCCCTTTGGACAAAGAACAGCAACGAACTAAACTTTGAAGCCCATTTTGTCATTCATTTTAGAGCAAGACGTAGGATCCCAGATTTGAGACATTCGCCAAGGTATTCGCCTTGCATACACATTTTAAATTTGTACACTGGTGGCCGCAGTGGGTGACCATGTCTCTGCTTGTGATTCCTACACATGAAAAGCAAACCATTCTAGTTTATCCTCCACACAAACATTATTTCCCGGAACAATGAAGAAATAACACAAGGGAGTTCTTTGTCTCAAACACTACAGTTCAGGTCCCTGCCACATAACTGCTCTGAAGTGTTTGACACCATGAACGTACCCTTTCCATATGATTGACGGTAAGCTTTACTGAATATTGACATTGTGCCAATCTTCAGTATTATGTGACACAGTCCAGGTCAGGTGAATGGCACCATGTGACATCAAACTGTTCCCTGGGTCCACTCTTTCATGAGACAGAATCTATCCTTTCTAAGCTCCTAAGAATGCAGCTATGGATGAATACACTGAAGAGGCACTTAAACAAGGATACATTCACCCCTCCACCTCTCCATGACAGCTGAGTACTCATTTATAAAAAAGCGAAGTGGTGAATGGCATGTAGATTATAGTGAGCATGTAAGTAACGGAATAAAACACAACAGAGCATGATCTTATAGAAAGCTAATCATTGACGGGGTGATATGATGGCTCTTACCACCACAAAGTGTTTTATTCCTCTTATACCACAGCAGTTTGTCAACATTAATATTTTTGTATTAAAGAACGACACATCATACATTTTATTCCATTATAATTACATTTAATGTTGTGGAACATCTGTGAAACAAGTTAGTTCCTGTTATCCTGTTATTCCCCTCATGTCCTTTTTTTTCTTCTCTCTTGAAGTTAATAAGACAAAAAATGCAGCTTGTCATGGTACTGAGAAGCCCTCAAGCTGTCCTTCCTAAAGATTTTTCTATGTTGGAAAACGTCAAGTTATAACCATGTTTCTGACAGTTACAATGTGCTATCCCTGGCGAGTATTTCTAAAAAATAAATGAAAAAAAAAACATTTTAAAGATTACACATTATTTTAATCTATTTATTTGGAGCAGATATTAGAATGAGCACACTGATATACACTGATCTGCCATAACATAACGCCATACGCTGGCACCTGTCAAGGGGTGGAACATATTAGGCAGTCAGTGAACAGTCAGTTCCTGAATTTGATGTGTTGGAAGCAGGAAAAATGGGTAAGCATAAGGATCTGAGCAGCTTTGACAAGGGCCAAATTGTGATGGCTAGACTGTCTCAGGGCATCTCCAAGACGGCAGGTCTTATGGAGTGTTCCTGGTATGCAGTGGTTAGTACTTAGCAAAAGTGGTCCAAGGAAGGGCAACTGGTGACAGGGTCATGGGTGCCCAATGCTCATTGATGCACATGAGGAGTGAAGGCTAAATTGTCTGGTCCAATCCCACAGAAGAGCTACTGTAGTACAAATTGCTGAAAAAGTTAATGTTGGCTATGATGGAAAGGTGTCAGAACACACAGTGCATTGCAGCTTGCTGCGTATGGGGCTACCTAGCCACAGACTGGTCAGAGTGCCCATGCTGACCCCTGTCCACCGCCAAACGCGCCTACAATGGACACGTGAGCATCAGAACTGGACCATGGAGCAATGGAAGAAGGTGGCAAAGAGTTCAAGGTGTTGACTTGGCCTCCAAATTCCCCAGATCTTAATCTGATTGAGCATCTGTGGGATTTGCTGGACAAACAAGTCCGATCCATGGAGGCCTCACCTTGCAACTTAAAGGACTTACAGGATCTGCTGCTAACGTCTTGGTGCCAGAACCCACAGCACACCTTCAGAGGGCTTGTGGAGTCCATTCCTCGACAGGTCAGAGCTGTTTTGGCGGTACAAGGGGGACCTACACAGTATTAATCATGTGGTTTTAATGTTATGGCTGATCAGTGTATACCCTGCAGCCAGAACTACTGTCCAAGCCACGGTGTTATAGAAGATTAATCAATACCTTCTGACCAATCAGATGTGAACATTCAACACTGGTGTGGTATAAATACTGATACGGTTGTCAGCAGTTCCAACTGACATTGAACATGTGGACCTTAAGAATGCATCAAATTTAATTACGAGGAAGGAAGATGAATGGCACTCAGTGTTTCTTACTCTCAAGAGGCCAATAAAAATACCTCAGAATGCCTTACGGGCTTGTAATGCTGTCTTTCTGATGATACATACATGGCTACTGCAATATTACCTGTTTCAGTAAATCCATACTTCCATGGATACAAGACATCCACACATCCACTGCACCAAGTCTCAAGATGTCTTCCCCGATGTCCACAGACTGGTTTCCTGGAACCTCTATCTGTGCCACAATGCCGGCAGTTCCACCCCAGTACAGACTTTATTACTGACCTCATTCTCAAGGTGACACTGCCAATCAGTGATCAATCATGTTAATGATGATGCCAGTTAGACTTTTTCCCTGTCCTAATTTCCTTACCATTGTTGAAACTGATGAAGCTATTTTATAATGTATGCAGACTGCATGGGTTATCTGATAAAGTGGTTTGCAACTGAGATCCACAGTTCATATTATGTAGCAGTGGCCAGGGAGAGTTCCTCATCCAGGAGCTCCTATTTTTCAAACTGTAGCACATCACTATAAATAGCAAATGGAGCTGCTACTTACCCTGGGTGCAGAGCTCCTAATATCCACTGGTATGGAGCTTCAGATGAGCTCTGTGACATTCCCTTTCAGATATTAGGACAACTTATGCATATGTTATCCCTACACAAATGTTCAAAGGTCATTAGAGCTGATGACAGGCCTACTCTCAACATTGGTTTTCTCAGCTCGTTCAACTAATCACCACTAGAGACCACTATCATCAGAATACTGAACTGTTACCATTGTTACCACTAAATAAGTCTGTTTGGAAGTATATACAAGTATATATAGCCTCCCTTATCTGGCACAGCAGACATCACATTTCTAAGCCTTGTGTTTGGTCTAAGGTTTGTAATTAATTTTATCAACTCAACTTTTGAGATCTTGAATCTTTTTTTTTGTTGTTCTTTTCCATAAAAAAAATTCTGTAAAATTCCATAAAGTCATAAGATAATTCCTAACAACCTTGCAGTTGTTGTGATAATGAAGTACCCTATCCTTTTTGTAGTAATGATTTGCATTGCTCCTTCTGTTGTCACTCCACCCAGCCTCTACATATGGAGGAAGCTCTCAACATAGAAGGAAAGAGCTAGTTCTCAACTTAGCAGCAGTAATTAATTGTCATGTCATCCCCCCCAACCCCTTTCCTCTTGCACATCCCTCTTTTTTCTTCCTAGTCTCCATTCTTTTGAAGAATGACTACTTTGTGAGAGGAGCAGGTCTACCTGGGCGGTTCAAGGCAGAGAAAGTGGAGTTTCACTGGGGCCACAGCAATGGATCCGCCGGCTCGGAGCACAGCATTAATGGAAAGCGGTTTCCAGTCGAGGTAGGGCAAACTACATTGTATTGGAAGGGATAACTAGCTGCTGTGTTGCCATGGCTCAAACTCACACAGAAGTACTTCAGTGCAGTTCAATATGTTTTATTCACCAGTGCAATGCATGCTCAGTTTTTTGCTATAGCATTTATTCCATTCCTGGTCCATTTGACTTCACCCCAAGAATGCTAACAAAGGAAATTAGCTGTACATGTGCTCTCTCAGTAAATCTGCCAGTGTTAAATTGGTTCTGCCAATCTCAAAGGAGATCCTAGAGGGATCTCAGATGAGTTCTGCCCATGGCTCATTTGAACTGTGTATGAGTGGCTTTTTTAAGTAATCTGCTGAATTGGATATAGAAATGTTTAGAAAAGTGCTAATGTTTATCATTTAGTTTAAATGTCACATGTATCTACTTATACAAGATGTTTATAATACATCTTTTTTAGCAGCATAAATTTTTTTTTTTTTTTACTATTTCATTTGATATTTTCCTTTAGAACACTGCGGCATTTTATACAGCTGTCGTGTGCTTTTAAATCTTTCTTTTAAATCTAGCACATTTCTATTTTTTAAGCACAATTGCTATTACTATTTTATTTAGGCGTATTGGCTAAACATGTGTAAGTGGAGGTGTTTATCAGACCCCAGATCAATGTTAACTGAGTAAATATCCTTTTCAGAGTATGCAAATTGGCTAATGTGATTTAAAGCTGATGAAAACAAGCTAATATGTTTCTGTCTGTGAAAGCTGAGACAAGCTACAAATGGACACCATTAAAGGCTGCAGGAAGAATAAAAAAGTCAGAGAAGAGTAATTGGTTCTCATTAGCAAGAATTTGACTCTTGTTCCTCTTTCTTTTTTTAAGGTTATGGAAGTGCTGATTGGTGTTCAGCCAGAACATATGTGGATACCCTAGGGTCTTGTGATGTGTTGATTTGTCTGGAAAATACCGCTCATGGTTTCAAAAACAGATGTAACCCTCCAGAATCAGGCAGGATCCATGTGCAGAGGTTTAACTGTGTACAAAGGCGTAGTAGACAGTCAGTACTCAAAGCAGAACGGCAGGTAGTGCTTGGTATGAAATTCAGGCAAACATATTAAAAGTATAATCCAAAAATCTATTTAATGAGGTTAATGAGGTCAAGAAAACAATGAAGGCACTCAGTGGTATAAGGTTCAAAACGTAGACAATGCAGAAATGGGCAAGACTTCACAATGAATATTTAGACAAACCTTCTGGAACAGGAAATGAACCAGAAATTAATATGTTGTGTGATAATATTCAGGAGATTGTGGCCTCTGCTGGTGGGGAGGGGTAGTGTTGTGGTGGTTCGACAGCAGACCATGATTTTAGTTTAACTCTTGTGCAAGGATAAAATACAGTCTGGCCCTACAACACCGCAACTCAACAGCACTAATATAGAGCCTAAAGTCATAAAGAGACATGCTTAAACCTCGCCTTTTCATTACCTTGGCAGTAGAGTTAGGAATTTATGCAGCGTGTAGCCTACAATTTTTCTAAAATTAACCAATGTCAAAAAAAAAAAAAAAAAAAAAGACCACATTGTCAATAGTGTA
>CM040976.1:11615880-11635624 GCA_022985145.1 Pangasius djambal | reverse complement strand
GGCATCCTATGACAGTTCCACGCTGGAATTCACTGAGCTCCTGAGAGCGGCCCATTCTTTCACAAATGTTTGTAAAAACAGTCTGCATGCCTAAGTGCTTGATTTTATACACCTGTGGCCAGGCCAAGTGATTAGGACACCTGATTCTGATCATTTGGATGGGTGACCGAATACTTTTGGTAATATAGTGTATGTTGTTTCCTTTTATTTTGCTAATGATATTTTACAAAAATGCAAAAATGATTAAAATGCTTTTTGGTCTGACTTCGTGCCTCTAAAGATGGAGCCTTTAGATATTAGAAAGCATCAGTGCAGGACAGAAACAGTTGTTGAAAAGGAACCGGACTGGAGAGACAGTGATATGAGTGTCACCCATACAATCATATACAAACATCACCCCCACCCCAAGTCCTTCTCCCATCCTTCTTCCCATCTTTTATGGACTTATGCATATGGAAGTAACCCAGCTGTGTCTGGTGTTCTGTATATAAACATTTCTTGGAATATGAAAGTGCTAGAATGTGCACAAGCCAAACTGAAATTCCCATTATCCCACTGTGTCCAAACTCTCATACTCAACATCTGAAACTTTCTAATCTACAGTACTGCAAGCAACTGCTGATAAACAGATTTACATATTCAGTATGAAGCAGTATGAAAATGAAGCAGTATAAATTAAAATAAGATTAGGCATGGTAGAAAATGGAGCGGCAAGGTGGTGCAGTGTGTAGCATTGCCGCCTCGCACCTCTAGAGTCCCCGGTTTGATCCTGAGCTCAGTGTACTGTCTGTGTGGAGTTTCAGATGTTCTCCCAGCATCCTAGGCTATGCTAAATTGCCCTAGCTGTGAATGAGTGTGTGAATGTGTGAGCATGGTGTCCTGCAACGGACTGGTGTGCCATCCAGGTATATCCCTGCCTCTGGTCCTGGGATAGGCTCCGAATCCATTGTGACCCTGATAAAGGATAAAGTGATTACTGAAAATGAATAAACGAATGAGTGAATGATACAAAATGTAGCAGGTCACCCAGTGTTGCCCTATTCTAGGTAGCAGACCTATTTCATATGAACAGTTGTAGCATATAATATCAGCATGATGAACCATAAAGTTCTAAAACTGTTCACGTCGCATCTTAGGACTGTGTGAATGTATACACTGCTTATACTGTGCAGAATATCCAGTTTCCTGAATCTTTAAATGGCAAGTGCTTTCCCAGCTCTGATCATTATGTTTCTGCCACATGCATTAGTGAATTAGGTCCTAAAAGGTTGTGTGAATGCACACACAGCTTTGCCCTCCAGTGAGGATTATCGCACTGCTGTGTTCAAGCACTCCACTCAATCAGCCCACTCCAGTTGTACACAGCATGCTCTCTATTCTAGCCACTTGTATGTGTCTTTCACATTAGATATCGCTTTACCCAAGGCTGTTAGAATGAAACACTTTCCCAGAGACAACCTGAAGACATTTTGATATTTTTTCTTGACATGTGCACTTAATAGTTGGCACACTGTTAGCTGTTAGACATTGACAGCCTTGTCAAAACACAAGCTATGATTTTTACAGTGGGGCCAATGCTTGCACAGTGAATAACTGTATTTGCACAATATGTACTTATTAAGTCAAGTATGAACATGTTCATGGTTCTTGAGGTGTTCAGAAAGATGTGCTTATACCATGAACATGGGAGCCAGGTGTATGGCAGACCGTTAAGATTTCACTGTGGTTTATCGCTTGTTCCCTACAGTTGGAAGCATTCTACTCTATCTTTACCACTGAGCAGCAGGATCACGTGAAGTCAGTGGAGTACCTCAGAAACAACTATCGGCCCACTCAAGATCTGCACAACCGACTTGTCTTCAAATCAGCAGTGAAGGATGCCTGGCTTCCAGACCCTATGACTGATGGGCATGGCAGCTCCACAGACACAGAGCCCTCCAGAGGTAAAGGGAGATTAACCAGTTTGTTTGAATACAGAAAAGATAGAATGTTACAATAAAAAATAAAATTCTGTGATATTGCTAAACTAAGCTACATGCCATAAAATACCTAAGAAACTGAAAATCGAGAAGTAGATGCTTATTTAGGTTTTCTTTCACTTGTCAAATTAAGTGGATGGTAATGGTGGACTTAGAATTTCTAATATCGGTAGGCATATTCTCTAATAAGTAGGAGCTGGAGTCTAGCAGTCAGGCGTCCTAATTGATAAAAGAGAGTACCATGAAAAGACTGCTCATGCCAGGCCAAACAGATCAAATGGGCAGGAGCTTGAATGCTCTTGCCATAAATCACTGTTGTTTCCATCCCTGGCAGAGGGAATTGATTGCTTTTGGCGGTGATGAATAGGGAGCAATGTAACACAGCCAAGGGGCAGAATAATCATCATTAATATTCATTCTAAAAATAAAGCCGTGCAAATGGATACTGTGTGGCAAAAATAAAATCTAATTCTAACAGACTGCAATGTGGCAGAATAGATTGTGAAAACCCTGCATGGACAACAGTTTCTATCCTGCCTGTCAGTTTATGAAATAATCTCAGACACATTTTCTTTCAATCAGTTGTTTGTACACTCCTGGGCAAAAAAAAAAAAAAAAAAAAAGGGCCAAGCCCAAAATGGCAAATATTAAGCTTTTTTAATGGTCTTAACAAAATATTTTTGGTCAGAACATTAGCAAGAATTAAATAAATGCACTCCCGAGAGCTCCTGTGCCTCTATTTGCTGGTTTACTTTTGCTGCAGTGAACTGTTTGTTTGGGGGAAAAGCTAGAAACAGGGAAATTCACTTATATAGTCTTCTTGTACACAAAGGTAAAATCATGACAATGATTAAAATGTTTGATGTAAAATTCCAACTAACACATGTCTGGGTGTACAGAATGTTCCAAAAAATATTTTATGAGATGTTTTTTTTTTTTTCTTTTCTTCTTAAAAGATTAATCATTATTTGGTTATCTGCCGCACCTGATGCAGCCCATCAAGAGCCACACGGCTTAAACATTTAAAGAAATCAAAGGGAAAAGCTTCCCATACTAACTTCCTTTATCTATTTGTTTCATTCTTGTTCATTTCCAGACCAATTATTTGTTGTTAAGGCCCTTTTTTTTGCCCAGCAGTGTACTCTTCTTAAATTAAGCAAATCTTTGTGTCTCTGAGGGCGACGTCCTCTCATCCCAGACTCTCTTTTTGTGATCATGGCACATGTGCAAAAACAAGGCATTGTATATTATTGTATCTTCATGACTATCACACAGTTGCTAAAAAGTAGGGTTATAAAGAATGAGGCGTCGTTATCGGGACGTGTGCTGTGTGCTGCTGCGATAACTAATCAAATAAGCTCCTTTTCTTCCCATTAATTAGCTGTGCACTTTTTGTAATGGCATCCCATAAGATTTCATTTACAGATTTTTTAATCCATTTGGAAAAGTCATATATCCATAGTATTAAATAACCAGCTGATTGACAGAACTTACAGCAAATACTTTTTCCATCTCTGTCATTAGATTTAATGCCAATATTTTAGTGGTAGTTTCACAAACACAGAGACTTGGATTCAGTCATGCCCGGTTTTTTTATTGGCAAAATCCCCAAGAATCATTAAAACAATGCAAGAGGTTAAGAAAAAAAAAAAAAAACAGATAACAGGCTAATGCAGCGATCTGCTGTATATGTCTGTACTTGTAACAGTACATGGGCTATATTTAATAGTTTGCTTCCAAAACACAATAAAATATAATATACAATAAAATAAAATCTTGTGTTTTGGGAAAAAGAAAATTATAAGAAGAGCTGAATGCTCCTGGATCACTGCATGTATGTGCTTATTTTTGTCTGATTGCATTAGAAGCAAACACTTGTTTAAAGAGTTCTCTGCAAATCATGATCTTTGCCACGTCTGTTTTTGAAACAACTTGCTTCACGTAGCGAGAGAATTAAAGCCCTGTGCCTGAGAGCTTCATCTACATAATTGGCTTCACACCAGCTCCAAAAAAAAAAACTTCACACTCTAAGATGTTTAAAGTTATACTTGTGTAAGGTATAGAGTTATTTCAGCTTTAAATGATGTTGAGAACATCTTTTGAGAGCAGGCCCACACTTAAAGGTTCAAATGAACGTCATGCAAGAGAGAACGTGAAATAATCTGGGAGATGCAAAATGATGAGCGTGCCTTTGATTAGATTAGAACGCCTTTGATTAGATATCCTAAAAACTATGATGCTGCCAATTGGTAGGTAGATAAATAGGATATTTTAATAGATCAATATTATTGCTAATGAATATTTATTGAGATTTTGGAGTTTTTTTTTTCTTTTAGATATGTCTCACAGCTAGCGTGGATTGAAATGCCAATTAAGAAAAAAATCTTGTGGTCCACTAAGACAGGCTTCGTGCAAGCTTTTGGTGTGAAATGGCCTTTAGAAGCCACAACGGATAAAAGAAATCAGTCAGTTGTATTTAGTTGATAGAATTTAGTTAATATCCAGAAACAAAGGTTTTTCAGAATGGGACAAGGCTACACTTGAGCTCAGGAAAATGTCTCTGCATCTGCACTAAGAGTCTGCTGATTTTGAATGGTACACCACCTTTTGTGCTGCTCCACCTGATTTGGCGTAGAGCATTCATTCATTCATTCTTCTTCAGTAAGTGCTTTGGGACCATGGAGCTGTGATGTGGCAGCGCTACCCACTGCACCACTGTACTGCCCCACATTAATTTATGACTACAAAAAATAGCAACACTGTGCAAAAATTTGGCTTGTGCCCAACAATATAGCAACGTGCCAGCATTAACCTACAAATTGCTCTTGCGTCAGCAGAGCAGAGGAAACAGAGCATCCTATAGCGTTTAATCCAAAAGTTAAAACTTTGCTTCTGAGAGTGTTTGGCTGTGCAGTGCCCAGCTTATTACTGCTCTATAGCGGCAGCAGCAGTGATTATAAAGCTGTCGATTGAACTGCTGAAGATAATGGTCTCTTGCTGAGTCACTCAGACTGATGGAGCTCTAGGGAGGCCAACTTTCACAGCTGATGCCCTTTCCTTAATCACCTCTTGTTCCAAATTTCCACCTTTTTTATATTTCACTATCTGCTTTCCTCCATCCAGATGCCGATGTATTTATCACTGAACTGCTGAGTGCTTTGTGATGCAGATACACCAGTTTAAGGGCTGTTATCAAGCAAGCAAGCAAGCAAATCTTTACTTATATTGCTGTATTGTATTATATTTACTCCTAAACTGCTCCACAAGGCAATACATCACAATAATTTAACACTCTAGTAAAAGAATACTACTATTACTACTAATAATAATAATGACGATAATAATAATAATAATAATCCTATAACAAATACATAAATAGCCCAAAATACAGACATACTGTACATCAATAAAAATAAAATAGGCTCTGTCTAAAAATAGTAAAAACCCATTACAAATATGCACGATCAAGCAAACAGGGGTCATTTAATTCAAGGGATTAAAGAGCGGTATTAATGATACATACAAGGAAAAAAGAAATTCTAGGGAACAAAGAGTGGTATTTCATAAAAACATGCATAGAGACCAACAGCCTTATAGAAGTGAGTAAAGTATTCCAAGTGTTCAGTTCTAAAATTCACCAGTAGACAGTGAAGAGAGACCAGTAGTGGAGTAATATGCATGCTGCATCTAGTTTCATAAGAAAATGGACATCACATGTATGGTGCTCTCTGCCTAATGAAAACAAGAAATGCAGTGCATGATAAGGGACGTCAACAGCAAAATTACTTGTATCATCATTGGTAATGCCACTATTATTATAGCTAATACACTTTTTCTTTTGATGGCTTTTAGATAGACAATAAGCATGTTATCTATGATGTTTGTAACAAAAAAAAAAACCATTGCCCTTAAAATAATGGACATTCTAATGATCTTGTGATTATTTACTCTCTTCTTCATGTTTTTGATGATTGAACAGCAAAATAACCTGCAATTATATCAGAGGCAGATGAAAATAGAAGTCAAGTCTCAGGTTTTTAGTAATGCACTTTAGAAAGCACTCAGATTCTTAGTTTACTAAGAACTTAATTAGAAACTTTTCTAATCTTCTGTAATGAAGAATACCTGTTTTTTTTTGTTTGTTTGTTTTTTTTTGGTTTTGTTTTTTTATTTTTATTTTTGGGGGGGTGCGGGAACAGACGGACATTAACGGAGATATGAAGCCAGCTCTGCTCTTAACAATGCTTCACCCTGTTTTCCAGTGTTTCACACACAGCAGTTATGGAACTGACAAAGCCACAGAGAGGAAGGTGCAGGCTTATTAATTTAGTGCATTACTGCATCCTAATTGTTTTTTGTTCACGTTTTTTTTATCCAAGCCAAAATTTCCTTATTCTTCAGCCCTGTGTCCGAGTCAAGTTGTGAGTCAGTAAAGGTGTTATTCAGGTGTCCATATCTGCTAAAAACCACAGGCAAAACTCTCTCCTACCTACTCACATGCATGCACACAGACACGCACACAAGCACACAGAAGCAGTTTGAAAGCTTGGAGACAGAGTGAGATGTAATCGTATGTCTGGTTAGAACACTTTGGTGAGTCAGACAGCAATAAAAGATTTACCTTCAGTCTGTAGCCAGGGATCCATGTGCCTGAGATCATGGATGTGCTCTCACGATAATTTGCCTCATTTATCTTCAATCACACCATCCCTAATCAAATGAGAATGGCTCTCTACTTTCTTGTTGAGATGAGATCTCAAGTTGCATGTTGTAGTTCTCGTTCTCTTTCTGTTTTTTTTTTTTCTTTATATCTCTGATTCTTTCTCTCGCTGTCTCCGTCTCTCTCTCCCATTTTCTCTTTCTGCAGTCTGCAGCAGCATTCCTGACAACATGAAGGTCCGTCCTCTGAACCGAACAGCAATGGTGCTGACCTGGGATCGCCCTTCCACTATCTACCACCCACCTCTTGTGGGCTTCCTTGTCACCTACAGCTGGGTTAAGGATGATGTAACCATTGAGAAGATGTTTACCCAGAGCAGCGAGCACCACACTGTGAGTGTCCCAGTTCATAATCGTCAGCAGTCTTAAAGAGACAAGGATATAACTAACAGCAAGCAATTACTTTGGGGTTAACGGGCATTGTTATCTTAAACTTGGTTGTAATTCTAAGACCAGGTTAGCTCTCCAAAATTAGTATGACTATCAATGTTAGCTCAATCACTGTAACAGACATTTACCAAGAAGTAGCTAATGAAAAAAGGCCAAGTAGTCCCCCAAGCCTGAGTGCAGCCCTAGATACCTCAAAGACTCTGCACAGCTGATAGAATTAGACAACATGTGCTCCATCTTCCTGAGAGTCTGATGAATGAGACAGCCCCAAACTCTTCACTCCATCAGTCACAGTGTCAGCTTGGTCTTCTACATGTGGTATCCATGACAACAAAGATGGGCCCAGCAAGCCGAGGAAACTTCTGTGATGAAAGCTGCCAATCTTTTTTTTCCCTAGCTCGGCCGAATTAGATTTGGATTCAATTGGAGAAATCCATCCGCTACGGCCAAAGCCCAATTACAGCTCTCGACTCCAACACATTCTGTCTCCCTAATCATTTCTGCACCACATTTACATTTTTATTTCAATTTGGAGCTGTGGTGTTGTCTGCATTTTGGAGTCAAGAATAATTTTGTCATAGGAGACTATCCTACGTAGCTTTCTCATTTCTGGGACCTAGAGTGTAATTGAATGATCAGGAAATTTCAAGGAATAAATGCAGTTTTGGCCTGCATGATGTTGACATAAATCTGAATTTGCATCTGCATTTGTGTCCTGGAAAATTACATTTTGTCAATTTTCTATCTTGTTAGTTTATGACATGTTGTCATTGAGGAATTTGTCTGCATTTAGAGAAATGTGTTATAAAGACACTTGAGTGTTGAAGATCAAAATCAGTTCCCACACACTAATAGTTCCTGTCATTCTTAAGTCTTTTGAATGATAACTAATTGAAGTTTGTGTATTTATATTTGTGTGTCTCCAGCGGGCAGTGATCACACACATGTCCCCAGATGCTCTGTATCTCTTTAGGGTACAGGCCTTGTGCCAGAGAGACCTTCGCAGTGACTTCAGCCAAACACTTTTATTCAAAGGTGAGTATAATTATGTCTTATATTGCATTATAATTACATCAGCTAAACTTATATATATATATATATATATATATATAATGTAATTTGTGTCTTTGTGCTGTTTCAGCAAATACCACAAGGATATTTGAAGGGACGAGAATTATAAAAACTGGAATGGTGAGTTGTTGAGCAGTTTGTGATATAACTATGTCAATAAGCACTGCTGTGTGTTCACTTTAAAATAATCACCTTTATTTCTCATCTCGCCCATTTCCAGCCCACTGTCTCTTCCTCTTCAGACATGGCACCCATTAGCTCTGGCTCCTCTACATGGTCATCTTCTGGTCTCCCTTTTTCCTTCGTGTCCATTGCAACAGGCATGGGACCTCCATCCAGTGGGGGGCAGACCACAATGGCATCTCTGGTCACCAGCACACTGCTGGCTGGCCTTGGCTTCAGTGGTGGTGTGATTTCCTCCCTCCCCGGATCCCTTTGGCCCACCCATTCTCCTAGCTCAGGTCCGGCACCAACTCGACAACCAGCCTCTCCTACATTTGAGACCACTCAAAATGGGAACAATCCTCT
Organism: Pangasius djambal; assembly: GCA_022985145.1. Classification (NCBI taxonomy): domain Eukaryota; kingdom Metazoa; phylum Chordata; class Actinopteri; order Siluriformes; family Pangasiidae; genus Pangasius; species Pangasius djambal. The sequence goes on along the minus strand of CM040976.1, from coordinate 11,626,937 downwards.
CCCCTCAGAAGAGGGAGAAATAACTAAAGAGCTGGATAAGGAAGAGCACAAACAAGATGAAGATGAGGAGGATGATAATGAGGAAGATAGGGTGGAGGAAAAGAAAAAGAAAGAAAAAAATGTGACAGAAAACGAGAAGAAACAAGAGCAGACCACATTTCAGGAACCAGGTTCTTCTGTTTCACCATCTGGAGAGAGAGGGCGAGAAGGTGGACTTGTAAATACTGACGTCTCCATAGTACCACCTATAGCCCCAGAGGAGAACATCTATACTGTTACTCTAAGACCTTCAGGAGACTTGAGCCGAACAACTTGGCTGCAAGAAAATTACACAACAGATATGCAGCTTGCCAGCAGCCCCACACAAGCCACAAAACTTAGCAATAAAGAGAAAAGCAGCCAGCCTGTCTATATCCACACTGGTAAGTGAGACATATAGAACCTGTGCTCATGCTCAAGCTTACATTATAGAATTCAAAGCTACCCAAAGGGTCACTGTCTCTCAAATTACTGTGGATCTTTTTCTGTCACTGAACATGCTTTTAAAACTCATCCTAAAAGAACAAATGTTTCTTTTTTTTTTAAATATAACTGAGTTTTGACTTTTGGAGTCGGCTCTTTTCTGTGTTCACAATTCAGACCGGAACAGCATATCCACGGTGTCCAGAGATCCCGCATCCTCAGCAAACAGGATGGAATGGATTATTCCTTTAATGGTGGTATCGGCTCTTACGCTCCTCTGCTTAATCATCCTGCTAGCTGTCCTGGTCTACTGGAGGTAAGATGTTCACCAACAGTGTCCTTCTTATGTAGCGAATGTTGGTGTAGCTTAACACACCTGTTCAAAACATCTGAATTATACCATCAGCTTCAGTTATCATTTTCTGATCATGACATATAATAATCCATGCTCTGTCTTCGTGCACTTGCTCATGATTCCCAGGGAAGCTCGATCTCCTTCTATTAACATTCTCTCAGCCCTGTGCTGGCTGCTAAAACATACTGTATTATCATCATAAAGTCTGGAATGGCCACACCCATCCATAAGAGTATATCACTGAGCCTTTGGAGGAGGAACCCAGCTGTGCTCAAATATGTGAGGCCTACGCACCAGCTGTGATGACTAGAAGATGCCATAACCTGCCACTAACCGTAACCCTAGAGAGGGAGAGAAATGAGAAACGCTAGTAGCTGTCATATTTAAGGGACTTATCATTGTTGGATAGTCTAGTTGCTATGGTTACATCAGAAACCCGAAACCGCTTAATTTCTGGATCATCCTCACTTTCGAACAACCTGGATGTAACTGGTATTAGAAAAGTATCCAAAGTCTGGTACTGATGGTTTCAACAGTTAAGGCTCTGGGCTACTGATCATAATGTTGGAAGTTCAAATACTCCTGGGCTCTTGAGCAAGGCCTTTAACTGCTCAGTTCCGTTGTAAATCACTTTGGAGACAAGCAACCACCAAATGGATAAACGAAAATGTACATTTTGCGGCGCCACACAGCATGTAGTGTTACTACCTCACAGTTCTTGGGTTTAATCCAGGTTACTGTCTGTGTGGAGTTTTGCATGTTCTGCCCATGTGTGTGTGGGTTTCCCCCCAGCTCCCAAAAACATGCCAGTAGGCAGACTGCCAGACCTAAATTGCCCCTAGGTATGAAGTGTGTGTCATGCCCTGCTATGCCCTGCTATGCCTCCCATCCCAGGTGTATACCTGCCACTAATCCTGGCCAGACAAACCCATTACTGAAGACGGATGAATGTAAAGTCTACAGCCACAAGGAGCAACACACATCTGACTGCTGGGGATTATTTTTGCAACAATGCACTCATGTAATATTCATTCCCTTCTGGCAAATTGTTTCTAAATAATATGAGATCCTAATTTTATTTTTATTTTTATTATTCTTTTTCATCCTAATAATAAGAAACCCTAATTTAACCCTAATTTTATCATTATCTGTGTGAAACCTATTTTGTTACTCATCTCTATAATTGGCAATCTGGCTTTAGTGGAAGGAAGTTAATGGTGAGGTGAATGAAGTGGTAATTTGGTTGAATAGGCTTGTCAGGAATTTAACGAACGGTTGTCTTTTAACTGAACTAAAGGGAAGCAGATGGAAATTTGACAGCTTCCATGAGAGGATTGAATGTGTTTGGTTTATCATTAAGATGTCGGAGCACGCTGTACTGTATAGCACTTTACTGCGTTATCAGCAGTCACACCACACAGCTCTGTTCTCATGTATTTGGGCATTAGCCTTTGATTCATTCAGGTAAGATTTTTGCTGTGCAATTACTATGCCATATTTCTCTCTCTCTCTCTCTCTCTCTCTCTCTCTCTCTCTCTCTCTCTCTCTCTCTCTCTCTCTAAGTCATTTACCTCACTTACAAATTGTTATCAGAAAATATGCTGTACTAACTGAAATAAAGTTTTGAGGTGGCCAAGTCAATAGGTTATTGAGGTTATTATGTGGGCTGTGATCCATCTGGATGGCTCAGAGCCTTTTAAAAATTAAAAAAAAAAAAAAGAATAATAAACGTCTTTAGCACTTTGTGCTAAACACCCCTTAAACTACACTAAATAATACATAATTTCAAAGGGAGAGTCATTAATATAAATGAGGTATAGGGGTGATCCCCTGGGCCCTCCTTTTTCATTGCATCCCCTCCCTTCACTCCTCATTTCTATTCTAACACCCACCTTTTCTTCTCTTTTCATCTCACCTCTCAAGGATGAATAGCATCTGCTCATTGCTCTGCATTAGTTACAGGTAAGGTGTTCTTTGAACGCATTTCTGTAATATCTACAGATACGCTATTGCAAATATATTAGACTTCATTTCTGTTTGAGCATATTAAGATCATTTTAAGGGAGAAGACTCCTGTCTAGTGTGAGTGCCAAACCAAAGGAGCTTGGAAAGTTCCACTGAGGCAGACTTGTGATGTCTAAAAATGCTTAAACAGTGTTCTTGCTCCTCAGCCATCAGAGGCTTTGTCAGTCTTAACTGGTTCTCTTTGAAAAGCGAGTATACCTGCTGTTAGCATTACAGTCTTGCATTCAAAGACGTTCAAAGACATACTGAAGTGTTGAATAGCTCTTTTACCAGATTCAGACACTGGGATGGGGTTTGTTTGAAAGGTGCTCTGCTAACCTGAATCACTGTATTCTTAGGAAGTTTTTCCAGACTACTCACATGTACATAGAGGACAGAAACTCCCCTCAAGTGATTCACAATGAGAGCTTAACTGGATTCTTAATACCTGGTGAGTCATGTTTGTGTGCATCTCACACACACATATACTCACACACATACAGAAAGACTGTATTTCTCTCTCTCTTTCTCACTCTCTCTTTCTCATAAGCACACACCCACTCACATGAAAACTCTGCCTTCTTACAAATGAGAAAAAAATATACATATATATAAAATCTCATTTATAAGAATGCAGAGTTTTAAAGAGATCTATTCATGCAATTGATTTTGTTAAATCAACCAGCTGCTGCTAGTATGTTTCTGCCATCTATCCTGCTTTCCCAACTCCTTTTCTTAATGCCTTTTTTTCTCTTTTATCTGGACTGACAGGCCTATATTGGTGTACACAGAGGGAGTAAAATCAACCATTAAGGTTTACGAGTGCACCACTTTTTAGGTGACAGTTTAATGTCTCTGTAATGGAGAACCTATCAAGCCAGCCCTGTTAAACTCTCTCTCTCTCTCTCTCTCTCGCTGTCTCTCTCTCTTCGTGTGTGTGTATGTGTGTGGGTGTATGCAAGTTTTTTTGTTTTTTTTTTGATCAAGTAAGACCCTTCCATTAATTTATGTAAGCACTATAAATTTAATAAAGAGCCACAACTAAGGCAAATACAAATACATCAGAGCCTAATCAAATAATGGTCTCAGCTGCGTACTATTTTCCCACTCAGCAGCGAGCCATATCTTCATATGGGTCATTATATATAACAATGGCCAGTGGCACAGACCTTGTTTATTCAGGGGTAACTGATGAGGTTCCCCACACACAGATGCTGCCCTCTAAATATCACCCACACTCAGTACCTCCTGCTGTTCAGTGCTGAGACAGGCAGCTATAAACAGATCAGACCAGCCTCATAGGACTGATCAGCCGCCTTTCTCAACGTCATTACGTAGTATACGAAGAACTCAATACTACATCGATTGTTAGACCAACCAACTGAATATTACTCATGTACCTGGTTTCATGACAAATCTTTTCATCTAAGTTCTTCACAGCAATCGCCTATTTGTGCAGCTCCACCTTTCCTATAAATACATCACATACCGTATGCTGCTTTTGTCGCAATTTGTCACAGCTTCACTTTACTGAGCAGAATTCATGAATGCATAAAATCTCTGTAAATATATCTTGTGTATGTTCTTGAGCAGCAGTTCACACACAGGCCTTCATTTAGGAAAGAACTGTCTGTGACAAGAAAAATGTACAAGTAAAATCTCCCAGAAAAAAAACACGCAAGTTGATTTACTCTTTCACATTAGTGTCTTGTCCTTTTTTTTCTTGGATTCCTTAATAAATATAGCACCTCTGACACCAACAGCATTCAAACAGCGCCTGGTAAAATGTGTTCGTTCACATTCAGCTGATGAGCAGAGCACACACTCATGTCTATACTATATAATTATCACATATACTGTATTACAGTTTTTTCATGTATCTTATCATTTTTAATCAGAGTATTGCATGGCATATAATTACAAATATGTGTGGTGAGTTTTAGTCGTGAGATCAGAAAATGCCATGGCTATCAAGACCAAACAGCAAATGCAAAACGTTCATTTAAATATTGTCTTTTGTTTCCTAGTCCTGCTTTGAATGTGATGACATTTACGCAAATCTACTTTACAAATGACCCTCACAGCTACCGCTAACTGCATGTGCGATATATTACATTGCGCGTGCTGATTAGCCTCTTTATTTTGGATATTAGGAGTATTCTACCGACATGCTCTAACAGAGATTGGCATTGGTAAACGTGTGTGTGTGTTTGTGTGTGCATGCGCGTGTGTGTGTGTGTGTGTGTGTGTGTGTGTGTGTGTGTTTTAGATGATCGGGAAGCCCTCTCAGTCAGACAGTTCATCAAACATGTAATGGAGCTCTATTCTAATAACCAACAGGGCTTCGCTCAAGAATTTAATGTGAGTATGAACTTATTTGAGTGTAATTGTGTGCGTGTGCTTCACTGTTCTTCATAATGCAGATGGTCCCGGGAAAAAAGAGCTAATTACAGACGAGTCTCATTAAAGCCATCTTCTAACTGCGGGAACACTACTCAATTTCAGCCTGCTCCATTTTACTCAGACACACATCCTCTGCAGCCATCTTCCAAATAAATCCTCACTGCCATCGCACAGATGAGTCCTGAGTGGTTTAATCTTACAGTGTTTTCAAAACATACTTGTACAGAAGGGATCCGTTTAAGTAATAAACATCTGCTGCAACATCCCAGTTAGGACAAAAGACAAACTATTAGCCATATGGTAAGATGAATCTCAGCACTGTCACTGCACACTGGGGTTGTAATTATGGTGACGGTGAAGAAAATGTAGTCAAAGTTGTGTTGATGAGTTAATTAAATGATTTGGACAAATTGGATAATTTATGCAAATTACAATCAAGATTAAAGCTAAGTGGTGGAGTAACTAGAGGTCTATTTTCAAGCTCTTTTTTAATGAATTTGGTCAGTATGAATAAGCGTTGTTTGTCAAATCGAAGGTTGAGGGATAGGCTCCGGATCCACTTTGACCCTATAGACCAAAATACTAAAGATGAATGAATATATTAATAAAAATCAAAGGTTACAGATTTTCAACATGGCATTTTGAGCAACGTGAGAGACATGTTATAATTGCTGTAGTAACTACACAATGTCTGTCTTTCTTTCTATAGGATATTCAGCATTCTGTGAGTGAAATAGAGATAACGGCGGAGCACTCGAACCACCCAGACAACAAGCATAAAAACAGATACATCAACATAGCGGCCTGTGAGTGTTCAGTGAAGATGTTAGTATGAATACAAGGCCTTTTGCATTATAGTGCATTACAGCTTAATATTTTGCACAAGTGCGACATAAGCTGTGGTATAAACATTGGCTGCATTTTCGTCTGGCCAACAGATGATCATAGCAGAGTGAAGTTGCAGCCGTTGGCAGGAAAAGATTCCAAACACACTGACTACATCAATGCAAACTACGTCAATGTAAGTAGGTGTGTGCGTGCGTGCGTGTGTGCGTGTGCGCGTGCGCGTGTGTGCATGTAGCATGTATATTCATGTGTGTATGTGTATGCCTGTAGGCTTGTGTTTTAGCAAGTTCTCTTCTCTCTTAGGGTTGTAACAAACCAAGGGCATATATTGCTGCTCAGGGGCCACTGAAGTCTACCTTTGAAGACTTCTGGAGAATGATCTGGGAACAAAACATTAGTGTCATTGTCATGATCACCAATCTGGTAGAGCAGGGCAGAGTAAGTCATCAGCAACCCAGTTCTAATCACGATCTCTTATAAGAGTAGATGAACTCCTTGTCAGCTTGGACCTGCTTGTCTTTTTTTTTTTTTTTTTTCTTTTCCTCCACAGAGAAAATGTGATCAGTACTGGCCCTCAGAGAACACTGAAGAGTATGGAAGTATAGTAGTGACACTGAAGAGTACTAAGATGCATGCTTGGTACACACTTCGCCACTTTCTCGTACGCAACTCCAGAGTCATAAAGGTCAGTCGCTGCATCAGCAGGACACAAAATAGCTATCTTGTGTGTTGAGTCTCTCGTTTTGGTTCGTTCGATGTAAGCAGATATGGTTTTTGTGTCTGTGTTTTTCCTCTCAGAGTCAAAAGGGAAGACAGAATGAGAGATTAGTGGTTCAGTATCACTACACTCAGTGGCCAGACATGGGCGTGCCTGAGTACACACTACCAGTTCTCACATTCATCTCCAGATCGTCTGCAGCTCGTGCTCCAAAATCTGGCCCTGTGCTGGTGCACTGCAGGTAGGATTATAGTAAAAATACTTAAATTATTATTATTGTTGTTGTTGTTGTAATACATGTTACAATTATATATTTAGCTGATTAAAAAACAAAAAGACAAAATATTTATCATCCTCAGTCCTGAGACTTAATGCTGCACACAGAACATTAATTCTATAATTTTCAAACCGGAACTATATCAAATTCAGTGTCCAGTACACGTGACCTTTGGAATTAGACACACGAAACCTACAATATTTCAAAAAGCATAATACCATTTGAAAAGTTAATACCATTTTCTGTGTTCACTGTTCTCACTATTACATGGTGTAACACAGGTTTATTATAAGATTCTCAGCCTAGAAATAATAATAGTCATTTTGTCTGTATCATTGCGTTGATATTAAGTGTCCCTAAAAGCACATATAAAACTGTCATATATGAATTGGATTTGCAATAATTCATATGATTTAATATAACTAAATTATGTACCTTTCATTTAATTTATTGGTATGCGAGCAAATAAGAAATAGTCAGTGTTATAACGAACAGAACTCTGGAGATGTTTGAGGATCCTTGTGCTGGAGGTGTTGTTTAATTTTTTTTTTTAAATCCAGGCAAACAGAGTAGATAAACATTCAATCCAAGACTCAGAGTGGTAGAGCAGACAAAGGGTCAAACACAGTAGGGCACAATACAACCATCCAGAATAATAATCAAAAAGAGCAAACAACAAACACAGCAAAGGGTCTGTACATGATCAATAAAAAAACAATACAAGGCCAGAGGTGGTAACATTGCTAACAAAAAATCCTAACAGGCTGAAAAAAAAACCCCACAATTTTTAACCACAAAACCCTAGCATATGTCAGTGGAAGGAAGCGCTAAGAGCATAAATGATAGAAAAGAAGTGCATGTTCTCACTGCAGTCCATTCCATGTGCACATAATAATAAACTGCCTACAAGTGTAGTGATAGATGTTTACTGCTGATTACCATATTCATTTGTTGAACATCAGCATACAGACTTTGTCTAAAATGAAACTTCAGACGAAAACATAAACGAACAAACAAACCAAAAAACTGTCCAATAATAGGAACACAAAATACGTAATAGTTAAAAAATGAAATGATGAAGTATACAATACCCTCCTCGTGGAAATGAAAAGAAATGTACATTCCACCTTTTTGCATACAGTGAACTGATTCCACTCAGATCCAGACTTTTTTTTTTTTACTGATTTTTTTGTTTGTTTGTGTTACTTTCTCTCTTTTTTTTTTTTTTTTTTTGGACGCATTATTTTTCTCATTGACAATTCAAAATCAGGTGATTACAGGCAGTCATGGTGGCAAAGGATTTGGGAGAGAATGCAGCGGTAAAATTAGTTAGCGACAGTAAGAAAATAGCAAGGCAAAAGCCTGGTGTGGTGGCTGCTTTATAATTAGCCGTTCCTAAGATTTTTTTTTTTTTTTTTTAACTGAGACCAGAGACCACAGTCCCACACACTTGTTTTCTGTTGGCCCATAAGGCACGGCGTCATGGATTTACAGGTCAAATTCACCTAGATGAATAGCTAAACCGAAATTGTCCGCTGTCCAGACAGTTTGAAATAAGACAGGAAAGCATGTAAAGTAAAAACATAAATACTTTAATCTTTGGTAGTGAGAATGGCTGGAAGGTTTTCCCATGTTTGAATTTGCAGCTTTCACCTCCTCTCTCTCCTCTGTGTAGTGCTGGCGTGGGGAGGACAGGCACATATATTGTGATCGACAGCATGCTCCAGCAGATAAAGGATAAAGGAACGGTGAATGTCATGGGCTTTCTCAAACACATCCGCACCCAGCGCAATTACCTCGTCCAGACAGAGGTGAGTATATAGTGATGGAACTGTGTGTGTGTGTGTGTGTGTGTGTGTGTGTGTGTGTGTGTGTGTACGCGCGTATAAACTTGTGATTGGTTGTGTGCCATGGAGACGATATGGGGCCTAGAACCAGTAGAATGATGTTTTGAAGCTATTCCATGTGTAAAACGAACTACTTTAATGTTGGATTAAAGCATTAAAATGTGAATAAATAAACAGCTAAAAAATATTGCTGGCAACATAGTCTCAGAGGGTTTTGTGTGTGTTCTACAGGAGCAGTATGTGTTCATCCATGATGCTCTGATGGAGGCAGTGCTTGGTAAAAACACTGAAGTTCCTGCCTGGAAGCTCCACAGCTACGTGAACAGCATCCTCACCCCTAGTCCTTCTGGCACTACTCACATGGAGAAACAGTTTAAGGTGAACCTTCCATCTACTATCAACGAATGCAAACTAATTCCCCAAGAAAAGCTACAAATAAATATTATATAAATGTATTTTACATAAATGCTGGGTGGCATGGTGCAACGGGTAGCATTGCTGCCCCACAGCTATGGGTGGGTAATATGATGATAAAATATTGATCAATTATATACAGATATGGAAACTAAATATCAAAATAAGGATTGTGATAAATTATATCCTAAGACACTTTTCTGAGATCTTGTGCTATCTTTTTATTTTTGTGTTTGTTTTTTATAAGTTGAACTACAAACTGACAGGTAGCAGCTGACGTGATGATAAAAATGTTGTGCTTAATGTTCAAAATTGTAAAATGCTAAGGTTTTTACAGACGTAAAGTATTTTTCTGAATAAGATATTTATTTCTGTAGGCACATACATTAGCAAAAACTGCAAAAATAGTGTATTGCTGGCGGTTTATTAGCAAACCGTTATATCATGATACATATTGCGTATAATGAAATGCCGTTTATAAATATTGATATGGGTCCCGGAATAAATTATACAAATCCAAATTAACTGATTTAGGGAAACAAATTCATCAGCTAGACATTGAAAATGCACTAAACCCCTCGTTAGATACTTCTAAGAAAATTTTACAGTTAAGGTACGAATACAATAATATAGTCTCTACTAAAATTAATAGAACTTTTCGTTTCATTAAACACAAATACTTTGAATTTGGATTGAAGCCCTATAAATTACTAGCCAGAAAACTGCGTAAAATAGATAGTGAAAGGACAATTCATAAAATAAAGACCAAAGATGGGAGGCATTGTATCGCAACTAAAGAGATAAACCAATGTTTTAAGGAATTTTACTGAAAGTTATACTCTTCAGACACTGATTTGGACCCACAAGTAATGGATACATTTTTACGTAAATATTGATATGATGTTTTTGTCATATTTCCCATGCCTACTCGCAGCTCCAGGGTCCCCAGTTCAATCCTGAACCCATCTGGGTTACTGTCTGTATGGAGCTTTGCATGTTCTCCCTATTGGTTTCCTCTGGGTTTTCTGGTTCCCCCCTTCCAAAAAAAAACATGCAGGTGGATTGGCAAAGACCAATTGCCTCTGGTCGTGAATGTAGATGCGCGTGGTGTCCTGTGATGGACTGATGCCCCATCCAGGGTATATTCCTGTGTCATGCCCAGTGTCCTCAGGATAGGCTCTGGATCCGGAATAAAGCACTTACTAAAGAAGAGACTTAACATTGGGAGAAAACTGAATAAAAATTGACTCTGGCCAAAATAATTTTTAAAAACTATCTTCAAAAACGTCTAAAGACTGTCGTGGCGAATACTTCTACAGACCAGAATAAGAAAAATAAGTTTCAAAGACAAGGGGTTCTGGATGCCAAAAATCTGTAGACTTTATTGAATCAGACAACAAAGCCGATACGGTCTGCAGAGCATCTGATTTACATAATCGTGGCCCATGCTTTTATACAATTCTAAAACAATGATCTCATTGAAGGGGGTTTTCTCTTCTTTCTCTTTATCGCATACCTGCCACTCGCCCCACTTATTTCCTTTTCCCCTTATCTTAGTTTTAACCATGGTGGGAGTTCATTCAGATTTATGTCTTCAAACACAACATTAGCCTTCACCTTTAAAGAAGACTCCCTCTACGAGGTCACACCACTCTGTTGTCACAGAAACATCTTTGCAGGATCACAGGCCCAAAGTCACCCTTTTAAATGTACTAGAAACGGTACAGTGTA
>CM040976.1:11582722-11615780 GCA_022985145.1 Pangasius djambal | reverse complement strand
GCAGGAAACTCCTCTATAAGACCCACCTCTTCCGTGAACACTTAATTAACCCCTAACTTGTCCCCACTCAAAAAAAAAAAAAAAAAAAAGAAAGAAATCTGCACTTACACTGGCTCTTACACCTCTACTCTGTGCACTTTGCTCCTCTAGCACTCAATTAAAAATCTTGTATGGTAGCAATACTTGTATTGTTCTCTGCTTGATATATCGCTTTGCTTGTACTTCCTCATTTGTAAGTCACTTTGGACAAAAGCGTCTGCTAAATGAATAGATGTAAATGTGTAAATGTAAAAACAGCCTGTTATTCTCAGGCTTTCATCAAAGCCAAGGAAGAGCCACTGGCTGAGCTCAAGAAACGCTGAATACTGTGTGTTAGAGGTTTTATATATATATATGTAAAATCTTCATTACAGCTTTATTACACATTATGAACAATCTTTCCTTAGAGCGGCACTGTTTTTACTCTTTGCTCAGTCAAACTAACTTGCTCCCCCTGCTGGTTAATTGTTATACATCTCCTCAGCTGGTGATGCAGTGTGACATCCAGAAGTGCTTCAGCGCCCAGAAAGACTGCAACAAAGAGAAGAACCGAAACTCCTCAGTGGTGCCTTGTGAGTCTCAGTAAACATCATGCATCATTATTATAAAGATGTTAACAGGAGAATTGGAGTTATAAAATTCACATTTTCGAAACGATGAAAGGTCATTTTGTGTTTCTGCACACATTACAATTTAATCTTAATTTTCACACAGAAAGTGAGATCACAAATATTAAATTATTAAGGATGTCATTTTTCATTCAAGTGACCTTTAGCAGATAACGTTGTGTGGTTTACTCTGCAGTTGATTGCAGCTGTATCGGTCAGGTGTAATATATAATTTTTTTCTCTGCGCAGCGGAGCAAGCTCGGGTCCCACTTTCTCCTCTCCGTGGAACGAAGGGCACGGAGTACATCAATGCCTCTTACATTACGGTACACACTAAATGTTTTTAGTCCCAACTCGATGAGAAATTGAATACAGTGTTTGAGACAAAGCACCAATCATAGCCAAAGTTTGAGACAAAGCTTGAAAATACAAGCATTTGTGTGTGTGTTTTAGTTTTGTCACACCTTTGATCGTAGATGGATCTAAGGCTAAAATGTGTGTTAAATCAATGACAGGGTTACTACAGAAGCAACGAGTTCATTATTACCCAGCATCCTTTGCCTCACACAACCATGGACTTCTGGAGGATGATATGGGATCACAATGTTCAAGTCATCATCATGCTGCCAGATAATCTCAGTCTAGTAAGTAGAATGTTAGAAATTCAAGTATCATTTTAAAAAGTTAGGCGGGTTTCATATCATCACTTAATTAGGATAATAAATCAGATCAGAAGCAGCTGAAATGTCATAATTGAACTGTATCAGAAACCAGCTTGCATTGAACACTTGCCAAAATGTATTATGTAGATCTCATGTATGGAGGCTAATATTTAATATATAGTTCTACGTGCACTATATGCTGGTTTTAGCACCATATGTATGTCGGTGATGGAAGCTCATAGTACTAGTCTAGCATTTAGGGTACATTGTATAAAATGAGGCAAATTATTCATATCTACTAAAGACTAAAAAATGCTGATGTATGATTGATGGCATGGCTTGTGTATTCTCACAGACCGAAGACGAGTTTGTGTACTGGCCCAGCAGAGAAGAGCCCATGAACTGTGCAGCTTTTACCGTAACCCTCATTAACACTGACAAACTGTGTCTGTGTAATGAAGAGCAGATCATCATCCATGACTTTATCCTCGAGGCCACACAAGTACTTCATTCCCTCAGCAACACAAACATTTATGCCTGTAGTTTAGAGTTTAGCCTGTCTGTAATTCATTACCATATATCAAGCTGATTTTCTTAAAAACAGGGAAATACTCGCAGAAATGGTCAGCATTAGCATCTTATTAAACATGAACTTTTGTTTAGCAAGCTCTTCCATTCCTCTTAGATGATTTAGAACGGACGTGTTGACAGCAACATAGAAACATCTCTGCAACACTAAACTAACTTAACCACAATTACTCTATGTACAGTATGCGTTAAACACTGAAAATTCATTGCTCTCTGAATGTCAAAACATTCCTATTTGTAGATTTCTTGCAGCATTTCAAGGGTTAATAAACAATTTATCCACCACAATCAAACAAAAATGGGTTAGTGTAGGTATTTGTAAAATATTCGATAATTGCTGTTCATCAAACCATAGTTCATTGATTCATCTTCACTAACCACTTATTCTGGTCAGGGCGGTGCTGGATTAATGCTGCGTTCATGGTGCCTTGTAATTTGCAGGTTGTATTGACATCATTTCCCACCTCGTTCGAAACGCGAAGTGGAAAAAAACATGGACACCTCCACAAAAGCGTGTCTTTTGTTTGCATCGTCAGAGCACGTAAAGCACAAAAAAAGCTACTTTAACTGCACTTTTACTGTTACAGGCCTGAGTGGCTACTGGTACTGTTCTACTATAGTGAACTTCAAACATTCATGCAACACAGTGTGGATTGAAATTGCAGTACAGCAGCAACAGCAGACAACAGCGAGTAGCGTTAGCAAAAACTAGGCAGTGATAACGTTAGTTATGAGTGATTACTCATAATGTTGATGATTATCCTTCTCAAAACAGAGATTAGTATGGTCATTGTTATAGATTTAACCAAGTACTCTGTTTGTATGTTAACTAATCTAAAGTTCACGCAGTCACAGTCGTAAAAGTTCACAGTGTGAGCGGCCATGTTGATTTGATGTCCCTCCGAAAAAAGGGGAAGGAACTGGTAGTTGAGAAGACCACCCCAAGTTGATGAGTTGAAATTTCAAGTTGAGGGGGTGTTTTCTTGATGATTACTGTTTGGAGTTGGGGAATTACAAGTTGCACCCTTGCCACGAACGCAGCATAAGACTAGACATTAGCCAGGGGTACACCGTGGATGGGATGCCAGTCCATCACAAAGCACCACATTCACACACATTGACACATAAGGCAGTTCAGAGTAGCCAATCGCTTAAACTATAGTTTTCGTATCTGTAAAGAACAGTAGATATAGTATGCTAATAATCAGACTGTCCTAGTTGACTTATATTGCACTGTGTGTGTGTGTGTGTGTTTGAGGATGACTATGTACTTGAAGTTCGCCATTTTCAGTGTCCAAACTGGCCTGATCTCACTGGTCCTGTTAGCAACACATTTGAGCTCATCAACATCATCAAAGAGGAGACCATGACCAGAGATGGTCCTACTATTGTGCATGATGAGTGAGTGTCCTGCACATGTCCTACAGTATGGATGAGGAGATGTTGCACTGACTGTTGGGTAGAAATATGTTTGGTTCCTCACTTGTCCTGCTTTCACTCTGCAGGTTTGGAGGTGTTTCTGCAGGCATGCTGTGTGCTCTCACCACCCTGTGTCAGCAGCTGGAGAGTGAGAGTGCTGTGGACGTCTACCAGGTGGCCAAGATGATCAATCTCATGCGTCCAGGGGTCTTCACAGACATCGTAAGATTTTAAAATCTCTTTCCAGATCGTACAAAAATAGACAAAGCCTTTAAGGAGCTTTCTACCCTGAAACCCAATCAATATGTTTATATTGAATTACTTGTGCTTTGTGGTTCTGGCGCTAATTTGGTAGCACCAGTTAGTGGTTAGTGGTCTGCAGCTCTGACGTCACAGGAGGACGTTGCCAGTGCAGTTACAATAGCATTTAAGAGAGAAAAAGGGGGGAAAAAATCGAGCAGAGAGTTGGATCAGTGATCTACAAAATGATGAGCACGATGGTGTTGTTGATGGTATTCGCATGGAAGTTGAAGCTTTGGAAACTTAAACTATTTGTTTGAGCAGAACATACAGGTGAGAATGTGAGAGAGCTGGACAGACTAAAGAGCTGGACAGACTAAAGCACAGCTGCATCAGTCTCTTTAGGTTATGAACATGTCAAAGCTTAAACCTGAATTAAATGAGAATTTTATTACAATATAAATCTTGGATGCCACTGAAGATCAGGTGTTAATTATAAAGATTAATATGCAAGTCATTCAGGGTGGACTTGTCCTTTATTGAACGCAGGTCCATTGATCACAAACTGAATGTGAACTGTAATCTGTGTTTCTCTGTCATTTCTTCTCCACCTCTTTTTCAGGAGCATTATCAGTATCTTTACAAAGCAATGCTCAGCCTGGTTGGTAGTACAGACAGTGGAATTTTCTCTCCCTGTATGGACAGACATGGGAGGATTCTGAATACGGATAAAGCCAATCCAGCGGAGAGCATGGAGTCTCTGGTGTGAAGGTTCCGGAAAACAAGAAAGGACGAGTTTGTTTGGCAGACTTTCCTTGAGGCCTTTATTTTTTGCCAGACTCGCTGATAAAGTAAAAAAAAAAAAAAGTCTAAAGACTTTTTGTATACTGATGAAAAATTCTTTTGATATTTATTTTTGCTGCTTTTTGTTATCCTGCTGAGTGTCACAACTTCTTCTTCAACACACCTACAAACACACAACAAAATGCAGCTGTCTACTTTGCACTATATTGTCAGTGTTACTGCCTGATGCCTAGATGATTTCCACCCACTCTGGCCATTGAGCTCGTTGTTTTATTGGAAGGACAATAAGCAGTGAAACTGGACTGAAAACAACCGCAAGTCAGCATCACACTAGCACATAGATAGCTGCCTAATACACACACAAACTGTTCACAGTAAAGCTCCTCATGTTCACCTTATTACCTTCATGATGCAACCTTCATGACAGGAAATGTTGGATTAATGTTTTTTTTTTTCTTTATAATATGTTATTAAGTCTAACTCAGGGGTGCACAACAGCAGCCTGGAAAGCAGGACTCCAGCCCAGTTTATATTATTTCGCTGCTCTCACACACCTCACTCAACTTGTCAGTTAACGAGCAGGGTTAGTAGCTGTGTGTGAACAGAGAATCATCAAACTGTGCCCGATGGACTGTCACCGTGTGCCCTTGGTTTATCTTATATAGACATTATTTCAATGTGGTATCATAACACCAACTGTGAACATATATTGTTATTGGTAGAATTTCTATTGTTTTGTAAAATATATAAATATATTGATATAAAATGTGTGTTCTGTCTTTTTTTTTTTTTTTTTTTTTGGTCTGAGCTTTTCTAACTAACTGAAATCAGCTTAACTTCAAGGACCTCACAGAACCACAGCTAACGTGAGACAGGTTATTACGGACTGTTGTTAGGAAAATTGAAACCATGATTCTCTTAGGAAACATTAATATTTTGTGACATATTGGAAGATACTATGAAATATATTTACGGACATGTGAAAAATTAAAGCAAACAAACAACAAAGTGACTAAGTAAGTTTTGGACCAGCACAAGCCAGTGGCAAATTGGGTTCCAATCCTGAAAGCTAAGAACAGGAATCGGAGCCTACAGGGTTCAATGATCTCTTGGTCTATTTCCAGTCTTCAAGTGTCCAGTTGCGGTGAGCCTCTGCTGTTGTTCATCAGGGTGTGCATTCTGAGATGCTTATCTGCTCACCATGGTTGTAAAGAGTGGTTATTTGAGTATCTGGAGACTTCCTGTCAGCTTGAACCAGTCTGGCTATTTTCCTGTGACTGCTCTTATTGCCAAGGCATTTCTGCCTGCAGAGCTGCTGCTCACTAGATGTTTTTGTTTCTCACCATTCTATGTAAATTCTAGAGACTGTTCATGAAAATCCCAGGGGATCTGCCTGGCACCAACAACCATGCCACTGTTAAAGTCACAGAGGTCACAATTTTCCCTATTCTGATGTTTGATGTGAACATTAACTGAAGCTCTTGACCTGTATCTGTATGATTTTATACATTGTTCTGCTGCCACATGATTATCTGCTTGGACCATTGCATGAATGGGCAGGTGTACAGGTGTTCCTCTTAAAGTGGCCAATGAGTGAATGAATATTATTAGTATATGTATAATGTATGCATATTAATGTATATGAGAAGGAGCAGAACTCGGTGTGGTGCTCTGCAGTTGTAGGCCATCCACCTCATGTCCAACATGTGTATTCTGAGATGCTTTTCTGCTCACCACAGTTGTAAAGAGTGGTTATTTTAGTTACTATAGCCTTCCTGTCAGCTGGAACCAGTCTGGCCATTCTCCTCTGACCTCTCTCATCAACAAGATGTTTCTGCCCACATGGCTGGCTATGCTAGGCCAGAGAAAGGTCAAATTATTGGTATGTGAAGTGAGATTTAACACTTATGTATACAAATATTAAGAACTATTAAAGCTACACTAGTGTCAGTGAAAGTTATACCATATAAATACATGCTGTGCCATGCACATCTAATTCCAATTAGTCAGCTGTCTTTAAATGTGGAAATAAAAATGCAGCTTGTATAGTGTGTTTAAAATAAACAAACCAAAACAAATATTTTTCACACTGTAAAATAGTATATATATTGTCAATACATTGTACAATCCAATATTCTGGATGGTAATATTTTGTCTTTTTTTTTTTTTTTTTTTCGGATTGGGCCACTGAGGACAGGACTGAGAGTGTAACTGAGAGTGTAAGTTGTTTTGAGTGAGTTTTGGACTCTCAAAAGTCCTTATTTCATCTGTCTGAGTCAGTTTTTTTTTTTTTTAGAACAGTGCAGGTTTCTCCAGTTTCTCATGAAGCTCATGTATATGGAAAGTCTTACTGATCCATTAGCACCATCTTCAGGCATGACTGTTAACTTTTATAACCAACACAGCTTCTTTAAAAAAAAGCTTTAAGGGTTAAAGGGTTAAAGGGTTTAGAGGGACGAGGCTGTGACTATTTCAAACTTCATCACAAGAGTCTGCACTATGCAACACACAAGGATCTATGCTTTTAACTGATCTGGTCTCCTTCCCCAGATATGGATTTGTAAGTAAATTCTTTCAATATTCCCTTTGAAAGTATTGTTACCTACAGATTTAATACATAAAAATGTTATGTTTTATATGGAAAAGTTTAATATGGCAAAAAATGACCATATGAAATAAACACTACACAGATGTGCCATTCAAACAATTGTAGAAATGACGTCATTTTTGGTTAAGTACTCTTTATGCACTTTATTGAAAATCTCTCTGTTTCAAAAAGGTCAGGATTAAAAATAACAAATGTGGTTAGAGTAAAACTTTTTTTACATCAGTTAAAAACATGTTTTAACATCATTATAATTATTAATTATCATACTATGGGTGATTTCTAAATTTACTCTCATGCTCGTAAGATTTATGCCTTGTGTACTCCATTTTATACACTGGATGTTGTGCAGTCTAATTTATTTAAAGATACAGAATGTAAATGCAACAAATTTAATTATAGCTGGACACAACCGTAATCTCCCTAGATACTAGGACAGAATAAGATACCCATTATAAAAATAAAAGTCTTTTTTTCTGACATGACAACTGCGCATGACTCCTGCAAGTTTCAGGCTGCCATTTCCGGTTTCATTCGGCCTGTTTATTACCAGGGGGAAATATACGCTTAGCGAATACGAGAATAACCAGGAGAAACAACTATTGTAAGTAGCTGTATGAATTTTGTAATAATGTATCTCACTTCTATTTGTAACTCATTTTGACCTGAAAATGCTATTATTGGTGTATTTATGCGTTAACTATATGTATCCACTTCGTCGCCCCCCACCAAAAAAAAAGGTTCCTTCCGAAGATGACGTATTTCCTCTATGACTTAGGTAACGTCTTTTGCTAGGAAAACAACAGGCGCGTGAGGTTTATGGAACGCAAACGTGAATAATCGTGTTTGTTTTAGGTCCGAGAGTTGAAATCGCGTTCGATTACAAACAGAGTTAAGATCAGGGTGTGTGTTTCGCCCGCCGTGTGAGCCGTGGAGAGGAAACATTAGCCACTCGGCTCGCTCATTCATTCAGCACGCGCAGCACGCTTGAAGGCGCGAGGGGGAGGCAGCCTGAGACCAGCGACCGCTAACAAAGGAAGAGCAGAACGCGGCCGGGCTACTGTCGGCTCGCGTGTTTTCTTCTGAGCTAACGTTTCACTTCACTGCAGAATAACATCGAGTTCTCACAGACAAGGTACATTTCCCAGAAATTTGAATGAAAGGGCTTTTTTTGTTTTGTTTTGTTTTGTAGTTTCAAAGAGCGTCCTTAGCGCGCGCTAGTAGCCGACTAGCTAACATTTAGCAATCAGGACCTCTTTTTTTTTTTTCTCTCTCTCTCCTTTCTTTCTTAACCAGTTCGGCTCTTATAAATATTTCTTTTTGCTAACAGAGCAGAGATGGCTGACATGTACATTCGCGTGGCTGAGGAGGAGAATGAAGAGCCGATGGAGATTCCCTCGGAAGACGACGGCACGGTGCTGTTGTCCACGGTGGCGGCGCAGTTCCCGGGCGCGTGCGGCCTGCGCTACCGGAGTCCTATTTCTCAGTGCATGCGCGGTGTGCGCCTGGTGGACGGCGTGCTGCACGCGCCAGAAAACGGCTGGGGCAACCTCGTCTTCGTCGTCAATTACCCAAAAGGTTGGTGCTGAAAACGTAAAAACCTGTACATCAATCGTTAGTAACAGGAAGCAGAAAAATAAACAACTTTTTTTTAATTTATCTATTTAATTATTTTACACAACTGTTGTAGTCAGGCCTCCTAAAGAGGTCAGAGGCAGCCGAGATCATTTATCATTTAATCATTTATCAGTGTGTTATCCAAAACTACTTCTAAACACCTCCAAACAGCTGAAAGCACTAAGTATCTGCAAACACTTTCTGAGCTTTGAATCGAGTCCTTTCAGGTGAAGTGGTCAGTCAGACAGGCTAATAAGAACTCATGGATACATTTCATTTGGAGGATTTTTTTAAAAATATCTGTATTATTATTATAATGCATGCACCCTCTGTCTATGCTTTTCAGTCCGCAGGGGGTCCATGGACCCCACATTGAGAGCCATAAGTTTGATTTCGAACTTAAGTACATAATAAATGCAAAAGAACTTCAACACACTATAAATCATAATACTGCCAGTGCAAAGGTGCAGAGAAATGATGGAAATATTCCAGAGATTGTCAAGAGGTAACACTCATCTCGCTGTTCTCAATTTAAAGAATCGGCAGACAACAAGCGCAAAATGGACGAGATAGATGCCTCGTCGGCAAAGATCAAGAGGGGAGACCAGAAGACCTCCGATCTGATTGTGTTGGGCTTGCCATGGAAAACTACAGAACAGGACCTGAAAGAGTACTTCAGTACCTTCGGCGATGTAATCATGGTGCAGGTAAGTTTCCGATATTACTTGCGTCAGCAGAAAGTGTCCATAAGTGGAGCTTGACCCTCACATCTCAATGTGAAGAATTCATTTCCCTTTGCATACAATGCTTAATGCAGTTCATGTTTTTTCTCTTTAGGTGAAACGAGATGCAAAGACCGGAAATTCGAAAGGCTTTGGCTTTGTTAGATTTGCTGACTGGGAGGCCCAGGGTAAAGTGATTACCCAGCGGCACATGATTGATGGGAGATGGTGTGACTGCAAGCTGCCCAACTCTAAGGTTAACAAGAACATGTAACTTTTTCGAATTTTCTTGATATGCCCTGCATACAGTCACATCTATGGAAATGTTACCTGAGGTCACAACTTATAGTGAGCACTTGTGAGTGCCACAAAGCCAACAGCTTGTTTCGTGTCGTGTCTAACAGCAAGGTCCTGACGAGCCAATGAGGAGCAGGAAGGTGTTTGTTGGCCGTTGCACTGAGGACATGACTTCTGATGATCTGCGCCAGTTCTTCATGCAGTATGGCGAGGTCACGGATGTCTTCATCCCCAAGCCTTTCCGAGCTTTCGCTTTCGTTACATTTGCTGATGACCAGGTATGTCATGTTGGCCATTTAGAGTACGGTTTAGTCAAACAGCCTTAACACTAGCTTAAATTTTATGAGTCTCTACTCGGACTCTTTTTTTTTTTTTTTTTTTTTTTTTTTTTTTTTTTTTTTTTTTTTTTTTTTTTTTTTTTTTTTTTTTTTTTTTTTTTTTTTTTTTTTTTTTTTTTTTTTTTTTTTTTTTTTTTTTTTTTTTTTTTTGTGTAAATTAAAAGCATATTTAGCAAGTATGTCATGTGAGCATGCTATATTTTGAAAAACATATTGCTATCTGTATTTATAGCTCTTTATTAAAACTAAACATTCTCCCATCCCATCTCCCTTGCACAGATTGCCGCTTCCCTGTGTGGGGAGGACCTAATCATCAAGGGAGTGAGCGTTCATATATCCAACGCTGAGCCCAAGCACAGTGGCAGAGGGCACATGATGGACCGGGTCCGCTACGGGAATGGTTTCGGCGCTCAGGCTTTTGGAAGCAGCCGCAGCAGCTCCAGCAGCCTGGGAAACTTCAGCAACTTCAACCTGAACCCGGCCATGATGGCCGCCGCTCAGGCTGCCCTGCAGAGTAGCTGGGGAATGATGGGAATGTTGGCGCAGCAGGGTCAGTCAGCTACATCTGGCTCGGGCGCGAGCGGCGCTAGCTCCGCCCGAGACCAGACGCAGTACAGCACAGGAAACAGCAACTACAGCAGCAGCTCAGCTGCACTCGGCTGGGGCGCAGGCTCTAACGCTGCTAGCAGTGGAAGTGGGTTTAACTCGAGCTTTGGCTCCAGTATGGAGTCCAAGTCTACGGGGTGGGGGATGTAAGTGGTGGGGTTTGTTTTTGAAGTGTTGCTATTTTTAGTGTGTGTTTGGTAAGTATTTTCTGAGAGACTTAACTCTTTTTGTGCATTGCGGGAGTGGGAGCAGGAGCAAATGGGGAGTTTGGGGAGACCGGAATGTTTTTCTACATTTGAACAAGATATTAAATGAGATTAAAGTTTAAAACAGGTAGTGTTACACAGACATCATCATCATCTTTGTAATTTACGTCCCCCCCCCTTCTTTATGCTGTATTGGTTAATTTGGGGTAGGGAGAAAATATTTCAGCTGGATTCTTAAAAATGCATGCAGTTTAATCTGTGGTCACAGAAACATGCATGTTTTACAGACCATTAAACTTGTACCTCTTGAAAGCTTGTTTTTAAAGTCTTGCATTGGGAAGAATCTGGTTGAAACTTAAGTCTTTTAAGTACATGTTTTATTTGCAGCAAGATAAGTTTAAAAAGCCTTCATCGAAATCTCTTCTGCAGTTGCCATCTGTGGGTTTTGCCTGAGAAGAAGGCCCTCTGTGGCAGCACTGTGCGGCTGAGATCATAATCCCATCTTCCTCATGTCTAAAAGCTCTCCTCGCTCGGCTCGCTGACACGGTGGGTGTCCTTTTTTTTTTTTTTTTTTTTTTTAAGTCAGCATATTTTTCTGATTTCACAAGAACTGTACAGAAAAAGTGAACATTTTTAACAACTGTTGAGTGCGCTTGGTGGTGGCGAAGAGTGAGCGAACGGAGAGAAAGGAAGGCATGGAAGCGAGCGAGCGAAAAAAGACTGATGCGAGTGCGATGAAAGAGCTAAAATGTGACTGAGTGGCTTTGTGAGCGTGAATGAGAGCTTGTTTTCACATCCCAGCCTCACCTATACACAACCCAGAACAGATGGACAATTAGTTTACCTGTACCCGAAGGATCACATTTTCCCTCCTAGGCTTCCCATTTTGCTTTTCTCCTATCATATTACTGACAATGTGTTTAAATGGCTAGTGGAATGTTGTGATGAGTATTTTTTTTTTTTTGTCTTGCTTCTATAAAACTGATCTGAATGCTGTATGGTGTGTGTGCTTTTCCTTGTGATTTGACCTGTAAGTGTGAACTTGTGGATGACATCGTCAGTGGCCACTGAGGGGGTGGGAGAACGAGTGATGGTGTAAGTGAGACCTGTATGTTGAGTGATGTGGATGTCTGTGGAATGAATTTCTTCTAGATAACATTTGCTTAATGTTTAAAAAAAAAAATTTATATGGCTTGTGGAAAAAAAAAAAGGGAGTGCTCCAATAAAACTTAATTTGAATATCAGTTTTTTTTCCATACTGGATTTACCTCAACTGATTTGAATTGGGCGAAAAAAAATCAGAAAACTAACTGAATTCACACATTTAGGGGCCTGGAAAATGGCTGGCTGCAGGTTGCGTCTGAACCCCAGGTGGAAAGTCCGTTTGGGGACGGAGGAAGATGGAGGAGTGTCTGGTTCCCCATTACAGCATTAGCGTCTCTGGTAACAGAAATACAGCCTGTAGAATGTAGCTATCCAACAGCCACCACAATGTTGGGCTTCATTTTTAGAGCCAGATCAAGCTTGGAAAATCTTTTAAAGCAGGATTAATTAGGCTTAATCTGGATCCAGAACGATGGCCCAAACATTCTGGTGCAAAATAGCAATGATGGCAAAACACTGGTTTTGTACAAAATTTGAGTTTGCTACATAATGCAGTAATTGGTCCTTTTGTCACTAGTGCCTCAATTTTCTTTTCTTTTTTTTTTTTTTTTTCTTTTTGTTGAAAAAAAGGGGTCAATTGTGGGATTTGTGGTTTAAAAAAAAATCTTTATTCCAGATATATTTACCAAATGTCTCTCACTTTTATACAGTCACATTTCTTACATTCACAGGCACTGAAAATGTTTTGCATCTTCTATATTACAATAAAATACACAATCTTCATGCATGGCTGGGAGTAATTAATTGGTACATTTCTTGTAAAGAGATTTCCTGGAGACATTCCTTCAGACCACATTTGTTTGTTTTTTTTCCCTTTACTAATATCTGTGCACTTCATGTCGACAATGGCAGTGTCACATGAATCAGTTCTCTGTCTCTCCTGCCTCATCTCCCTCCACCTCCTTACTCTTTCTCTTGGCAGCATTCTTCTTCCTCTTCTCCTTCAGCTCCTGGTTGTTTATTGCCAGTTCTTCACTCTTTTGCTGGATGTGGCTCGACTATAGTAGCATAAAACATCTTTTAGAGCACAATCTTTTAAATAAATAAATAAAATAAATAGAACAATGACATCAGTGCTATCATCCTGCAGGTCTCTTTAGTGTTCTTTAAAAAAAAAAGTGGCTAAATGTAAATGTTGGCTATACAGGCTTAAGATTTGAACCTGAACAGCTCAGAAGTCTGACAAACTTTCAAATTTAGTTATTTGGTTGTTCACTACATACAATTGATGCACTTTTTTTGGCATTCTTCAGGAAGCTGAGCAAATATAAATACTCCAACATAATCCGTAGTACTACAGATTATAACACAAACACTGCCTTGGCTTTGATGTGATCATGCATGAATACTACCAACCTTAGGGAAAGCTTAAATTACCAGAAACTTTATTGTGGGAGTATAAAGCTTTTGGTTCTAAATTCACATTAATATACATGTGTATTTTAAACATTTCTTGACAGAGTTGTCCTTAGACTTCCATCATAAGTGATTCCTCAAGTAGACCGCTTATCTGCTCTTTTCTCAAGAAAGGAAAAGGTCAATTCATGTACTGCACATATTTCAAGATGTAGTGGATAGAGATAAGGTGATGGTGTGTAATCACTGAGGCAAATCAGAGTCTCAAAAGAAAGCTGAATAAAAAGGACATTTGTTTGCAAGCTTGTTTTGGTGTGTGCCGTAGAGACTCATACCAATGCTGTGCTCCTCCTCGCTAGAAGTTTCACGTCATCCACGGTGACTGTGTGTCTTTTGGCATGTCTGGAAGGAGTGCAACAAACAGGAGGCGTGTTTTCGCAGGTCTGTAAGCATGCTGTCAAATCTTTAGACCATTAGCCAGGTTTTCCCATTCCTGGACTTGAAAGTAGCCCTTCACTACAGAGTTAGAGTTTACACTCAAGAAGCATCTGCATGCTGGTGGGCTGACAGGTGTGTTTTATTCAGTGGAAAACTCTGCAATGTGCAAGCATAGCTACTTCATGATCAGGATTGGGGAAACAATGCAGTACAACTCAAAGTTGATCAAATTTACCTTGCAAAGGCCTCCAGATCTTTTGCAAATATCTCTACAATGTAGAAAGACAGTGAACAGGGTCAACAATGGTGAACAGATCCATAATGTTAATTAGGAATTAAACATCAGTGTGTTAAACTTACCACATTGTCTGAAAGTGGTTTCAGTAATCGCGGCCACCACTTGCCTGCTCATCTCCTTCTCACACTCCGCCGCTGTGCTCTGGCAAAGTTTACTGACCGTGTAGTGGACAGCTGCTTTCAGTCTCTGAGACAATGCCAACAATTGTTTAAAAAAAAAAAAAGTGAGTGCATTTCCATATTTCTCTTTTTGGCTCTAATAACCTTTGAATTGACCGAGTTTGTTAATACACCAACAATACAATTCAGCAACATAATCATAAGGAACGACGAGCACCAACTGTTCAGCGATCTCTTTGACACAAACAAAAAAGGGGTCATTTATTGTATTATGCAAAAAAAAAATTAGATTACTTCTATTTCAAAATGATTTTTTATTCCTAAAGTACAACATTGTTGTCTTTCAAGTCATGTAAATGCTTTTCATTGAATACTATGTCCAATAAGCTAGAAAATAACTTCATAAGCATTGTGCACGCCAACTATGTTTTCAATTAATTTCAATTAATATTAACTGGTAGTTAAACACTGTTTTCTGTGATGAAGCTCTCTGTTTAAGGTCAATCTAAGACGAGGAGTCAAATGAAGACTTCAAATTTGTAATTTATTTTTTTCATTGTTTACTGCAAATAGGTGTCACAAAAGTGGATCATTTTTCTCATTCCCTCATTTATCATTCCCTCCAGAAGACATTTTTTGATTCAGTTCTAATTTAGTTTATGTCTTAAGTTTTTCATTTGACTCGCTGTCATCTATGGTCACGAGATGTAGGCCATGACCAAAAGAACAAGGTTGATTCAGACAGCTGAACTGAAGTTCCTCTGCTTGGCTGCTGGGTTTTCTCTCTGTAATACAGTCAGGAACTCAGCAATCTGGGAATCTGGCTTTTAAACTGTTAATGGAATAAGTATGGAGAACTATAATGTGTACCTAGCATTTACTAATGCAGGGCTTTTCAATACAGATTTATGGCATGAACATAATTCAGTTATTAGGTTCATTATTTAAATGTGTACACTGATGTTTTGGCCATTTATTAGAGAGGGTTTTATTCCTGAACTTTGCACCAACAGAAAATATTTCTATTAAAATTGCCATTAGGTCCAACATTACTTCTAGGCATTAATGACATATTACATTAACTGTATTTCTGAGTTCAATTGGGCAGTCAAACAGACTAATAACTCTTTGAAGAAAAAAAAAAAAAGACAGTAATATAATAACTTATAATGATAGGTTATTTCCAACAATGTATTTTTTAAAAAAAAGTAAATATAATAACTTATAATCATAAGTTGTTTTTCCAACACTAACACATTAAAAAAAGAAGAAAAAAGTAAATATAATAACTTATAATGATATATTGTTATTTCCAACACTAACAAATTTAAAAATAAATAAATAAAAATAAAAACAAAAACAAATCTGGCTCAGCTTCAGCTTCACAGGCGTGACTTGCAGAGCCCCTGCCCCCTGGCCCCCTGGCCCCCTGCCCCCTGGCCCCCTGGCCCCTGCCCCCTGCCCCCTGGCCCCTGGCTGAGGTGAAAGTGGTGTGCAGTAACTCTCTCCACAGCTACACGGCCTTTAGCGAACGCTGGCCAATGCCTGGTTCACAGGGATAGTGAGCTGTAACTCTCACTGTTTTTAAAGCGCTTGAACGAAAAGGTTGAAGAAATAATCAGTGTCATTATCCTGAAGGCGTGTGTTGATGGTCAAACAGCTGGCGTGCATCACTTTGTGCTACATTTATCAGCTAAACCCGAAAAGAAAATTATAAAGCAAAATTAACTTTACTCATCCGAAAGAAAGCAAATCACGAGTGAACTCCAGCTCCATTGTAATCAAAAGTTGTTACCTGCGTGTACGCCTCTTTCTCCTCCATTTCACTACACGTCCTCAACTAATGGCTACTTTATAACAGATTCAGTTTTAAGTTCTCTGAAAAAAAAAAATAAAGCCACAAAATAAAACTGAGGCCAAGTGAATTTACATCTTAACCGGTTAAAAAATGCGCGAAACAACAACCCTTTTTTTCTTTGAAGCGGTTTGTATGCAGTGAAATTACAAGCAGCGCCCTCTGCTGGTTCGGAGGAAACCCCGTGGCTTCCCATGAATGGCTGTGGATTCCAAAAGTTTACATCCCCTCCCCTATTATTTTTAAACAGAAAACGCAAATGTAACTGTTTTTTTCCTTCTCCCCATCACCTCATTTGTCAACATTGCATTAAAAATGTTTTATGGTGTTATTTACCGACAGTGGTGGCTCAGTGGTTAAGGCTCTGGGTTACTGATCAGAAGGTCACAGGTTTGTACCCCAGTGCTGCCACTGTTGGGCCTTTGAACAAGGTCCTTAACTCTCTCTGCTCCAGAGGTGCTGTATCATGGCTGACCCCAGCTTCCTAATACTCTGGGATATGTGAAGAAAAGAATTTCACTGTGCTGTAATATATATATGACAAATAAAGGCTTTGGCTTCTTATTTACACATAAAATTTACAAGTCTCATACACAGTAACTACAATTCATCCAATGTGTTTACGCAGGTCATACACACAAATACTGTATAAGTAATAAAGCACATTAAATCTATTTTAATTACATATTTGTGATGTGTTTAGCAATTCTGGTGTTCATTTGTTGGTTGGTGAGGTATTTTCAATATTCCTGTGAAAAGTTATCGTCAGGGTCTCCTTGGCTCCAGAGCCTATCCTGGGAAAACTGGGTGTATCCTTGGAATGCATCCTGAATGGGATGCCAGGGCACCATGCACACACACATTCACACAGCCGATTCACCTGCCTGTTTTTGGGAGGTGTGAGGAAACCAGACAAAACCCAGGCAAAACTCACACAGGCACGGGGAAAACACACAGAGAAACACGACACACAATGTAACCCAAGCCTAGGATCAAACCGGAGACCCAGGAGCTGTTCTTTCATTGTTCTTAAGCTCCCCCTGAGAAAAAAAAGGCTATAAAACTGTGTAAAAATTTATGTTTAGCCACAAAGAAAAGTCCTTCCAACCACTTCTCTTAAATAGATATTGTGTGTAAAGGATCACCCTCTGCACCACATTGCTACACACACAGCACCAGGAAATGAAATATGGCGCGTTACCGCAGTGCTTCTCTTACACACTTGAATGAGCCTAAATTCCAGCTAGCTCTTTCGAACATGTGCAGAATTTATCGAGAAGGCTTCTGACTTTCTGCAGTGTGGATGTCAAGCATGCCAGGTAATTACAATGGGACATGGGTCACTGTGGAAAATTAAAACCTTGAAAGTTGCATGGATACACTCCTTGAATACAATCTTTCAAATATACTAGGCTGTGCTATTTATGGAGCTTGTATATTATTATTTGAATTGTTCCTTATTTATTAAGAGAATTTAGAAATTTAACATTTCTGTTAATTAATAAACGTGTTAACGCTTGCCAGTAACTTGCGTCGCAAGCTACATTGGATTTTATAAACATTTAATTTTGGCCACGTATTCATACTGGCCATGACTGGCCTCTCATCCTCTACAGTTAATTCTTCCCACTCTGTGCAGGATTTGGCAACTGGACCACAGCATATTGCTTGTGGCCCCGCAAAAGGCTGGCATGACCTTGGTCTCCTCTACTGCTTTATATAGTGGTTGGAACCTGAGCAGATCTGCTGGCCCAAACGCAGAGAGATTTGGCACCTTCAGCCAGCTCATCTGTGCCTGTGGGTCTGTCCTTTGGCCATCTGCCTAAATCACATTGCCTGATTCTAATAATACTAACTTTTAATCAGGGATAGTTAGACAGTGGCAAGTCCTCATCTATGCTAATGGAGTATGTGGCAGCCATTGCAGCGCATAGCACTGTGGATAGCATCACTTTGGCAAAAAAAAAAAAAAAAAGTTGGGGAACTGCATAGTCTGTCAATAAGCTCACTTTGCATACACTGGTGGCCAGATAACTCTGGGGTGACCTTGTGGTTGAATTCAGGATTCCTGACCAAGGGCATATCACCCAACTTAGTGAATCAGAAGATTGACTTTGCAGCTTTCTGTGAAGGTGAGCCCGTACAAGCGTTCCTTGTTGCACTCTACAATGCACCCCCTAAAGTATTATTTAAACCAATTGGTGGTCATTCTATCCTCAAACCACACCGTTGAGGGAAGTATCAGTTGACTCTTTGTCTAAGCAGATACTAGGTCACTGGGTGGTGGACATCATCAGTATGGCTGGAAGCCCAGGCCCTACTCGGCATGCCATTCTACAAGGCGCATGGGCATTATTTAGAGGCATGTCGCTCCAGGAAGTGGTACTGCTGATACCTGGGCATCACCAGGCAATTTCTCCAGGCTCTACAAGTTTAACATGACTCTTCCCAGCAGTGAAAGTGTAGCAGGCATCTCTCAGCACCGTTCTGGTTAGTCCAGTTCCTCATTACATTGTGGCTTATATTATCTAGGTGATTCTCACTACCCCAGGCAGCTGGGAGGGATGAAATAGGAGGCTAATAACATATGTAACTGTAGTTCTTTGAAAGTTCAGTTTAATATGAATTACACATCATTACATGACTTGCTTGGAAGGTCTCAGCATGTGTGCACACAAGAAGGTGTCCAGGTGATTCATACCACCCCTGGCATTTATCCAGGGTACATAAAACGTTACACAGAGTTAGATGCGTAATTAGCATTTTGTCTATTAAATTAGCAGCTTTGTTTAGTTAGCATAAAACAAAATATACTACCTTACTCTTAAATGTTTAACATCACCATATTATAGTACTGCTATATACTAAACTACTATACTGCTATTGGTATATAATACACTGCCCGGCCAAAAAAAAGTCGCTGTTTAGATTTTAATAGGCAAATACTGTACATAAGAGTCTATGAATGGATCATTATTAGAGTGATTATAATGTTTCTAGCATGTTACATGTTTGGCAATAGTTCTTTTAATCTTAAAAGATGAAGTGTGTAGCTTTTTAGTTCTTTAATAACCATGTAGAAAGACGTATCATGGCCATATTCCAGGACGACACTGTCAAAATTCCTCAGGGTTAAAATTGTGAAAGAATGGCTCAGAGAGCATGAAGAATCATTTTCACACATGAACTGGCACCTCTGAGTCCTGACCTTAACCTCAGTGATAGTCTTTGGGATGTGCTGGAGGAGACGTTAAACAGCGCTCATCTCTTTCACTGGCAGTACAAGATCTTGACCAAAAACTGATGCACCGCTTGATGGAAATAAATGTTGGGATGTTATTTCCATCAAGAGGTGCATCAATTCTTGGTCAAGATCTTGTACTGACAATGAAAGAGGTGAGCACTGTTTAATGTGTCCTCCAGCACATCCCAAAGACTATCACTGAGGTTAAGTGAAAATGGAAATGGCCTATCATACTTGAAATCTATCATATTTATAGGACTTTTTTTTGTCCTTTTTCCCATACAAAACTAGCTTGCTAAAACTGTTGATTATATGAACTTTTTTATTTTATTTTTACATTTCAGATTTATAATTGACAAAATTCTGTGTGCTTGGTCCATCCACAGGATGGTGCTATATGCAAAGTTTGTGTGAAATGGCCTTTATTCTACAACTAAGCCCACAAGAAGATCAGTAGCATTCTGGTGAGTTCATTTCCTCTTTCTTTAATTCTTTCATATTACAATTAGTTTGCAAGTTTAACAGGGTACTGAATCTTATTGTGTCTGTCCACACTCTTTCTTTTAAAGTGTGTTTCTCTTCTGCAAAATCGACCTGTAACCTTCTGCATGTTTTGCATCTCCACAGCCTGTTTGAGTGACTCTGTGCCTTAGAAAGAAATGTTTCATCACTTCTTGGTTCATGCAGCTTTTCAGAGCAGCAGATGGCTTCCACGAAACCAGCGGCTGAAATTGTAAGCTGCTGATATGAAACTGACTGAAGATTTTGCAATGCTTGGCTTCTTTTAAAGCACATTCAGAATAGATAAGAATTGACGCATGATGCTTAGTGAGTGGCAGTTTGTTTTTGTATGGTCTTAGTCATGTCCTGACATTATGAAATTCTGTGCTTGTCTTCTTCTGCAGCCAAATAGTTCTTTTTATTTTTGCGGTTCTTTTTCTGACACCCCAGGTTTACATATTGACAAGGCAAGTCATAGCAATATGTACATAAACAATGGTTTTATGTTTAATTAACATAATTAATTTTGGCAGTTTTTGAACATTCACAGCTAAAAGTAACCTAAGACCAACATTTCTACTAATGCTTTGATGGTAAATGTAAATGATATCTTTCCAGGCCAAAGTCTTCCCGCTACTGTGAAAAGCCGCTCCTGAACAACCTCATAGCTCTCATTGTGTTTTCAGTCATGGCTACAGGTGGTCGTTCACTATGGCACTAATTATTCCACATGTTCATCATGCGACTATTTTACAAAGTAACACCTGTATCACCATTTCTGTGTCTGCTGAAGGCTTAGCAGTGACCCTTACTCTCACTGACCCTGTGCCCAAGAGTATCAGGGCAGCTTATCACACATTCGGAGTGCTCTCATTCACTCAGGGACTTTGTACCATCATTCTGACCTTCACGGCTCCCCAGTGTGTGAGTATATTTACTTCTAGTAAATGCCACTTGTAGTCATCTGTAGGTCCCACAGAGTTATAACGTTATAGTAATATAATATCTTTTTTTTTTCCCCAGGAGAATACCACGCCAGAGCTGTATCTCTTTTCACTGGTACTCTCATGGGCTTGTATCATATCAACAGGTAAATAACTGCAGTCAGTTCTCATTTAAATCACTAAATACAGTAAGTTAACAGAGAACTAAATCACTGAATTGCAGTTCATCATGTTGGCTACCGTAGCACAAATAATATCCTTTATAAAATGTCATTGTATAACATAGGAAAGTTCATAAGAGGACAGAAGATATTTCAGAAAGTCTGAAGGAAAGAGTTTACAGTCACAAATGTTAAACCAACCAAAAAATTTTCGTTACATCTCTACACAGCATTCTTCGTGATAAGAGGCTGCCTTTGGATGTTCCACAGAAAGTATCCAAACTGGTACAGAGAAACATGCCTCTAGGCTGGTGTGTGAGCCACTGTCTGACTCAATGCCTCATACAGCCCCATGTATTATTCAGAGCCTCCTGCTGCATTTGAGATGGGTCTTCAGCTGAGCTCGGTTAGCTCCAGTTACAAAGGATATTGGTCTACAGTGCTGGCCATACGAACCTCTAAAAAGTAAAATGACCTTCATAGCAACACAAAGTAAATCCTTCTGTAGATTAGTAGACTGTACACTGCATGTAAATTAAATATTTTATCAGGGTAATTATTATTATTATTATTATTAATTATGATAAATATGCAAATGTTAATGAATTACAGTTAATGCTGAAATATTTGCTGCGGTTGAAAATGTATTAATTTCTGCTGAATGACTGGGAAGAACTCCTTCTTCCCCTCAGCCACTAGACTTTTAAATGGGTAGCCAGTGGACACAGACTAGTCTCACATATCTCATAGGATAGGTGGACTGAACTGCTACAGCTCAGTTTGCACATTTGTTAATGTTACTGCTGCTATCTTCTTATCAAGAAGCTTCATCTCGTTTTGCACATTGTTAAGTGTGACAGCTGCTATTATTATTGTGTAGTTGCACTCAATTTGCTACAGGTTACTGTACTATTGTTTTGTACATAAGTCAATATTGCACACTCGCACATAGAGACATACTGCGTATTACTGCTGCATGTGAACACGTTACTGTTACTACATGTACTATACTACTGTTTTGCACAAGTCAACATTGCACACACACACATACAGATGTACATAATCTATATTTCTACCTCTGAATTTTTATTTTTACAGTTTGCACTTGTCTTGGAAAACTTGCTTTCCTCACTGTGCACATGACAATAAACGCTTTGAACTTGAACTTTGACAATCATGCTTTAACATTAAGATCAATTAATATGAAAATTGACATATGATAGTCTTTGTTGATGACCCATAATCCCCCAGCTTTTAAAAACCTGTTCTTTTCTGCTCAGCTCTGATATCTAATACACAAAGAATGGTTTCACTCACTCTAATATAATAAAACTTTATTTCACTCTTTGACAAATCTTTCATATAGTCAAAGAATGTGTGAAACGTACTGAATGGAATGCCACTCTATAATGTATTTTTATCTGTCAAATTTTACATTGGGATTTCAGCTAAGATTTTACAACAATTGGTATAACACCATTTCATTTGTTAGTCAACAAAAACATTTGAACCACACTACATAATTTCAACTACGATAAAAATGGGAACCAATATAAAAATCTCATACACTTTATATCAGATATTCAAGTCATTTTTATGCATGTCAATGAAAATTCTACTCCAGTGTCATCCCCCCTTCCCTGTGTTGCCCACAAAAAAGTTTTTCCACACAATGTACGATTTCATATTTTTTTAATGAAATGGGGAGTTAAGCTTTGAAAGAACATAAATGGGTTTGTGCCAGGCTTCCTACACTGATAATTGTTACAAAACATAAGGCACTTATTATTCTGAGGTATTTTTTTTTTTAGTTACACACAGTGACAAATAATTTTGTATATTTCTGGAATGCCCGACTTAAAAAGCCAATATGGAATTGGCGAACTGGAAAGCCACTTTCTGCTGGTACAGTCGAAAGACTACACACATTAATATATACAAATAGCAACCTTCAAAATTTCACAAGCCAGTGCTTTGGAAGCCGGTGGATTTGAGAAAGGTTCCCAGACACACACTCAGTCCAATCACATTCAGACCAATGATATAATTATCAGAAATATATCATTATAGTTCCAAAATTTCATTTTACTTGATAACTCCTAACACATTATGAGACCATGCATCCATGTGTATACCTTAAAAATCAGTCCTAACAGAGGCTACAGGCATGAACACCAGCATGTCTAAATACTCGCACCATGAGGCAATTACATGGCAGTCTCTATAACCCACTGAGGGATTTAGATTTTTAGATTAAAACATGTTGTTCATAAAAATATTAAATTTCCCTTCTTTTTAGGTTTAGCACAATAAACTACTTCACCTATCGAATTTATTTTGTTTTAATATTAATTTTCACAGTGTCGTAGTTTGTAAACCAACCGAAAGGCACAAGAAATAGGAAACAAGTAATGCAATGAAATAGAAAACTATGCAATGTAATCTATTACCCAAAGGCTGAAAAAGTGTACAAGTGTACAATAATAAAAGATGACCTCTCAGTTTTCTCTTTACAGTGGTTCTGATAAGTTGGGACTATGAAACTGAAAATTATCTATACAAACTGGCATCTGTTTTTCCCCCAATAAAAAAAAATCCAACACAGGATTTCTGGAAGTAACAGCTATTATTATCAATGTGTTTTAATCACATCTCAGTTATTGCAAGGCAGTTCCATTTCCATGCTGATATTTCTACATTAACTTTCTGCCTGCATTACTATGGGCGGAATAAAAAAAAGTGTTTAACAGAATAACAGAAAACAGAATATTATTCAAATCCCCAAAGCACCCATTGAGTCCCTGATATTATGGTAAACTGAGTATTTTAATTAACTATTCTCTGGTATTCCTGAGGTTATTTAGGAGGTTATCCTAAAAGTGCATCATAGTCTATATACCATATTAGATGGCCATCTTTTAGCTGTACACTTGTGATTGGATACTTGGAAGTTTCACCCTTAATTCTGCTGAGTTGAACAACAAGCTCATGTTTTCTCTTCCCCATTATCAGTACCCCTACCCTGTGAGCTTTGTTGATGGCAGTGAATGTAAGACTCATCCGCTGGTGAGGTTTAATTGGACTTTCAGTCAGGGCCACCAGTCTTTTCCCACTATTGTGCAGATTGGTGTCTTGGAATAGTGAAGCAGTGTGACCATCCTCACCTACACCAAGCAGTATATAATGGAAACGAGAGCCATTGACTAGCTGGCTTATTTGCTTCTCATAGAGGAGTGCACCTCCATCTTCCTCAACACACAAGCGCTGGTTGAGCTGCACTGGCATGGGGTGAATGTTGAAGTAAGGAATGTGGACATTCTGCAGTAGCTGGTCGTGAATGGAACGGAAGTTGGAATCTGCCTCGGTGGGCGGCACACACCGCTCGTCCGCTAACCACACGTGAGTGCTGTGCCACGGGAAGGTGTAGTGGTGCTGTGCAAGCTGAAGAAACAGGGCAATGGGACTGGAACCACCTGACAAGGCCAGA
This sequence comes from Pangasius djambal, assembly GCA_022985145.1. NCBI lineage: Eukaryota > Metazoa > Chordata > Actinopteri > Siluriformes > Pangasiidae > Pangasius > Pangasius djambal. The sequence continues at coordinate 11,591,462 of CM040976.1, read as the reverse complement.
TGGAACTGGCCTTCAGCTTGAACCACCTCTTCTGCCACATTGTGCAGGTCAGAGGCTAAGCGGTCCACCAGTTCTTTGGACCAGGCAGACACCATGTCGGCATTGCGGAACTTCCCTTGCATAACCTGGAAGTTCTCTTCAGGACCTTGCTGAATCATATTCACCTCCTCATCACTAATGAAACCAACCAGATGACCTTGCAGCTGAAAGTTCAGAAGGTCACCGTTAGCGGCACCACCTGGGTACAGCCGTGGAATGACATTGATCAGGCTGTTCAAGAGCGGAGTCCAGAAAGCCCATGAGGCCATGAGGTTCTCAGCACTGACAAAGCTATCTTTACGTCCATTTAACACATTAGATATGAGCTCATAATAAGCCTCTGTGGGCACCTCTGGAGACTGGATGTGATAGTCAGAGAGTGGTAACCCAAGCACAGAAATGTCTTTATGCTCAGTAACCTCTTTCCAATCACTGTTTACCAGGTCTGGCTTAAACAAATTTTTGCTAACAAGAATTGCTGAGTACTGGAGATTCCCATGGCCTAGATAGAATACAATCTGTTTGGGTTTGCAATGGACACTGTTGTATTCCTGAATGCAAAATTTGTCATTTTTGAAAATAACTCGAGCATATCCAACACGTTCGTCAAGCATCTTCCCCGATGACATAAATATGGGAATGCCGCCATACTGCGGACTGTTTCCAATGATGACCACACCTGCAAACATATTTCAACTGGGTTACAACCGGACTAATGTTATTTTACAACCAAAAAAAGGGTCTTAAAGCAGCCAGTTAAAATCATATACTCACCAGCAAAAGTTGGAGTAAGGCTGAAATAATCCTTTGTTTTGTTGAGTTCCATCTGGACTTCTGCATTATAGCCCTGATACTGACCTATAACCGCACTGCTCTTATCAAGGTAATCAAGGCCACTGAAGACTTTGAGCTTGTTCTGTAGGACCTCTTCGCTGTTGGAGAGGTTAGCAGGTATGTTCATCATCAAAAGGGTCATAATTTCCGTAAGGTGGTTCTGGAGCATGTCTCTAATAACCCCGTATTGGTCATAAAACTGAATCCGGCCTGTAAATGCCAGAGCAAAAAAAAAAAAAAAAAAGGCACATTGGCCAGATGGCTTATGCATGTTTGTCTAGGTTTTAAAACAATATAGCAGTATAACAATCACAATGTAAACTTAGCAGTTTTACTGTATGTTGCAGTCATTTGTTTGCAGTAGTAAGCAGTCTGTGTGTAGGACACAGTCATTACCTTTGCAATCCAACGTTTCCTTCAACACAATCTCTATTCTCTCAATGTGGTGCTTGTTCCAAATCGGCTTTAGAATTTTATGATTTTTTTTCCTAAAGGGCAATATCTGGGACACAACCTATAGAGAGAAATCACACAAAACAATTACTAACATACAAACCTCGTTTTGATTCATGATCTCAGAAACTCAGGATAGCTGTGCTTTCACCTGCTTCCCTAAATAGTGATCAATCCTGTACATCTCCTCCTCTTTCAGAAAACTGTACAGCTGTGTGGCTAGAAGTTGGGCGCTGGTGAAACTGTGCCCGAATGGCTTCTCCAGAACAACCCTGAGCCATGCTCCAGCTGGGGGCCGACAGGTGCTATTGATCTTTTCTGCAATTTCGGCATAAGCGAAGGCTGGAACAGACATGTAAAAGAGTCTTCCTGCTTCCATCATACCCTCCTGCTTCACCTGCACCTGGATCTGTTCACTGAGCTTCTCATAATCCTCCATGCTCTTAAGCTCCAGGTACTGGGACAGTCGCAAGAACTGCTCTTTAACCAGAGCACAACGCTCAGTCGTAAGTTCTGATGGGCAGTTCAGCTCCTTTAATATCTCAAACAGCAACGGAGTGCCCTTCTCAGCTGATGAGAGGCCGCCTCCATAGAAGGAGAAGGTGTGGCCTTTGCCTACTTGGGTGGCATAAAGATGGAAAAAACCTTGCCAAAGGTATTTTTTGGCCAGGTCACCGGTGCCACCTACAATAACCACAGACACGTGCCCAGGACGCGGAGACTCCTCGCTGTCTTTGGTGTGGCCTCTTAGCCAACATGTGGTGGCCAGCAGCAGCAGACACCATCTTATCCTCCACATGGTTTCACCAAACCCTTTGCATAATAACAAACAAAATGAATAAACAAATAAAAATTTAAGCCAACAAAAAGTTACAAGATAAATTACTGAATTCTCCATACAGTATATGTATATATCCAATACAGTATATGACTAAAAGTTTGTGGACACCTGACCATCACAACCATATGTTTGTTGAATCCCATTCCAGATTTAGTCCCCCTTTGCTGTTTTAATAACGTCCACCTTTCTGGGAAGGCTTTACACTAGATTTTGGAGCGTGCCTGTGGGGATTTGCTCATTCAGACCTGGCGTTCCAGATCTTCCCAATGGTGTTCAGTGGGGTTGAGGTCATGGCTCTGTGCAGGACACTCGAGTTCTTCCACCATGTTTTTAAGCATGCCTTTAATCATCATATTCCAGTGACGTGAAATATTAATGCTACAACATACAAAGATATTCTAGACAATTGTGTGCCTCCAACTTTGTGGTAACAGTTTGGGGAAGAACCACATATGGGTGTGATGGTCAGGTGTCCACATACTTTTGACCATATAGTGTATATCACAATATTTATGTTTACTACAAAGGTTCCAGCAAAGCATCCCTGCCACACGTGAAAATCTATACAGCAGGTTCAACAATGGCTTAATTTTAATGTCTGCAATAATGAATAATTGAACATGAAAAATGATGGAAAATTATAAAAAAGATATTTTTTAATATCCAGTCATTTGGTTCTTATTGAAATCAACATATTACTGATATTACACGGGAGGGCTAAAATCTGATATCTATCAATAGTTAGACAATGAAACTGTCTATATATATACAAGTATATCACTTCATTTCAACTGCATTTTTGATTTCTGATTTTTTTTTTAAAGTGTTTCAACTCTGTAAAGCTTTTTTTTTTTTTTTTGATTAACAGAAAAGTGTAACTCTTTCATTTAAACCAACAAACACTAAACTTACAGTTCTGTCATATGTCCCTGTGTGTAATTTGTACTTTGACTGGACAATGTGTGCTTAGTCTATCAACATTCAGTTTCTCCTCCAAAGGCATTTTTGGGATGATAGAGTAAATAATCCACCTCGTTCGTGTTCATTACACCCACGACTTTATTTCACATGTGCCTTCTCAGTCAATGCTGATAACGTTTTACAGATGCGTCAGCATCATGGGCTGAAGAAAATCAGTCCCAACGCACATGAAACCTAGGAGCATTTCACTCTGTGTAATCAACTGTTATTGATAAAGGCTGCATAAATCTACTCTTTGGGCTACAAAGAAAACAGCCCTAGCGTCACATCTTTATATCGTTCTGTGTATTTTTCTTATGACCATTGGTGGTGCTGTTGAGCTTTGTTCCACCAAAATAAAAAATAATCCACTTTAAGATATCTGTTAACAGTAAATAATATTATATAGATACCAAACATTTAATTTTATATTGATGTCTTTGAAAGACAAGGAGGCTTAGCCCTGCTAGCCCGTTTATACCAGCTGCCCCTTTTCGCCCAGTAACCAACCCACTGTGTCTTTCTTCCATTTGAAGTGTTTATTAACGTTATATTCAAACTAATTGTATTTTAAGTTAATGATAGTAATTTCACATCCCTAAAATACAAAAGCAATAAAATCAGCATTAAAACCTGTGGCAAATCTGACAGCAAAAATCTCTTCAAGAAACCACTGATAAACATGACAACATTTTACATTTAACTACTGCAAAGTGGTCAAAATGTCTCTGCGGAGACTGCAAAGCCTGTTTTTGAGAAAAGAATTAAGCATTAAGCACAAAGCTAATATAGCAGTAGCACAACAGCATTATAGATTATAAACTGAGCAAGTACTGCTGTCTTACAGTGTGAATAGCTTTATAAACCACGAGTACTGTCTTTTCACTCAGGTCCCTTTAGCACATTTATTGCCAGAGTACTCTCAAAAAAATATTTACCTTAGTTCTAGCAGCAGTTTAGGCGTCTTAATAAGATAATCAGTACTAAGGTACTCATCACCGGTTGTTTGGCCTGAGTTTTAATACCAGTATCAGCTAGCCCAGAGAAGAAGACACTCAGGTTAATGATAAACATTAGCAAGGTTAAGCCAACAGTTTTTTAGATTGTTTTGTACCCTGGCCAAAAGACTGTAGCAGTTACAGTAAAGGAGGCAGGTCTAAATATGCAAGACAAATGGAAAACCGAAACATAAAAAAAATTTTAAGCAGTTGTTATGTTTATCGGGTGCGCTCACATTCCATTTAATGGTAATCCCTTTCCAAAATGACTCAATTCCATTACAATTTTTGATTAAACAAAGAAATATTGCTAACCATCTAACATGGTTTACCTGTTACACGTGATCATTATATCAATATATAATGAATCTAGAAAATATAATAAACTGATGCCCTTCTCTTTATTTAGTCTGAAACAGAGCTTAAGTACTTTTTGCAAATGAGTTAATCATAAGCCTAAACAGTTACTCCAATGTTGCTAAACTATGAAACACTGGGAAAATCTATATTTCATGGTGACATAGTGACCCCTAACTGGAAATGATCCTTGGCTAAGGAGGAGTGTGTTTCAAGTCCAGTCACTATCTCCTAGCAAATCAGAAAACCATGTGGGGGGAAATATATATATATATATATATATATATATATATATATATATATATATATATATATATATATATATATATATATTCACTGTGAAAATGCTATTTTTTGTACAAACTAAAACTATGAGGTCAAATATAGAAAATATGAGTGCCTGCAAACATAACATGTTCATAACATAACAGGAATTTACAGCATCCTCCTTATTTGGAATAAGCCATGAGACTGGTATTTTTCTCTTGAAGGAGGAGGCTGTGTGGGTGCTACGGTGTGTCAGGCATTACATCTTACACAATCCAAAAATGTTAAGAATCAAATCTTTTTTCCACTGCATATTTGGGATAAAATGTCTAAATAATGTTTTGAATATATTAGGGATAACTGAATATGAATACTTTATTTGAAATGAACAGATCTCATGTTCTAAACAGATGCAAAAACATATGAATAGGAGGCACACTACTGTTTTTTCTTATATCTATATGTAAACATCTGTTTTGTGAAATAGCTTATTCAGGGCAGTACTAAATTTAAAAACAAAATGCAATTTTCATAATCCTTCATATTTTAAAAAAAAAAAATTATTAACATTGTGTAGATTCTGCAAGGCGTATGTAAACTCATGACCCCAAATGTACAGATAGTGGTGTTACCTCCTATAATATACACAGCATATACTGTATAGTGTAATAATGAAAGAAAACTGATTCATGAAGGGGGGAATCCCTGGTAATAAGATATTACGAACTGTACAGATAGAGAATCAACATCTGACACATGTATTACAATTGTGATGTGCTGTGTAGTATAGTAAAACTCTTGCCATCACACACACTTCCAAGTTTTCTGGCTAGATATGGGTTCTTAGTTTGCTAAAAGGATTATACTTGTCCCAGCTGGACAACCAAAGAACACTTAAGAGCTCTAGATTTACCCATTCGAAGTGTGTGATTTCTCTCATGATGTCAGTTGCATGGTTAATCAAAACTGCAGCCAAACAAATCAGAAGTGTGATCTGTCAGAGGGCACATTTGCATACAGTAGCCTTGTGAGAGATTGATATTGCAATCGCGATAATGATAAACTGATTATTGATTGTGCTAACCTAAGTCACATCGAGACAGAACAGATTTACATTCCAGTGGTAAGAGGATATTATTTATGCTGGACTGATCTATTCGCACTGAACCCAATTTTTTTTTTTTTTTTAAATGGGCGAAACTCAAAATGGCAAAAATATTACGTTTTTAATGGTCTTAACAACAAATCATGGGTCTAGAATGAAACAAACAGATAAAGGAAGTTAGTATGGGAGAGCTTTTCCCTTTGATTTCTTTAAATGTTTAAGCCTTGGGGCTCTTCATGCTGCATCAGGTGTGGCAGATAACCAAATAATGACTAATGTTTTAAGGGAAAAAAAACACCCCAGAAGATATTTTTGAAACATTTTGTACACCAAGTGTGTTATGTGTTAGTTGGAATTTTATATCAAACATTTTAATCATTATCACGATTTTACCTTTGTGTACAAGAAGACTATATAAGTCAATTTCCCTGTATCTAGCTTTTCCCCCAAACAAACAGTTCACTGCAGCACAAGTAAACCAGCAAATGGAGGCACAGGAGCTCTCAGGAGTGCATTTATTTAATTCTTGCTCATTTTCTGACCAATTTCTTTGTTGTTAAGACCATTAAAAGCTTAATATTTGCCATTTTGGACTTGGCCCATTTTTTGCCCAGGAGCGTACACCAATGGATACATACATAATAGTCCAGTTTTATGGCCTTACTTTATTTGTCGCTATATAAGACATCTATGATGAGTGAAGACAGCGCTGTAATCACCATCATTACAGCTGGACTGGCCCTGAATGCACCTCCACCCTGCTCAGGATAACACGGTTACTGTACATGCATTAATGATTCGTCTTAGTACAGGTTGCTCCCGACATGTAAAGATCATTGGATACACCATAAGTCTTTGGAGGTATTCATTTGCACGTAGCAATAGGAATTAACGACAGCAAGAGATCCACATCTGTTCGCTTACCTGTGCTCCAGCGCGCAGTGTGCAGTGTGTAGCATGACAGGCGCTTCCGTGTGCGTGGTCACGTGACACCAAGCAACACGGACTATTGTGTCACATTGTATTGGTTGAGTAGATTTTTGAACCACAAAACCAACAGAGAGCCGTTACTGACAGTAAATACATTGTGTGCTGGGTTTCCTGTCTACAACAAAGAACTTAAACAGCCTTGATCCCGAATTTATTCATGCATTGTATGAATTGGCTTATAACTTTGCATGAATAAACTTCTAATGCCTGAACTGATTTTAGTGGTCTGGAACATATTCACAGTTTGACTCAGTTTACAAAAAAAAAAAAGACATATAAACAAGTGACAAATTAAATAAAAAAATATATATAGTGGCTCTTATTCTGCAGCATTTTGTCGCCATACTGTAGTTTTGGCTCGCGTGTGCTGTGCTCAAGCTGTGTGGTGTGCTTCCCCCTAGTGGCACGCGGTGGAATTGCAGGGGCTGAATTACGGGTGAGGCGTGAGATGGAAATGAGCAAAAACTGAATATTTCAGTAACTGTATCAGACCTGCCAAACTTGACCCATTTTAGGTAAAGATTTCAGATTGCGCTAGAAAGAGTTATTACTCAAAAATGCTCCGAAACAACAGCGCTCCTTTTTCATAATACAAACTGCAGGTGAGCTAACTGACGTGAGAGTCTGAATGATCGACAGTCCCGCCCCTTCCGGTCAGAGCAGACGCGCTCAAATCGTTAAAGCCGTAGATTAGATTGGTAAAGATTACATGTACTCGTGTTTTTTTGTTTGTTTGTTTGTTTGTTTGTTTGTTTTTTACATTGGTCACTACTGCTGGCTAGATCCCAATACGTGAGTTTTAAGAAGTCCCTTTCTTTCAGATTGTGCTGAGTATTTGGTGGCCCAAAACATTTTAAACCCTTAAACGGTGTTCTAAACATACACTCACCGCCCACTTTATTAGGAACACCTGTACACCTGCACATTCATGCAGTTATCTAATCAGCTATCTAATCATGTAGCAGCAGCACAATGCATGAAATCATGCAGATACAGGTCAAGAGCTTCAGTTAATGTTCACATCAGAATGGGGAAAAGGTGTGACTTGTGACTCTGTGACTTGTGGCAACTGGACAGCTGAAGATTAGGGGGAAAAAATCTAATCTAAGGTAGTCTAACCTACCTGTCTTTGATAATCACTCAGCAAGGTTTGTCTCTAGTCTACACTACCTCAAATAAAACACAAGCTGTTCTTATCTGACTCAAAAACAAGTGGTATAATGTCATGTAAGTAAGGTTTATTCCCGATAAATTCCAAAAAGGAATGTAAATTTTGTGATAATGTCTAGGAATTGGGGTTGCTTAAAAGATATAACATAACAATACATGATAATAAATATTTATAAACAGCTTTATGAACAGTTTCATGATTCAAAAACAACACAAGAGTTTAAGGTTTTTTTTTTTGGCTGATTTTATTTGAGGTTTTTTTAATATAAAGTTGATGTCCTTTATGTTAAGTTGCTCCTCATTTTTAAGTTGATTGATTTTATTGTAAAGTTTATTCACTTTGAAAAGACAGAAACAGCAGCTTGGTACAGACAGAAAATGTAAGACATTAAATACAAAGTCATGTCAGTAGCATTTTTATACTACACCTGATTATATATATATATATATAATGTATGTATGTATGTATATATATACAGATACACACACACATACACATACACACATTAAAAAAATATATGTTACAGTAATATACAGTCAGGTCCATAAATATTGGGACATCGACACAATTCTAACATTTTTGGCTCTATACACCACCACAATGGATTTCAAATGAAACGAACAAGATGTGCTTTAACTGCAGACTGTCAGCTTTAATTTGAGGGTATTTACATCCAAATCAGGTGAACGGTGTAGGAATTACAACAGTTTGCATATGTGCCTCCC
>CM040976.1:11538626-11582622 GCA_022985145.1 Pangasius djambal | reverse complement strand
TTCCTACACCGTTCACCTGATTTGGATGTAAATACCCTCAAATTAAAGCTGACAGTCTGCAGTTAAAGCACATCTTGTTCGTTTCATTTGAAATCCATTGTGGTGGTGTATAGAGCCAAAAATGTTAGAATTGTGTCGATGTCCCAATATTTATGGACCTGACTGTATATATATATATATATATATATATATATATATGTGTGTGTGTGTGTGTGTGTGTGTGTGTGTGTGTGTGTGTGTGTGTGCTGTAAGCCTACTTAAAAATGCTCCACCTCTCCCAAAAAGCTAATTCTAATAAAAGATACAATAATAAGAATAAAAAAAAATGAATTAGACAAAAAGTGTAGAATTAAAATTCTTGGATTAAAATATGTCTTGCTTTAAAAATGGTGATATGACATACATACTAAAACATGCAATAATGTTTTATTCACAGTTGAGTGTAGTCACTGTGGTATAGGCCTGTAGGCAGATCTGTTACACAGTTAGCCTAATACAACTAGACAGTTCACTTGTCTCTCTAAAGTTATGCATCAGTGAGCAAGGGCGTCTCATTTGGCGAATACGTTTGTTCTTGATTCCTCCTGTCCTTATTTCCAAGCAAAGGACTCAAGCAAAGGAAACAAGAAGGTGCAATTTAAGAAATGAGAAGCACCCTTGTTTTTTTGTTATGCTAATATGAAGGTCGTTTCCTCTACAGCACTCCACAAAACTCCACCAGGTCTGATACTTCCCTCCTGTCATCCACAACACACCTAACAATAGCAGAATCATCTGAAACCTTCTCCAAGTGACAGATGTTCAGGTTGTACTGAGAAGTACGATGACTGAAAACGAAGGACAAATGTAAGCTCTAAAACCCAAAGCTACCTGTTTATACCAAAGAACATATGTGGTTCAGACTCAGTCATATTACAAGTGATATTTCCAGTGCCATTAAGCACTACAGTGTCTGTGAGAGTGTTTGTACAAAATAAAATGTAATATTTTTGATGACTCAGGATCGAACCCTGGACCATGGAACTTTATAGGCTGCACATCTCTGCCAGCCTATAAAATGATAATATGATACTTACATAGAAATAAAGTCATATAATAATAAACTATATAACAATAAAGTCAGGTAAATCGAGCCATTAGGTAAAATGAGCAGGGCCGATTGCAGCGTTATAGCTCTTTGAAGTTTCACAGCCAATTGCTGCAAATAGTTTGATGCTCTTGTCAGAACACTACTTGTATCAAATTATTTGATTGGTGTGACTTTGATAAGACAAACTCGGTATTGTCTTCTTTCGGAGACAGAAAACTACATGGTGAGCGTCCTGACATTCAAAAATTTGCAAATGAAAAATGAAAAACAACAATCATTAAGATGTTTCATCATCCATATCTTTAAGACCTCTATAATACAGAATGCTGACATTTGGGGAAATATAACATCCTTATGCACTGATTCAGGTATTCGTGCTCGCATATTTACTCGCTTAAACCCACATAGACTGATCTGTGCACTGGTTTCAAGGCTGCAAATGAAGGATGCACCATACAAAAGTTCAACAGAGCTACTTACCACTTTTGGTCTTTCTCACATATATACACAGAATATTAAAAAAGTTTTGTTTTTATTGTGAATTCTATCGTAATTACTGTTAATTTAATTTCTATTCTCTTTGTTTATGTGATATTATTAAATATTATTATATATTTTAACCATAGCAAACATTCATTGCTGCATTATTCACACACACACAGTTTTTTCAAAGAATTTCCCGTAATGCTATTTTTAACTAAAGCTGAAGTATAGTACAGAGAGTGTTTTGCTTTGTTCAGAGTGATGGTTTTGTCACTGGCCAACTTTAGCTGAACAGGTGGCCATTTTACCTGAGTGGAGTGGGACATCTGACACTTGAATAGCTGTAGGGCTGAAGAGTTCATTTTTCAGCACATACTTTCAACATAGAATGATAGAAGAGTTAGCAAAAGGATGCACAAATGAAAATCATACCTTATGTTCATAATCATTTTTAATGGCCTTCTCCTCTCTCTCTCTCTCTCTCTCTCTCTCTCTGTCTCTCTGTGAGTGAGTGTGTGCAAGTGGGGGTTTCACAGTAAGGCCTCCCAGCTAGTGAGAAAGAGGTCAAAGTGAGAAAAACAGTAAACAAGAGGACAGAGTTCCTGTTTGTATGACAAGCGTAAGAGAACCTCTGAAGAAACCAATGATCCCAGCTGTCACTATAATACCATAGCATCAGAGCACTTGTGTGTGATGTGTGTGTGTGTGTGTGTGTGTGTGTGTGTGTGTGTGTGCATGCATGTATGTGTGTGAGTGTTAAAGACAGCTATTCAGGCCACCAGGAGGGCTATTGTATTGAAGATCACCCACACTTCTTGCCTCAGTCCAATATCCCTGTTTCCGACTGCCAACCTGACACTTGCCTTCCTTCCAGTTAGTGCTTTGTTCCAACTGCAGTGTGAAATTCCAGTCAAGCTGAGTACACAAAAGTGCGCATATGAATGTATACTGTCATGTTTACTGCACTGCTTCACCAGTACATGTTAGACACTAAATTTACAATTGAAAGTCAAAGCAATTCAGCAGCATTGTAATATGTATCCCAAGTTGTTCAAAGACTCTAACTGGTAGTTCAGTCCTAGGCCAAGAGGAATTAACTGTGCTAAACTAGCAAACAAAAATCCCAAACAAAGCTAACTAGATAGATAGATTGCTCAAGAAAATCCCTAAACAAAGATAGGTAGCTAACATTAAAGAATATCACCAATGAAAATTAGTTAACTATCTAACATCAGAGAAAATCCAAATCAAAACTAGTTAGCTAACATTAAAAACATTTCTACAACTATCTAAAAAGTAGATAGTTATCTACTTTTTAGTAGATAGTAGATAATTATCTTCCTAGCTAACATTAGAGAAAACCCCAAACAAAGCTAACTAGAAATCCTCAGTCAAAGCTAGTGCAGAAATGTGAATAGGGATTCTACAGGTTGTACAAATAAGACAACTGGCAAAAAGTGTACATACTCATTAAAGTACACTTGTTTAAATAGCAGTGTGTGTGTGTGTACATGTCTTTCTGTTTCCTTTAACATGTGCGTTCTGCAGTACAGTTCATTATTAATTGTACAGTGTCAACATTTTTACATGTTTACTTGGGAAATTTCTTTCTCTGGTTACTGATTTTTAAATCGTAGTGTCCCAATTTACTAATATATTGTCATAAAGATGAGTGACAGCTGCAATCCAGATGTAAATACCACAAGTAGAAACTTCAGTATTTCTAGATTCATATCTAGATGCATATCTTACTATCCATTTGAGGACCTTCCATAATGACCTTGTCATAATGATTAATACAGCTAATTAATTCTATGCCTAAACCTAGCCATACCTCTAACCAAAACCTTAACATCATAACCAGAGGGAAAGCGGCATTTTTAAAAATAAATAAATAAAAAGCAGTTTTCCTCGTGAAGACCAGCTAAATGTTTCAGTAGGTCAAAACTGTCAGATATTTCTATCCTTGTGGGGATATTTGGTCACCACCAAGATTTTAAAAAAAAAAGGCCCCCAATACAAACACACACACACACACACGTTCAAGAAAATTAGCAGCTAATCATCCAGTTTCTTATAAAATTTTGAAAGGGGCTGTAATTCCTACGCAATTTATTTGTTATGACTTTACACAATATCCACTTAAGGATGACATTGTGCACTTAATTGGTGAAGTTTCATTTCAAATGCAGATTTCTGGAGTACAAAGCCATTACATCAAACATCGTTCACTTGTCCACTGACAGACTGTATGTGTTCGCATATACATATTGATACTACTGTTAGTAATTTTTATATTGATGGTGATTCTAATGTGAAAATACAACAAAGCCTCAAAATAAAGACATTTATAAACTTAAAATCCCATCAATGTTGACATTTGGGATTGAACTTACAGCACAGACCTTGAGAATTTTTTTTGTTAACTATGGAGTTAAAAATGTGTTAACAGCCCCCCATATGTCTCAAACACATATCTCACGCCACCGCCCGAGAGTTCAGCGGTGTGTCGCGATTGTTAACAAAGCATTTGAGGAGCAGACACACTCAGCGCTGCACACAAAGGAGTGCTGCCTCTGGGTTTCTCTGTTGAGCTGAGAGCTTCTGGAAAGGAGAGACAAGTGGGAGGCAGGAGGGGTGGGTAAGCGTAATGACCTCGCTATGTTGGTTCTGTGACCCCTTAAGCCCGAGCCCAGCCTCCTGGCGCGAACGCTTTTATAAGGGTGGATGTGTGGCACAGGGTGCAGCAGAGGGGGAGAAAGAAGAAAAGAAGCCGGCTATGCTGTGAAGAATAGTAGGAGTGAGGTGGAAAACCCCAGGCTCCTGCTTCACACATGGCCCTTGAGAGAAAAGGAGACCTTCTCTTTGTCAGCATGTCTCAACGGACGTGGCACCTCATTTGCTGAAGAAAAACAGCCTTCGTAACACGAATGTTTTGCCCCTACAAACCAAACAAACCAAAGTCATTAATCATCCTCTTTACATGAGCACTTCCACGACTCCAAGATATGAAAATGACTTCCAACATTCCAATGAAAAAGAAATATAGAAAAGTCATACATGTTGGTTTTCTTGACGCTCATCTAAAAGCTCACTCAGGTCAAATCCACGTGAACGTCTGCCTGAGCTTGCCTAAAATTACAGGAGAGATCTTGCATTCAGCTTCTGTCTAATGAATATTCATAATACTAGCACAATGCAGGCAGCTTCCTAAGCTCTTGAGAAGAAGTCAGCTCTCTTTGACGCTCAGGTCACGGGACTCTTGACAGACTGCTGCACAAAAAAGACCTGACTGCAGAATTCCTCTGTGTTGCCCAGCGACACCATTGTGTGACGTATTTCTGTGTCTACATATTCATAGCTTTTGAAGTCATTAGTGGTGATTCATTCATGATGGCACTCCCACTCGACCCCTTCCCCTTTTATCGTGGGAATTCTGAAGGGGGGGGGCACATTTTCTACATGTTTAGTTAACACAACCATAGACGAATAACTCTTTCTCCTCTTAAATATGATCTTGCTGTGCAGAAATGGGCTGAATGCAAAAACAAACAAACAAACAAACAAACAAACAAACAAACAAGAAGCCATTTAAATGATCATGCACTTTCTTGATGCAGCACTTTAAGTTTTCAAATTTGGTTTTGGAGGTTAGTAAACAGGAAGAAATGCTTAAGTCCAAAAACTACATATTCTACTACGATGCTAAATAAGATTTGTGTTAAAAACTGTAGCCTTGAGTAGCAATGTGTGGAATTCAGGTATATTGGGACAGTTTAACTAAGCAGCATTGATTTTCCTGGTAAGTAAAAGTTAAAACCTATGTTACTAAGCCCTAGCAATGCTTGATATAAATAACAGGACTTAATTCATGTGACATCACATAAGGGGGTGTGACTAGAATCAAGAAGCTGTTGACCCCAAAAATAACCCCAAATTAATTTTTTTTACATAAGGTTATAAAATTGTCATGACTAATACATTCCATATATTTATGATGCATGTATACATAAGATGTACATAAGATAAACAAAAAAAAAACAACAAAAAAAAGAAAAATTCTGTTCAAATCTTATCAAATCAAAATCTGTTCAAAATTATAATTTAACTATTTCAGGATGGCTACCCTACAAAAAACACCCCACATCTATGGTTAAATTAGGCATTAGCTGATTATATGTGCATTAAATGGTGTTCTTAAGAATTAATAATTTTTATTTATTTATAATATGTTATAAATAAATCACGTCTTAAATATGCCATTAAGGACAAAGGAACACACCTGAAAATGTGTCCTACATTACGAAAACTCTGTCCCAAATGATCACTTAAAATTTGTTTTCAGTCAGTCTTGACAGAAGGGTAAGTCATGCGTCTTTAGAATATGATAGAAACATTTTCTCTTCACATGTAGATAGTCAACCCCTTGAGGATTTCAGAAATGCATCATGGGTTGGGGTATTGTTTTATTAACGGCAAGAAAGCTTAGACAAGTTGGAAATTTAAAAACTGTCCTAATATACACTGTATGGCCAAAAGTTTGTGAACATCCCATTCCAGATTTAATCCCACTTTGATGTTATAATAACCTCCACGCTTCTGGGAAGGCTTTCCATGAGATTTTGGAGCATGGCTGTGGGGATTTGTGCTCATTCAGTCACAAGAGCATTAGTGAGGTCAGGCACTGATGTCAGGTGAGGAGGCCTGGTGAGCAGTCAGTGTTCCAGTTCATCTCAAAGGTGCTCAGTGAGGTTTAGGCAAGGGCTCTGTGCAGGCCACTCGAGTTCGTCCACTCCAGCCTTGGCAAATCATGTCTTCATGAACCTTGCTTTGTGCACAGGAGTATTGTCATGCTGGAACATGTTTGGGCCTCTTAGTTTCAGTAAAGTGAAATTGTAATGCTACAGCATACAGTGACATCCTATACAATTGCGTGCTTCCAACTTTGTGGCAACAGTTTAGGAAAAACTCACATGTGTGTGTGATAGTCAGATGTCCACATACTTTTGGCCATATAGTGTATCTGAAATCATCGTATATTACGGTAATATTAAAAGTATGGCATTTGGAATAAAGTCTAGGATAAAGTTTATTGCAGTAATAAAATTGTATTTTAAACTCAGATTGGGGTGGAAGAAACTGAAAAGGGGTTTGTAGCCTATGCCGCCTTTCCCTTTCGGCCAAACAGTCTGTGTACATAAAGGACTTCACTGATGTCTCAGAAATGAGCAAAGTCAAACATCCTAATCCGTGCAGGAAGTTCGAGCTAGTGATGTGTGGCTCGCGAACGAATCGGCTCTTTGAACCGAGTATTTTTGGTGAACGTTGAGAGTCGACTCGCAAATATGAGCGCGTGTACAGAGGAAGCATGGCAGGGAGGATCCGCTACACTGCTGCGTGTTGACTACTGTACTGTCTAATGTAGACAAGTGTATTAAGGGAGGCGATCAGTTATCACGAAAAATGTAAATGAAGCCATAGTTAGACAAAGAAGATTACTCACTGGCCAAAAGTTTGCAAACTGTCCGGTTTAATGTGGGGAGCCGGAAGAGTCGGCTCTTCTTGGTGAGCTGAGTCAAACGATGTGACTCACTGAAAAGATCCGGAATTCTCATCTCTAGTTCCAGCGCTGCTCGCCCACGCGCTCCGCTCTGACTCCGCCCACTCCTTATTGGGCACTGAAGGCGACATTCCAATGGGCGGAGCTAATGTCATTCAAGTCCTCATGAATGAGACTCGCTTCGCAGTGTGGAAAAGTTGTGCGCGCGTGTCCGACACACCGCTCGGTGACTATAGCAAATGTTCAGATAAAAAAAAAAAAAAAAATCAGAAAAGGAACTAAAAATGGATTATCACCTTCGCTCTTTGTTCTCTTATTTATTTATTAACAGTATATTTATTCTAATCCAAGCCAAGGAACGTAAGTAGTCTATACTTCCTTTAAAGAGTCTTTCACTTCTTTTAAAATGTAAAATATTTAAAATCATTCATGTGTACTCTTACTTGTAAAATAGCTTTATAACATAAATTTTAATTTGTAACCCTTCTACATAACCTTATTTTAATTGACACTGGAGTTTTAATGAGTCATGTGAAATGTGGTGTTTTAACTGTATGGTTTGAAAAGTTTAAATGATGATATTCATTGCTGAATGAAATACTATCAATATTTATTGTTTAATTACATGTAAATTCCTTGGTATAACCATGGCCTATAGTATTCTTGTCATGTTATTTGTGTTTAAAACTACAGCCATTATCATACACCAGATGAAACACATAAAAGTCAGTACCTATGTATTATATGTCTTTTCTTATTTGAAATTGTTTAATCATCTTTTTAACATATACGATGAAATATTTTCTTTTAGACATTCTGCTGGATATGAAGGCGTCTGGAGGAGAGCTGGGCTGGTTGACTTCACCAAATGAAGAAGGGGTGAGTAGGCCTAGGCTTATCGAAAAACTTAACACTTTCAAGCCGTTGTATCTATGAGGCAGAGACCCAACTTGCCAGTTGTTCATGTTTTTGCTAAGACCTTTTTATAAAACACATATAATAATTTATCAGATATTTTTCCAGTTAGTCCTATCAGGTGGTAAATCTTTCCATATTATTTTAACACTCCTTATCATGTTAAACTAAAATTGTTTATCATGTTAAACTCTTTATTACGTTAAAATCACTTGTCACTATATTACCTCCCCAACAGCGTTTTTGGACTGATGGTATTCCTAGTTTGTGAAATAGCGAGCCAGTATCAGAATGTATTTATTGATAGACTTCAAAGCACTTTTGTAAGTTACTCTGGATAAGGGCTGTATCCGTAAATGTAAAATGACATTTCTTATTTAATAATGTGATACGTTATATATATGTATAATGTGTAACAGTTTTATGGCACAGTTTTACTGTTATACAGTAGGAACAGAAAGACCAAAGCCCCGAGTTAGAGGGAGTGTGCGGTCCTCTATCTTTAGTCATCCAGTTTCCTTTCTGAGGACCTGGAGGAAATGGAGACATGGTCAGGGGCAGCGGCGAGCTCTTTTACTTCCGTGAGCTACTGGGATTAAAAGAATCGTCTGTAGATTCCTTCGGTGGCTCCAGAGCCTTATGAGAGATTTACACACCGAGTTTGTTCTCTTAAACCTATAGAGCCAAGGAGATGGCTGTGTAGGTTTGAGGGCAAGTTCAAGGCATTCACACTCTCGGGGGGGGGGGCTGGGGCTTTAATTACTCCTTTGGAGACTAGTCCTGTCATTTTCTTGTTGTGATGTTGGAGGCCTTGCCTGGAATCTCTGAGCTCTTGAGCCACTATGTCCACACAAGGTCTTTGAGGTTTGCATGCCTGGCCTGATCTGCTGTTCAAGTGCTTTTGGGGGAGCTGAGGGAAGTGGAAGGTTTATAAGTAGGGATAACAAAAGGAAGAACCTTAGTACATTAAGGACAGTCTGTCTTTCCTCTCTTTGATACACCTTTAGTAGGTCTAAGGAAAGATATGAAATTTCCACACCCACATGTCTGTTACAAATTGCAATATGCAACATCGTGAGAAAAGACAAAATGTGTAAGTCATTAAAGAATAATTGCAATATTACAAATTATGAAATATATAAAATGAAATAAAAAATGTAATAAAAATTTGTAATTATAATTTGCTTTATTCTCTTTATACTTACACTAGATAATGTAATGCATCACAGTGTACTTATAATAATATTAGTATGCTTTGTAAGTAATATTAGTATACTAACTACAAACCTTTCCCTCTGCCTTGTGCTTTCTCTGTCACTCAGTGGGAAATTGTCCAGACAGTGGTGAATGGCTCCCTCCTTTACACCTACAGCGTGTGTAATGTGGCCTCTGACACTGAACAGGACAATTGGCTTCGTACCACCTTCATCCAGCGTCCTCTTGAAGCCTCGCGTGTCTCTGTGGAGCTGCGTTTTGTTGTCCGTGACTGCAACACTTTTGATGGCACGTCCCCCTCTTGCCGCGAAACCTTTGGCCTTTACCTGTCCGAAACGGACACGGACGTGGGCACCAGTTTCCGGAAAGGTCAGTTCCGTAAGATCGCCACAGTGGCCCCAGATGAAGTGACGGCAAACACGGGTGGTGGACGAGCATCACTGAGGGTGAATGTGGAAACGCGGAGCGTTGGACCACTATCTAGGCGAGGCTTCTACCTGGCTTTTCAAGACGTAGGTGCCTGTGTGGCTCTGTTGGACGTGAGGGTGTTCTACACCACCTGTTCAGCCATCCAGCGGAACCTGGCTACTTTTCCTGAGCGTGTGACTGCAACAGCTCTAACTGAGGTGGAGGGATCATGTGTGAAGAATGCAGTGACCGTTGGCCAGGCACCTCCTCGCATGTACTGCACAGCTGAAGGAGAATGGGTGGTTCCTGTTGGGCAGTGCTACTGCAGAGCCGGCTATCAGGCTGTGGGACAGACCTGCCAAGGTAAGCGGGTTATAGTGCAGTGTGTGGGGTAGCGCCTGAATAATGTTTCAAAGTGAGTGAAATACCACTCTATTTCTTTTTTTAATTTTGTTGAAAGCACTGCAGTTAGTATATCCCTGACTGTTTTATCTTGAACCACTAGATCCCCTTAAATGAAGGTGGAGTTCTAATTAAAAAAAACCTTGTAAAGCAGTCAGTGGTTTGATGGTTGAGGAACAACTGCAGGGCTTTGTGGGTGGGCTGCCAGTGTGTGTTTCTGAATAAGTGTGTGTGCTAAGATGCCTTAGCATGCCGTGCTGTTACCAAAGAGCTGTCTAACAAGTTGCCTGTGAGCACACTGGAGACAGAGAACATGACTTCAGTGTAAAGGAATGTCAGTCTTGTCCACACCCTCTCACCTGCTCGCATTTTATTTCGGATCTGCGTGAGAGTTTATTGCTTTAGGAAGGAAGTTTAAAGATACCAGGTTACTAGTGGGGAAGTGTGTGTTTGTGTTTGCGCAAGTGTATCGATGTAGAAAGACAATAATGGCAGAACTGGCTTTATAGGTTCCCAACATAAGAGAAAATGAACAGAATCCTAAAAGGCACTCAGTGTCTTTTTTTTCACTTTTTTTTTTATAATGAAATAAAATAAAGGAAAGAATATAAAGAGGACAAAAGGTACTAAATCCCCTCTTTCTTTCTAATTTGAGATCTTGTTGTAATACAATGAACAAGCTGGTTTGATCCATTTTAGGCTAACATGACAGAAGGATTTAGGAATTTGGGTTTTTTTTTCCCAGGCGTTTCTCCGGTGTGAATTCTCATGTCATCCGGCAGCTGATATGACTCAGTGGACAGGCCTAGCATTACCTGAATACTACCTTGTTTCTGTGTGTGTGTTTCTATGACTACACTTTACCACAGATTACAGGGAAGACTTGGCACACCCTCGCTACACTGACTCAGTTATCATGTAATTGAGGGCTTCAGCTCTCTGGATGGCTTTTGTAGTGGTGGGAAATATAGGTTTAGTCAGTGGTGTTGAAACGTTGGTTTTTCTCATGCTGACTAACTGTAACCCTGAATCCTACCAAGGATAAAGGAGGGATTGTCAAGTCAGCCTCCTAAAAGCCTCATCAAAAGCAAAACCTCATTTTACATGTTTTAATTGTTGTGTGTCTTTTCAGTTTCCAAAATTGTTTGGGCATTAAGATCATTTCCCTCACTTGCAAACAATAAAAATCTTTTTACAAATCCTTTGACCACTTGGCTTACACACAAAGTGAAGCGATTCTCCTAATGGGCAACTGTGCATTGAAAAAATACGGAAGGGCAAAACACAGGAAGGAATGTTCTGTAGACCCTGACTTCTGGTGCTCTAACAGGATCCATCAAGCTGCACCTGAAACGGACACTGGCTTCATCAGGGATTGGGAAGATTTACTGGTATGCAGTCCTGTGGAAAAAAGGGTCGATTCCGAAACCTTCTGACATTCCGTTGTTTCTAGGAGACGTTCCAAATGTTTTTGCCCACCTTCAATGGATGGGTGAATGAGGAGGCCTGGGGAAGGAATGCGATTATGAGAGGGGCGTCTTGTTATCATTGTATGATAGCACAAGTCAGGAATGAAAGTACAAGCCCAGACTTCACACGTTTCCTTTTTTTTTCCAAACACTTCTGCGCTACGTATTGTTAAATTGAATGCTTTCTACTCATCACCTATTGTTGCATTCATTTTTTTATGTTGCTCACTTAACACTTTATGGTTTGCAGCATTTGGCTTGTTAAAAGGCTATGAACATTAAAGTTAATTGGGTCAGCTGAACTACCCTTGAGCAGAAGGCCTTCAGGCTTTCAGTGAAAGAGAAGGTGCTTACACCTAAACAACTATGGAGACAATAATGTTGCTGGTGACATTGTTCTCATTGGAGTTTTACGAGCGGCTCTTTGTGTGCGACTTCTGTTCTTCCAGGCTTATCGCCACCTGCCAGTCTTCATCAGGCCCTCCTGTGATTGGATGCCAGGCCGGAGTGGGGGTGGTGACTGATTAGTAGGTTTACAGCGATACTGAGTAGGGGAATTCTGCGGGTCATGTGGCTGCTTAATGTTTCTGTTTCCCAGAGATCAGAGTGTATTTAGGCCATCTGATTTTGTAGGGAAGATAGCATTTCATTGATTTATGATGGAACGTCCGGCTCCCTCCCTGCTTCATTATAATGACTGGTTTATTATGCTGATAAGGCCCTATAAGCAATGACATCAAAAGATTAGGAGAGATTAGTGTAATGATTAGAAATAGGTGTGTCTTCAACTTGTTCTAATTAGATACATTGTGTTAAGATAATGTTAATAGGTTAGAAAAAAATAGAACATTCACATGTCAAGACCAGTAATTTGCCTGAAAATTGACATTTCCAGAGCACTTTAGAATGGTGACTTTATTGTTTTAACTGTTGACTCTTCCGCCTGCATGACCCTGACTAGTTCCTTTGTGTGGTGTCTTGCGACGAAATGACTTCAGAGGGCCAAATCTGTAGTTTTGCTCAGCCTTATCTTGTTTGTCAGTCTTCCGAGAACATGAATCAAACTGCTAGAAGATAACAACAACAAAGATATTTTGTGTTATACACGTCATTTTTCTGCACTCTTCCTACACAGTGATGTTCATCATAGCTGTAACCACCCACAGTGGGCTGAAAGCAAATATGTTACCGCTTAAGCCAAAGCTCACACAATCGGAATGTGTTTCTGGCTGTGACATAAAAAGCGTTACGAGTAAGCTACATACATAGTAATCTACATATTTGTAATGTTAAGTGTGGACTTGTTGACATTTGTTCTGCAGTGCTGGAGAAGCAGTATTAAATCAGTTTAACTGACACTATGGTCAGCTAGAGAGCTTTAATTTAAAACTCAAAGCTCCTCTCTCAGAACAGATACAGACGTTAGGGATGAAGAATGAAGGGGGAGTTTTCTGCTCACTCCCGACTTCAAACAGCATGGAAAGGGAGGCTGCTTTTCTTATGCGAACATCTCTTCCACCCCCCTCCCTTTTCATACTCTCTTAAACGCAAACACACAGCAAATACACAAACCCCCACAGAAAATCCCCTTGAGAGTACTGCTGTCAGCAATCCCTAAGAGCAAGTCCCCATTCACACACACCCACGCATGCACCACCTACTGCTCGTCAAACTCAGACTCTTTTCCTTAAAACGCAGGCTGAAAGACTGACCCCTGGGAGGTCACATACTCATTCAGAAGAAGCCCCCCGTCTACAGAAACTTTTTTTGCAAGCTTATGAGTTTCTCATGGTCATTAAATGTACATATATCACCACCAACCACCTCTTTGTACTGTTCATGTGCTTCAGAATGACCCTTACATCCGCTTTGCTAGTGATTGTTAGTGCTGTTGCATTCCTCCTTCTCTGGAATCCTGTGCTCTGCGCTAGCATGTTCTCATCCCTTGACACAGGAAGGAAAGGAGGAGAGGATGAAGCCTATACAAACACACAATTCCTGCATCCTGTTTTGTCCAACCAACAGCCACACAGTGCACTATAGCTCACCTGCAGGGCTCAAAACCTTTCTGTTGGCATTCTTTTATTCAGCACTTTAACTTGCCTGAATGTTTTTTTTTTTTACATGCCCGTAACTGCTTCGCTTTTGTTAGAAGCTAGAATCACTGCAGGCCTGTTGTCTTGATAAGTATATGCTGTGAGGATTTGTGTTGTCGGATTTGATGGATTCATCCTGCCTGTAGCTTAGTTGGTGTGAATCCTTTTGCCCCTATTGTTCCTCTCAGATGGGGAGAGGGGATAACAGCAGCCTCCTGCAGCTCTATCACTTAAATAGATGTTGAGTCTGATGAAATCCCAACTTAACTAAGTCTCTTCATTAACCCATTCCACTCTTGCATACCATGTGACAAGGTAGAGGGAGAAGATTCAATAATAAATATGGAAAAAGGCATGCTCAGTGGCTCATATTTAGTATGGGAAAGCCGTATATAAGATAATATTGCTTTGGTAGATTTTTGTTCACAGTTTGCTCATGCATGGCTGAACGACATGTTTGAAAACTCACCTTTCCTATCTTTTTTTAGCATGTGATGGAGGCTATTACAAGAGCTCAGATTCCAGCCAGCCATGTGAAGTCTGTCCAGCAAACACACAGCACTCAGGTCCTGGTGCACTCCAGTGTCCCTGCTTGGAAGGATTTTACCGAGCAGCCACAGACCCCAGCTCTGCTCCATGTTCTAGTGAGTGTTTCTGGCTGCAGAGCTTGAGTTAACACTTCCCACTCTCTCTTTACTCAAGATTTGTTGTTGTTTTTGAGGTACAGATAGCTTTCAGTCCTTAATTCCCACAATCTGTCACTCTCACAGGTCCACCTACTCCACCAGAAAACCTGAAGGCTACTCATCGCCTAACAGCAGGGAGCGTACAGCTGACCTGGAGACCTCCGTCTAACACAGGTGGCAGGACTGACATTGTATACAATGTGGTGTGTGAGCGTTGTAACGGTGCCATTTGTGCACCGTGTGGCGGGAGGGTGCACTTCGAGCCTACACATGTATCTCTACGCGAGCCGGAGGTTATAGTCAGTGAGCTGGAGCCTCACATCAACTACACATTCAAAGTGGAAGCCTTGAATGGAGTGTCCCATTTGAGCCCTCAAAAATCAACTGCCAGCATCACAACTGTGCTACACTTCACAGGTATAAACTTCAGCTCATAGCATTTTTAAGTAAAAGTAGGTCTTTGTTATTCAATAAAATGAAACAGTATGATGTTGGCAAGTGAAATGTTTTAAAACTGTTTGTTTTTCTCATCACAGAGCCTCCTAAGGTAACATTTCTCCGAGTAGTGGATCGTACCCCTAGTAGTCTTTCTCTGTCCTGGGCTGTGGACCAACACACAACGTCCCATCATTCTCCTCACTACGAGCTTATGTACCGCATGAAGGTATGTAGGTTAATCACAGTGTTTGATTGCAAAGTTTGTTTGCCTCTTGTTTCACATGGCCTTACGATGCCTCTTTCGAATAGGACAATAAGGGAGAGCAGGACGTCACCACATACAATGTCCTGAGGTTGGACAAGAACTCAGTGCAGATTAGCGACCTCTTACCTGGCACTAAGTATGTGTTCCGTGTTCAGACTTTAACACCAGAGGGCCATCCTAGCAGCCAGAGCGCAGAACACGAATTTGAGACCCTGCCCATGGGTAAGTGTGTGAATGTGTGTGGGTGTGTTTTTGCTTGGTGATATTCTTGTCCTAAAATAATGCAGAAGTAGAGAATTGTGTGTAACCAGATGCCTCGTATCTGTCCAACAGCTGAGTCGCACGCACAGGGCAGTTCCATGATTGTCATGGGAGCCATTGCTGGAGGCGGTGCCATGCTGCTTATCGTGGTGGTCATTTTACTCGTACACAAAAGGTTAGAGAAGCCTTCGTGCTTTCTTCCTTTTTCCTCCTCCTCACTATGTTCTTATCATATTTCCTCCTCAGAGGTAGCCTCACCCTCTCCACCCTGTTTACATTAAAGCACAATATGAAAATATGTAGCTTGCCTCATTACAGTACAAGCTTGAAAGCACTGATGACTTTGCCCTTTCTCTTTTCAGGAGGCTAAATTCACGCATCCGGCAGAGAACAGGGGGCAACTACTTCTCCTGTCCAGGTACGACATAGCCCAGTATAACTTCATTAATATCATTTGTTTCATTTGTAATATATGCATATATATTTGTGTATATATATATATATATATATATTTGTGTATATATATATATATATATATATATATATATATATACTCTCTGTCTCATATGTCTATCTTATATGTTATTTACAATATATCTTAAAGACATTAAACATGCTCTCTTCCTGTTCCACAGAAAAACATCAGCCTCTGAAGACCTATGTGGACCCACACACCTATGAGGACCCCTGCACGGCTATCCTTAAGTTTGCCAGTGAAATTCACCCCAATCACATTACTAAGCAGAAAGTCATCGGAGCAGGTAATCTAGCAAATAATCACATTATTATTGTTTTTCTAATACTAGAATACTGTAAAGTTGGAGAATAAGGTTGGAGTTGGAATGTTTTTCCATTCCTTAAATTCCAAGTTGCCCATTAGTTCAGGAAATACCCAAGTCATGCATTCAATTACTTTCTGTTGATATTAATGTTATATATAAAAGCAATTCACAAATCCTGCCTCTTTTTTGTCCCATAGGAGAGTTTGGTGAAGTGTACCGTGGTGTCCTGAAGCTGCCGGGCCGTAATGAGGTGGCCGTTGCAATAAAGACACTGAAACCTGGCTACACAGAAAAGCAGAGGCAGGAATTCCTGAGCGAGGCCAGCATCATGGGCCAGTTCTCCCATCAGAACATCATACGTCTGGAGGGGGTCGTCACCAAATGTACGTGTCAACTCTATCACCACGGCTCGCAATGCACCCACTCAGCCGAGTCATTTAACATGTAAAGCACGTCATATGGCAGTGACCGATGACTGTGTTGTCATATTCTAATTGGATGCTTCTGTTGCTTTCATTTCAGTCAAACATGCCATGATAGTCACGGAGTACATGGAAAATGGAGCTCTGGATCAGTACTTGCGGGTAGGTTGAACACCCTAAAGCTCCTGTTGTTTGGATTTACAGTATTGTGATATTTCTGGTTATTTTCTTCTATCATATGAATAAATATCCCTGTACTTTAATTTGTAGGACCATGATGAAGAGTTGTCCTCATACCAGTTGGTGGGCATGCTTAGTGGCATTGCAGCAGGGATGAAGTATCTGTCAGATATGAACTACGTGCACAGAGATCTAGCTGCACGCAACATCCTGGTAAATGGAAACCTGGAGTGCAAAGTGTCAGACTTTGGCCTGTCACGTGTGTTAGAAGACTATCCCGAAGGCACCTATACCACCACTGTAAGCTACTTTAATAGTGATGTTTAATATCGTAGCTTCAATTTAGATTAGAAGTACATAACAACAGTACAATATAGAATGGCTCCATAACACAATTTAGTTACTTAATCTGTTTTCATTTTGTTTCTTAGGGAGGAAAGATTCCCATTCGTTGGACAGCACCAGAGGCCATAGCGTACAGGAAGTTCACCTCCGCCAGTGATGTGTGGAGTTTTGGTATTGTCATGTGGGAGATGATGGCTTTTGGAGAGAGACCCTACTGGGACATGAGCAACCATGAGGTACGTCACTTTTACTCCAAATGTTAAATATATGATCATTTCACTTAGGATACATCATAATGAATAAAAATACACAAAGCCAGGCAAATATGTACCAAAGGGTTATTCTATGAATATACAGGCTGTGTATAGAGACGTCTGGGTGCTTAAAGTTGTTTAATCAAGAGCTGTTACTCATTGGGTGTGGGTTTAAAGAGCAAGATGGTGACCTGTTTTCCTGTCTGCATCTCAGGTTATGAAGGCGATACACGAAGGGTTCAGGCTGCCGGCACCGATGGACTGTCCATCTGCTATTTACCAGTTAATGCTACAGTGCTGGATGCAGGACCACTCCAAACGCCCACGCTTCCTCGATATTGTCAATGTTCTGGACAAACTACTGCGCAGTCCTGAGTCCCTTACAGCAATTGCCAACATAGACCTACGGTAGGAGTCACTGCTCATATAATATGGGAGGAATAAAAATGTTTATACAAGGTTGAACAAAAAAAATGCAGTTTAAAATGCAATACAAAAAATAGCCTGTGTGAGGTGTGTCTTGTAAGTGATGGGTTTATCAATCTACTTATGTTTTTCCTCCTGCAGAGTGTCTATTCGCCTGCCTAGCACTAGTGGAAATGATGGCAGCCCCTTCAGGTCTGTGGATGAATGGTTAGAGTCTGTGAAGATGGACCAGTATAAAGAAGCCTTTGCCCATGCTGGAATTACCACCATGGAGCAGGTGTTGCACTTGAAGATTGAGTAAGTAACAAACACACAGACAGCCCTACACCTACACACACACACACACACACACACACACAAATAAGCTTACTTTTCTTCAAGAACGCACACAACTTGCAGTGATTAGATGCTCACAGTAACCCAGCTTTTGATGTGACAAGTACATGGTCTTAAAGGGAAGGTGTATGTGACTCAGTTATTTAAAGACATGTGCTCTCTAGTGGAAAGCCTGTAAGTGCAATTAAAGGGCAAGCACTTTCCTACCAAAACAATTAACTATATAACACTATAATCTCGTTTCATACCAATCTCATCCATCTTTTATCTCTTGTTTGCTTATATAGGGATATCAAGAAGATTGGGGTGCGGTTGCCAGGTCATCAGAAAAGAATGGCCTACAGCATTCTAGGTCTTCAGGAGCCCACTGCAGGTCCCGTGGATGTCTTTGCAGTGTGACACTAAGAGCTGCATTCTACTAAACTCTTAATGAGCACAGCCAAACTGGCCTCACATCTTAAACCCAGCTTGCACTGGGCTGGTTGACAAATATGCAGAATGCTCCTCTCTACTGAAATGGACTCCCATTGTGAATAAATGGACCAATTAGCAATTGAGTAATGACTGAAAATTGACTGATATTTTTACTGTTATTTTTTCACTGTTGTGCATTTTGTAACTGTATACAGTTTTGTGACAAAACACCTTGTGTGCCCTCATTTCAAATGCTGGCCAAATTGAAAGTTTAGTTTGATGTTTAATCGCACATCAAGAGTGCGGCACTATAGAACATCTGTCAAGGGCGGGTGTTAATCTAAGAGAGCTATGAGTTCTGCATTACCAATAACTCCTTGAGCATATTGAGATTTTTTGTTGTTGTTGTAGTATAAATGTTAGAATCTAGAAAAGAGATGCTTAAACCATTGAATTGTCTAAAAATTTAACTGAAGGGCATATTCTATACCATAATGAGAGACAATATGTTTACATATATTATTTCAGCTCTTTTTTGATTATTTAATATTTATTGTGTTTTTTATTTATTGTCTGTTTGTAGAGCTGTTGTCTAACGTGTTAAAATGTTCCATAAATTTCGTGTAATTATTAAATGCTGATATTTAATCCATGAGGCCTATTTACATTTTTTCCGATTGTCCATGAGAGAGGATTTAGCCTAGTAATGTATGTCCCAATTAAAACTTTATAGAAGCCCAAATGTCAGTGATACAGTGGAATAATATTAAACAGTTACTGGGTAAAAGATAGCTGGTAAAATATATAAAATTATTACAACCTGTTCATTGCAAATGCATAAGAACTAAAATGAAAAGTAATAAATGGTTAGGGCTAGGGTAAAGGGAGGGATTAGAGGTTGTAGATTTTCTTACAACAATAGTCTATTTTCAGTGAAAATCCAGGTTAATTTCTCTCACTTTAGGATTCCTATAATTGTTTTTTTTTTTTTAAAGACATACGGTTATGGACTAATTCAGTTAATGGAGCCCGGGACTCAAGCTGTCTAGTTTAGAATCAAAGATTCAGGCGCTAATGCATACATTTAAACAAGCTAAGTTGGGAATGATACAAATTCACTTCAGTATACTGCAAATAAATAAATAATAGCAATGAGGATCAACAATATTTCTACTGTGTAAATTCACTACATTGGGGCAATGTGGCACTCATTTAGCACCAGTCCCCACAGTACTGTGGGTTGGAAACTTCAACAAGGAAAAGACAGGCCTCAGCGGCCAAAAGTTATGAAGCCATTAAAATGAAGCACTAAATGACCTCACTATATACACACACTCCACCATTAACATCATACTTTTGGTGTATGTTTGTTTGTAACTGTTAGCTTCTTAGCTTCCTTTTCTGCCTAGCTGTTAGAAAGCTGAATACATGAGATTTTTCTAGTAGCTAAACAACTTAGCATGGCCGTATAGCTGAACTTCTGACATGGCCAGCTAGCGGTCCGTCTGTCTTTTGTGTTTGGCTGATAGCTAGAAGAGGAATCACATAATTTTAGTTTAGATTTAATTTCCGGATGGGGTAAAGTAAATAATTAATGGTTGCTAAAAGAGCATCCACATGTTCTGTAGAAGGCCAGTCGTAAAAACAGTTGTACAGCACATACAGAGAATTGAAATTATGTTACTCTCAGAGTGCATACAGATAACACACACAAAAAAAGGATGTAAAAATACAAATGGAAATGCAAATGGATACATATAAATATAGTATAAATGTAGATCTACAAGGCACAACAGATAGAGTGAGTAAAGTGAGTATTGCAAAGAGTTTGCCAGTGCATGGTGCAGAAGAGGGGAGGGGAGGCAGAGCCGGGAGAGAGTTGAGCTTCCTGACAGCCTGGTGGATGAAGCTGTCCTTCAGTCTGCTGGTCCTGGCCTGAAGACTCCACAGTCTCCTTCCTGATGGCAGCAGACTGAAGAAGCTGTGTGTCGGGTGGGTGGGATCACCCGCAATGCAGAGGGCTTTGCGGGTGAGACGGGTGCTGTAGATGTCTTGGAGGGAGGGGAGAGAGACACCAACAATCTTCTCAGCTACTCTCACTATGCTTTGGAGGGTCTTTCGGCAGGACGCGTTGCAGGCGCCATACCACACAGTGATGGAGCTTGTCAGAATGCTCTCGATGGTGCCTCTGTAGAAGGTGCACATGATGGGGGCCAGGTCTCTGGCTCTCTTCAGTTTGCACAGGAAGTAGAGACGCTGCTGTGAGTTCTTGGCCAGTGATGCAGTGTTGTTGTGGTTCATGACTAGTCGTTCAAAGCACTTCATTAGGATAGGAGTAAGTGCAAGCGGACGGTAGTCATTGAAGCAGAAGGGGGACGACTTCTTCAGGACTGGAATGATGGTGGTGGCTTTGAAGCATGTGGGAACAACAGCCTGACTAAGTGAGATGTTAAATATGTCTGTGAAGACATCAGTGAGTTCTACTGCACAGTCTCTCAGTACACGACCAGTATGTTGTCAGGACCTGGAGCTTTGTGTGCGTTGATCCAGCTGAGGGATCTGCTCACGCTGTGCGTGGAGAATGTCATCACCTGGTCGCCAGGAAGAGGTGGAGTCTTCTGTGTAGTGGTGCTGTTTTGTGCCTCAAAGTGAGCAAAGAAGGCGTTCAACTCGTTCAGCAGGGAGACGGTGCTGTCACAGGTCTGTGTTGGGGGCTTGTAGTCCGTAATAGTCTGTATCCCTCGCCACAGGCTCCAAGTGTCTCTTCTGTCGCTAAAACGATGAACTATCCTCCTGGAGTACTGTCTCTTAGCCTCTCTGATGCCTCGGGACAGGTTGGCCCTAGCTGTCCTCAGGCCCACCTCGTCTCCGGATCTGAAGGCAGCGTTATGAGCCTTCAGGAGTCTGTAGACCTCGCCTGTCAGCCACGGCTTTTGCTTGGCCCGAACAGTGATGGTCTTGGTGACAGTTACATTATCAATACACTTGGTGATGTAGGCAGTGACAGTCTCTGTGTACTCCTGGAGGTCATTGGTGGTGTTGTGTGTGGCAGCTTGCTTAAACATATTCTGTGGTGCTGAAACAGTCCTGAAGAGCCTCTGAAGACCCCTCTGGCCACACCAGTATTTGTTTGCAAACTGGTTTGGAGACTTTAACAAGCGGTCTGTATGTAGGCATTAGCATGACAGTGATGTGGTCTGAGGCACCAAGGTGGGGGAGGGGAAGGGCCTTGTAAGCTCCTCTCTGGGTGGTGTAAACAGTCCAGTATGTTGTTTCCTCTAGTTGGAAAGTCTATGTGTTGATATATTTTAGGAAAATTTAGGTCTGCATGGTTGAAATCCCCAGCCAAGATGAGAAATGCATCAGGGTGGGCTCTCTGCTGCTCACTGATGTGCTGGTATAGTTCATTCAGTGCCTCACTCTTGTTGTTGTTACTGGAGCTGGGTGTATACAGCAACGTATGGCTGTATATTCCCTCGGTAGATAGAACGGATGGCACTTAATAATCATGAACTCTGCCAGGGGTGAGCAGTGTCTGCAGGCCACAACAGCGTCTCGGGACCAAGCATCATTGATGTAAACACAAAGCCCGCTGCCGCAGGACTTACCTCCCTCGATGAGAACTCTGTCTGCATGATAGCATGATAGCTGGTCGAGCTGAATGGCGTAGTCCGGGACGCTGTTGCTGAGCCATGTTTCTGTGAATACAAAAACACAACAGCCCAGAGACTGTTACATATTTTGGAAGTGAAGAGTTGAGTGGAACATCTGCATATTGCAATAATTCATAGTTTGATTGCTAGTGTGTCACTAATAACTAACTCTCTCTCTCTCTCTGTGTGTCTGGTTAATTAGTTATGTGGCAATTGTCTCTGCTGAAAAAAGCTGCTGAAACCATCACAGAAATTCGAATGGTTTCCACTACAAACACCATTACAAACCATCGGCTAACCATTAAATCCACTACCATTATTGGTTCTTAATGGTATCCATTAGAAGGCAACAAATTACCAGTAGAGACCCACAGGAACTATTACAGTTTCCATTAAAACCATTACAAATTCTGTGAGGGTTTCTGTTGGTTTTCTCAGCAGGGGGATTACTGTTATCCCCTCCAGCATGCATACCCGCTTCAGCTGTGCTCTGTGTGCGTGTGAGTGTCTTTAATGAAGATAAAGCTTTAATAACTGAATTGCTGTAGCTTCACTGTTCAACAGATGGCAGTAAAGAGCACTGAGCGCTCTACCGTGATGACGACATGTACTACGTCACGCTGCAAACATGGCGGCGCAGTGAGGTTTCCCATGCTCGACTGTTGATAAATGATTTTTTAACTATTTACCGTAAAAAATAAAAAAAAAACATACCGTAAAAAGACAAAATGTCACGACTTATTGTGAAAAACCTACCGAATGGGGTGAGTATGTTTAAAAACTTAGCAAAATATAAAGTTGTAAAGCTATAAAGTTCTAATCCACAACATCACATGCACTGGTGCAGTATCTGAAGTACATTGGTGTGATTTTCTGCTCTTTCCCACGATGAATAAATACTCGCGCGTAATGCTAGCTGTGCTACAGGAGGCTTGATGTGTGTGTGTGTGCTGTTTGTACAGATGAAGGAGGAGCGCTTCCGTCAGATGTTTGCAGCCTTCGGGACGCTGACAGATTGCGGACTGAAGTTCACCAAAGACGGCAAGTTTCGGAAATTCGGCTTCGTTGGATTTAAGTGTGAAGAAGATGCCTCCAAAGCGCTGAAACATTTCAATAAAAGCTTTGTAGACACGTCCAGAGTGACGGTGAGTGTCTGACGAAGTAGCATCAACGAAACAGAAATGGACTTTTCCTTTGCCTTATTTTTAAATGCCACCTTAAATTGTGCCGCCGTGACGTCATGTTATTTATACATGTATATCTTAAGCTTTATAAATTGGGTCTTCGATATGAAGAAATGTATTCCTCACAAACTTCATACAGAATGTTCATTATACCAGTAATTTCCTTTTACTGAGGATGCTTACAGTATTCAGACTATATTAGTAATTAAACAACTACATAAGAAATCAAAATCTTGACTGTTCCCTCACAACTCCAGGTTTGGGGTTCGATTCCCGTCTCCGCCCTGTGTGCGTGGAGGTTGAATGCTTTCCCTGTGCTTCGGAGGTTTCCTCTGGGTGCTCCGGTTTCCTCCCAGAGTCCAAAGACATGCGTTGTAGGCTGATTGACATCTCTAAATTGTCCGTAGTGTGTGAATGGGTGTGTGAGTGTGTGTGATTGTGCCCTGTGATGGGTTGGCACCCTGTCCAGGGTGTCCTCTGCCCCGAGTCCCCTGGGATAGGTTCCAGGCTCTCCACGACCCTGTGTAGGATAAGCAGTACAGAAAATGAATGGATGGACTAAGTGTCAAAACCTTTTAAGATGGACTGAAAGTGTGAAAGCTCAGACTTCATAAACATCATGGGTAATTTATTGAGAGGTTCTGTTGGAATCTGAAACATGGTGATATTTTGATGTTTTGTATGTCAGGTGGAATTTTGTACAGATTTTGGCGACCCCAACAAAGCGAGACCCTGGAGCAAGCACAGCCGGCAGCCCGACAAAAAAAAAGAGGAACAGAAGCCAGAAGGAGAAAAGAGAGATGAGCACAAGGTGAAACAGGAACATTTCTCTAAGGACATAAGAAAAAAGGCTGCTTAAGCTTTGATAATTTACAAAACTGATACAAAATTTGTTTTTTTAAGAATTAATTTTGCCTCTTGTCACAGGGAAAGAAAGAGAAAAAGCCTCTTGATGTGCTTGGAGAAGTAAGTTTTTTACTCTTCTGTACATCAAATTCAGTTTCCAGTATTGATTGTGTTTGTGTTTATATTTTCATTAACTGTGAATGTATTGTTTTAGGTTACCAGTGAAGCAAAACTTAAAACTTGCTTAAAATTTTATTTTGTCTTAAAAAAGTATCACAGGAAATTCTTACATGCTGTTCCAGGGCCCGAGTATTGTCATGTATACTGTAAATGTGTAACACAGTTTGTCTGTTCTGAGGAGTTGTGGCCAGAGATCAATACAACACAAGCTATAAATGTATTAATCAGTCAGGACCTGCAGATGCTTGTGATCAACTGGTATAAAGAGTGTTTACTGTGCTCACGTCACCGTTTCATGATTATCTTTGTTCTGCAACGTTTTCATTAAACCTTGTATATTTAGCATACTGTGATGTTTAAAATGAAATTTTAACTTCTGTAAATGTTGGCTTTTTCCCAATCCTCAGCTGAAAAATGATGAAGGCTTCCAAGAGTTCCTGGCTGTGCACAAAAATCGCACACAGGTACCTACTTGGGCCAACGACGCTGTGGAAGCCAGTGCAGTGGAACTGCAGAAAGTGGAAAAGACCCAAAAGACAGAGAAAAAGAAAGAAAAGAAAGCTGCCACAGATGACTACTTAAACTTTGACTCGGATGAGTCAGAGGAGCTGAGTGATGATGAGGATGAGGAGCAGGGTGCATCTGAGGATGAAGATAAGCAGGGTGTGTCTGTATTTCTCTTATACATAAAGGACTGGGTGCATATGAATTTATATAACTTATGTTGCATAAAAAAGGAAAGGATTTTTTCCCTCACAACTTTTATGGTACAGTTAGACACACAGTTTAATATTACTATCCTTTACTGAAATTAGATTGTAATCTCTCGTGTCTCATGATTGAATAGATTCTGCTAAGATGGCTCTAAAGGAGGGCCTGTCAGATATGGACTACCTCCGCTCCAAAGTGGTGAAGAAACCAGACATGGTGGATGAGAAAGTTGATGATGATGATGAAGAGCTGGTGGAGGAGGATAAGGCAGAAGAAGAAGAAGAAGAAGAAGAAGAGAGTGCAGTGCAACAGATGGACAGTGCATATGAGAGTGGAGATAAAGACATCCAGAAGGCATCATCATCATCACAAAACAAGGTTTGTTCCAACCATTGTGAAACATTTCTGAACATTATTTTATGCCATATGTTTGATTTCCTTTTTTTTTTTTTTTTATACTATTCTTCTCTCATAGTTTGAACCTGCTACAGAATTTACAGTCAAGCTACGAGGCGTGCCATTCACAGTTAAAGAGGTAATGTCTAAATGAAGCTACTGAGGCACCATTTCTCTAGTTGATTATGTTAGTTAACCCTGTTCGTGGGTCAAGACTTACAATCCTCACTCTTGCAATTACATTTCCTTCCACAAAGTTTTACTGTACTTACAGAATAGTTAATAGAAATGATTGAATGATGCGCCGTAAGGAATAAAGATGAACAGCAAAATAATGGGAGTTAAGTAAAAGGTTTCAGAATAACTGGTGCTTTCCGCATTGTCACTGCTTACATTTTTGCTGATTTCTTGCATTTATTTTCTGCAGCAACAAGTAAGAGAGTTCATGCTGCCACTGAAGCCCGTAGCCATCCGTATTGCCAAGAACAAAGAAGGCCGTAACTCGGGTAAGAGCCCACCATGTGCCTACCATGATCTATAAACAATGATACCAATACATTTTATTTATGTAGTATCTTTTTAATGTCCAAAGGTTTATGAAGATACTGCAGAAAGCAATATAACATTATGATACATTCACATTGCTTTAAAATTGTTGCTCTCTTGGTGGCTACTTTGCGGGGTATGTCTCTAAAAAACAAACAGATTTAGCTCTTTAGAGTGAAGTGCACACAGAGCTGTAGGCTAGCTCTATGCCTCTAGCTCTGTGCCTCTAGCTCTGTAAATTTTTTGACGTCTTTGTTCATGTTTCTTGAAGTTAATTAAATTCCAAATGTACTTATGCCCCACTGCATGTTGATGCATTTCTCCTGTTCAGCGTGCATTTGAGAATAGAAGTTCAAGCCATGGCAATCTGTTCCAGCGTGATTTTAAAAAAAAATAAATAAAAAAAATTCTACAAATATACTAGGCTATAAAGAGTGACTTTCAGTAATTGTGTTGTAATCAAATTTTAGCTACTGCACTTTTTTTTTTTTCTTAGCTACTGCTGTCTGTCTCTTCCATTTGCATTGTTCTGACTTTGTCCTTATAATACTCATATCAACTCTGCTTCAGCATGGTTTTACTGTAGGCGTGACTCACGAGACGCACAGTACATTAAATAATCCGACTGGCTGCCACTCTCGCTTCCTCAACCCTCTGCCCAGGATTTTTCTCCAAAGAAATGGAATAAAATGCTTTGCAAAGTTGCAGTGTGAGGTAACACAGGCCACAAGTAGACAGAAACTAAAGACAACACTGATAAATAACAAGACATTAGTGTTGAGCGACAAAGTAAGTTTTCAGAATTCCGTAAAGGAGGATCAGGAAGAGCATTCCTGGAGAGACAGACACACACACGGCGTTTCAGAGCAATATCACTGAATGATCTTTCTCCACATTTTGGTCTCTAAATGTGAGTTGTAACTGGCCACCGAGGTCAAAAGTAGCAGTACACATGGCATACGAGATGTATGACCGTGATTAAGGTTGTGTTTTCTGTGTTCAGGTAACGTGTATGTGGACCTGAACTCAGAAGCTGAGGTGGAGAGAGCTCTGAAACTCGACAAAGATTATATGGGTAAGTAAGTTGGTTTATTTGTGCACAGCAAATACTGTTGAATAAGAAGCTTTAAACAAAATTTGAAGTCAAAGGTGTGTATGTATAACGTGGTATCGTGTTCATAGGTGGGCGCTATATTGAAGTGTTCCGAGCCACAAACTTCATTGACAAGAGGAAAACGAGAGCAGCAGCACAGGAGAAAAACTTTGTCTCTGAGCTGAAAGAGGATGAAGAAGAGGAGGACGTGGCAGAATCTGGAAGGCTCTTTGTGAGGAACCTGCCTTATACATGTACAGAAGAAGAGCTGAAAGAGCTCTTCACTAAGCACGGTGAGAGGTCATGTCATTAACAAGCATGTTATGTTTGTGTGTGTGTACTGGACCTCCCTCAGAATGATTACTACAAGATGCAGGGAAAGTCAGTGATTCTCAAACTAAGCTTGAAATGCCTGCAAACGTTGCATATTAGACATAATGTATTGTGTTATGTAGGGATGGATTTTTAAATTAAATTAAATGGTAAAAGTAGGCTTTTTTTCCCCACTTTAATTTCACTGGGGTGACCAGACATAGCCATTATCCTTAACCAACTGGCTGAATTTATATTGTTGAAAATGTGATTTTTAAGAGCTGTCATGTAGCATAAGCCACATCATCTTAGGGGCTTCTATGCTCTCTTAATGTATAAAGCTGTAAAAGTTTTAAACTTAATATCTATCCACAACCTCTGTAGTGAAAGTGCAGTTACTACAGACAAGAAATGTAAAACTGTGATAACAGCAGCGAATCTCGCTCACTCGCTTTCAGTAAATGCTTTATCCTGATCAGGGTTGCAGTGAATCCGGAGCCTATCCTGGGAACACTGGGTGTAAGGCGGGAATATACATGCACTGAGCACTTTATTAGGAACACTTGTACTCCTATTCATTAATGCAATTATCTAATCAGCCAACCGTGTGGCACCAGTGCAGTGCATAAAGTCATGCAGAAACTGGTCAAGAGCTTTGGGTAGCATTCACATGAACCATCAGAATGGGGGGTAGGGGGGATGGGGATTGTGATCTCAGTGATTTTGACCGTGGCATGATTGATGGTTCCAGACGGACTGGTTTGAGTATTTCTAGAACTGCTGATCTCGTAGGATTTTCACACACAACAGTCTCTTAGAAAGGTCTTAGAATGAAATAGATGAGAATGTGTTACCATTACTGAAATTATGGAGCGAAGGCTAGCCCGTCTGTTCCAATCCCAGGAGGCAGTGTGATGCTCTGGGTAATGTTCTGCTGGGAAACCTTGGGTCCTGGCATTCATGTGGATGTTACTTTGACTCGTACCACCTACCTAAACACTGTTGCAGACCAAGTACACCCCTCTATGGTAATGGTATTCCCTAATGGCAGTGGCCTCCTACAGCAGGATAATGCGCCCTGCCACACTACAAAAATTGCTCAGGAATGGTATGAGGAACATGACAAAAAGTTCTTGGTGTTGACTTGGCCTCCAAATTCCCCAGATCCGATCCAGCATCTGTGGGATGTGCCGGACAAACAAGTCCGATCCATGGAGGCCCCACCTCACAACTTACAGGACTTAAAGGATCTGCTGCTAATGTCATGATGCCAGATACCACAGCACACCTTCAGAGGTCTTGTGGAGTCAGCTGGCAGGTGGTTTTAATGTTATAGCTGATCGGTGTATTAACTGTGATCTGTGTTTTTGCTGCAGGTCACCTCTCTGAGCTCCATTTTCCCATAGACTCTCTGACTAAGAAACCCAAGGGCTTTGCCTTTGTTACCTACATGATCCCAGAAAATGCTGTGACTGCTTTAGCCCAGCTGGATGGTCATATATTCCAGGTAAATATATGCTTGTTTTTTAGTTTTATTGTATTTTTTTTATCCTTTGCAGGTTTACACTGGTTTGCTTACGTGCTGTTTGTCCTGTAGGGCCGGATATTGCACATCATACCCTCCAGGATAAAGAAGGAGAAGCCAGAGCAGGGTCCCAGTGCTCCCGGCAGTTCTTCATATAAGAGGCAGAAAGATGCAAAGGATAAGGCAGCCAGTGGCAGGTCAGCATGGAAAAAGCACATTTTCTTTGACTAATAGCAAATTCTCACTGGGAGTTCTCTAAATGGTAGTGGATTTAATTGTAAAATATTGCTCTTCTGTGTTGCAGATTATATGTGCAGTAATAACATTATGGTCGCTGTTACATTTTTGATGCATTCTTTGTCTCACACAGCTCCCATAATTGGAACACGCTGTTCCTGGGCACGAGTGCAGTAGCTGATGCCATTGCTGAGAAATACAACACGACCAAAAGCCAAGTCCTTGATCATGTGAGTTATGACATCAATAACATTCACATCTAGCTAAAATGTATTAGATAACTTGGTTTAGTGAAATGAACCGTGTGTGTGTGTGTGTGTGTGTGTGTGTGTGTGTGTGTGTGTGTGTGTGTGTGTGTGTGTGTGTGTGTGTGTGTATAGGAGTCACAGGGCAGTCTGGCTGTGAGAATGGCACTTGGTGAGACACAGATCATTCAGGAAACTAGACAGTTCCTGCTGGACAATGGTGTGTCTCTGGACTCCTTCAGTCAGGTACAAAGTTGTGAATTTTAATACATTATACAGAATTTACATTCCAATATTTAAAAGATTAATCAGGTTAACCTGGTTAACTTAAGTGATGTTCTTGTTTACATTTTTGTGGCTTGTATGCCTTTTTAACCTATTTGCACTTTAACACATTTTTTTTCTGTTGTTCTATATGAATATGTCCAGGCTTCTGGCCAGAGGAGTAACTCTGTGATCTTGGTGAAGAACTTGCCGTCTGGAGTACAAGCGAAAGAGCTGGAGGCTCTTTTCTCCCCTCATGGCTCTCTGGGGAGGGTTCTGCTGCCGCCTTCTGGCCTCACTGCTATTGTGGAATTTCTGGAGCCCACTGAAGCCAAACGTGCCTTCACCAGACTTGCATATAGTAAGGTACATATATCTGTCTAATGTAATGAAATTACATTTTATTTTTATTGGTTGGTATGTTTTACAGCTTCTTTTAATTCTCAGCTGCTCTTGTCTTGATTTTAATCTTTCTCTCATCCTAGTTTCAGCATGTTCCCTTGTATTTAGAGTGGGCTCCAATGGCTGTCTTTTCAACACCTCCTAAGCAGCACAAAGCAGGTAAAAGTTTGGTGTCTGTGATGTTTTTTTAGAATAGGTCTGATATCTATTCTGGGTTGTTATCAGCTTTGTTGTTTCTATTCCTCATTGCTCATTGTTTTTATTCTTTTTCTCCTTACTCAGCCGAACTTGAAGCTGTGAATAAAAATGCGGCAGATCAGCAAACAGACACAAACAAGAAGGAGGAAGATGAGGAGGAGGAGGAAGATGAGGACGAAGAGGAAAGTCTGCCTGGTTCAACACTCTTCATTAAGAACCTGAACTACAGCACCACTGAGGAGTCGCTACAGGAGGTGGGGTCAGAGTTGATGGAACTGAGGTTAAGGGTTAGGCTGAGAGTCGAAGGGTCAGGTGTCCGAAGTTTTAGTGGAAACTCAAGATGGGCACGCGAGGATTGGAGATTAATTGTATTGTCACAGTGTATTAGGACCACCTGTGTATCAGAGTTATTTTCTTATGAGTCTTATTTTTTGTTTGTCTGTGTGTGTTTGTATTTCACAGATCTTCTCCAAATGTGGAGCGCTGAAAATGTGCTCTATATCCAAGAAAAAAGATAAATCAGGTATGTTCAGCCTTTACACTTTATGCAAAATTGATTTGTCAGGCATCTGATGTATGCAATATGCCACCTTGAAGTCTGATTTGAATACCATTCTTATACCAATATAATCTGTATCATAATATGTAATCTGTATTATTTTGTAAATGAGCTCACAAACCTTAACTCAAAAGCATCATAAGGTTATATTAATCTTACCCAGTAGAGAGAGTGTTCAGTGTGATACTTGCTCTATGATTTAACAGTAGTCTTTTTGCTCCGATGCTTCTGGGAAACGTTTTTTTTTTTTTTTTTTTTTTCCTTCTTTTTCTTTTTTTAAAACAAGGACACATTTTGCACTGAGTGTTTACATTGCTGCCTGTTTGCAGCCTTTCTGAGCTGCATGTATGACAGGATCATTAATTAGTATGTAATCTCTCTTTTAGGCAAACTGTCATCTATGGGCTATGGTTTCATACAATACAAAACTCCTAAAGCTGCCCAGAAAGCTATCCGTCAGCTACAAGTAAGTGTATTTTTAACGAGCATCAGTACTGTGTATTCCTATTTCTGCATGAGATCACTACATTTCTAAAAAAAAATAAATAAATAAAAAATTTAGAAAAAATGTTTCCTTTTTCTCTGCAGCATTGTACTGTCGATGGGCATCAACTTGAGCTGAAAATTTCTGAAAGAGAATTAAAGTAAGAGAAATCAAGCTGATCCATTACTGTATTTCAGTTTACTAGCTTAGATTCTCTAAAGGATATTTATATCAGTCTAAGAGAACATGCCTTGTCACATTAAAAGTTAATATATATGTCCGTTTGTGTCTCTCTCTTATCTCAGGTCAGGTGTGACACACACTAGCAGGAAGAAACAAAAAGCTACAAAACAGACAACATCTAAGATCTTGGTGCGAAATGTCCCCTTCCAGGCTACAGTCAAGGAGCTTAGAGAGCTTTTCTGGTGAGAGCCTTTTCCTGAATCTTGCAAAATAATATTTGTGGAAAGACAAAGTTTGCTATGAAATTGTAATTCATCAAAAATGTATTCATTTTTTTGGAAATATGAACCTTATGTCAGAATATATGATGTTACCATAAGAGAGTATTGGCTCAGTTTAAATTAGGAAAGGACTTAGGATCATTAGAATTGTTGACCAACACATTAATTTCTATCGCTCTTCTCCAGTACATTCGGGGAGCTGAAGACCGTCCGTCTGCCAAAGAAAGGAGTTGGTGGAGCTCACCGCGGCTTTGCTTTTGTGGACTTTCTTACGAAGCAGGATGCCAAGGTGAGTGTATCT
The DNA here is from genome assembly GCA_022985145.1 of Pangasius djambal. Lineage (NCBI taxonomy): Eukaryota > Metazoa > Chordata > Actinopteri > Siluriformes > Pangasiidae > Pangasius > Pangasius djambal. The sequence continues at coordinate 11,550,575 of CM040976.1, read as the reverse complement.
GTTTCTGTCCCCCTCTCACATGCTGTTATTCAGACATTCTGTCACTCCATTTTTATTAAGAATCCAGACTGACTGAAACCATAAGCATGTGGTCAAATTGTCTCTTGTCTTTTAGAAAGCGTTCTCTGCACTGTGTCACAGCACCCATCTGTACGGTAGGAGACTGGTGCTGGAGTGGGCCGATGCAGGCGAGAGTGTAGAAGAACTGCGGAGAAAAACAGCTCAACATTTCCATGGTAAGACCGCACAAATTCTGCACCAGACAATAGATTGTTTTATTATTATAAGTAAATCTGTATTTACACTCATGTAGCACTGAATAAGGAACACTCACTATACTAATACTGGGTAGAGCCTCCTTTTGCTCTCTAAACAGCCTCAGTTCTTCGTGGCATGGATTTCACAAGATGTTGGAAACATTCCTTTGAGATTCTGGTCCATGTTGACCTGACTGGATCACACAATTCCTGCAGTTTTTCAGATGCACTTTCATGCTGCGAATCTCCTGTTCTACCACATCCCAAAGGTGTTCTACTGGATTCAGAGCCGGTGACTGGGGAGACTACTGAAGAACACTGAACTCATAGTCATGCTCATGAAACCAGTTTGAGACTTTTGCTTTGTGACATGGTGCATTATCATCCTGGATGTAGCTGTTAGAAGATGGGTAAATTGTGGCCATGAAGGGATGCACATGGTCAGCAGCATTACTCAAATAGGCTGTGGCACTCAAGTGATGATTGATTGATTGGTATTATTGGGCCCAAAGTATGCCAAAAAAACATTCCCCACACCATTACACCACCTTCGCCAGCCCGGACTATTGACACAAGGCAGGTTGGGTCCATGGATTCATGATGTTGGTGCCAAATTCTGACCCTACCATCTGTGTGCCTCAGCAGAAATCGAGATTCATCAGACCAGGCTACGTTTTTCCAGTTTTGGTGAGCCTGTGCCCTCTGCAGCCTCAGCTTTCTGTTCTTGGCTGACAGAAGTGGAACCCGATGTGGTCTTCTGCTGTTGTAGCCCATCCACCTCACTGAGATCACATTTTTCCCCATTCTGATGATTGATGTGAACATTACCTGAAGCTGCTGACTTGTATCTGCACGATTTTATCACTTGCACTGCTGCCACACGATTGGTTGATTAGATAATTGCATGAATGAGTAGGGGTACAGGAGTTCCTAATAAAGTGCTCTGTGAGTGTACATTTATGTGGTTCAGGATTAGGTAATACCAGAGGTATAATACTATAATGTACTAAAATTGTTAGTTATACCTTTAATGTTGTAATATGCTTTTATTTATAATGATGATGACATTGCAAGAGTTGTGATATTTGTGAGAAATTACCCAAATGGAGAAATAAATTGGAGTCGATACTGTTGTTTCTTTTCTAGATGCTCCTAAGAAGCGGAAGCAAGCACAAGTTTTGGAGGGCATCCTGGAGCAAATGGAGGTTGGGGAAGGAGATGAATGAACAGCTAATCTTTTATATGGCAACAAGTACAGGGTAAATATTGCATTGCATTTCATTGAAATTATTTGTCATTTAATTTAATTTCATTTTATTTACTTTTTTTTTTTTTTTTTTACACTCACCAGGCTTCCCATCAGGAATAATGATGTTTCATAAAAATACTGCTTCCACACATCTCAGCTCTACATGTACCAACTCGATGGTCCCTGATTATTCACATGGAGGAGCCCTAATTTGGACAGTAGTGCCACAAAGTGTTTAAACTGTTTGTTTGTTAAGCAAGACCTACATATTTGGGTGGACTCTGTAAGCCATACCTGTGTTTGTAATTGAGTATGTCTCCATTAACACAGCTGTTGTTATAAAATAATGATGTTTTAAAATAATGACATACCTGTATTTTTGATCATGTTTAGTTCAGCAGTGTGTTATATCTTTGTAATTATACCTTTTATTCAATGAAGGGAAAGTGTTCACTTTCCAAAGTTAAAGGCGTGTTGTATTTATGGACAGGAAAAGAATAATGGTTTTGTCTATAAAAACAAATATTTCTGATTCCTCTCTGTTTCATCTGATTATTCAGTTGGGAAGAAGTTGGGCCACCATAAGCTCCCAGAACAGGTCTAAAGTCTCTGGAACTGTATTGGAAGGATGAACATATTGATGGTGCTGGAGGTGTTCAATTGGACTGAGATCTTGAGATTGCAAAGGCATATGATTTACATGCTTTGCATAATCATCAAACCATTTAGTGAGTCCTTGAACCCTGTGGATTAGGACACTGTAATCCTGGAAGAGACCATGCCCATCAGGATAGAAATGTTTCATCATAGGATAAAAGTGATCATCCAGAATAACTGACACTTCCCTCTAAGGGGACAAGTGGATCCAAACCATGGCAGCCAAATGCTCCCATACAGCATAACACAGTGCCCGTCTTTCCTTTGTCACGTCTGTGTCTACACACACACAGTAGTAAATGGTTTCTTTGTTAATACTAATGAACATTTCTGCAATAAGTGTCTGGTTACTATGTTAGAATGATAGCAAAATAAATGAGCATGTGTAGGTAACATGCTTATGCCTGATTTTATTGTTTGACAGGAACAGTTGTAAGGTAATTAAATTCATTTACAAAAAAAATTATGTAAATGAAAATAATATGACAGAAATACAAACATTGTAGTTTTCTTTGGTCTTTCTTTTCTTGCCACATCTGCCATATGTACTAGTTAAATAAAAAATCTTTTTACTCCACATGTGGCCTATGACACCACGAGTAGAAACCAAGTCTCCTGACTGTTGCTGGTGTTAATAACACTTTCAGTGCTTCCTAATATAACACACTATCTGTGGTTTAGACACCACTGTGGTACTCTGTGGTACTCTGTGCTACTAAATTAACACTTGTCTTGACCCAGGGTCACGCTAAACTTGAAAGACTAAATTATCAACATGACAACTGGTTTGAGATCTATACTATAGAGCAGAGAGCAGAATGGCATGTTGAACTGTATTAGAATTACACACCTTTATACACACTAGATCATGGGGAGTTACATAGATGTGTGTGTGTGTGTGTGTGTATATATATATATATATATATATATATATATATATACACACAACATAAACTGAGCAGATTTGAATACATACAAGCACATACACTGAGACAAGTGTGAAGCGTCACTCTTCCTTGGCAGCTCTGGTACTTTGAAAATGTTCTTCACCACAACACAGAGCTCTCAAACACCCAAACATTAACATCAGGTTAGAAAGATACTACAACCAGCAAATTAGCACATGAGTGTCTGGTCACAGTCTTGAAGTGGACTCAGCCATGTGTGGGGTTGGTCTTGGGGTCTTACCCTGCTGTCATACTCAGTCTTGCCTCGGACTCCATTGGCTATGGTCTTGGTCTTGACTCAGTCTTGGCTGAGGTGGTCTTGAACCCAACACTACATAACATTTACATAACTTTTACCATTTTCTGATTCACCCTGTATTTTAAATGAAATTTACCAGTGAATGTAATGTTAATGAGCTAAGTATTTGTGTTATTTAATTTATGTTTCTGTGTGCAGGCTAGGCTAGTCTTGCTAACAGTGGAAATGTGGCTGTTGATGCTAATACAAATTTTCGTAATTTTGCAGCTTGGGCTGTGCATTACTCTTGGTAAACTATAAAAATTATAGGTCTGCCTATTCAAGTTACTCTGAATCCCCTGAAGGCTTGTTTGCCAGTGAGGAGGGTTATGTGCATGTGGAACAAACGAAGGAGAAGAATGAGCCCACATTTTGCTATAAGGGGCTAATGAACACCATCTGTCAGTTTTGAAGTTTAATACGTTATAAAGAAACTCAGTTTGTTGCAGCAATCTGAGCGGCAGTTCTCAGGGAATTAACAAAATTAACATCTTTGGCACTACCTCTTGAATATGTTCTCCAGTTTTTCTATCACTATAATGGCAAGGGGCACTGCTAGTTTATATGATTTTAGCTAGTGTTAAGTGGGAGTTTACTATTTTTATCAGTGGTTTGACTGCTTCTGGTAGTATTTGTTTAGGAAAATGTGTAAGTATCAGGTCTAATACAATAGATAATTTTTGAATTCTGAATTGAATTAATTCAGTATGTTGGATTGGGGTAAAGGATTCTGATTGCTCTATTATTGGTCTCTGCTGGTCTCTCAGCTATTGGGGTTGTAACGATATGATGCATCACGATGCAAAAATGTGAAGATGTTCACATTTTGTTTATTCAATCAAAATTTTGGGGAAATATGGTGAACCTCTAGTACATTTGGTTTACAATATTAACCTCTGTTCGTAGCATTTTTTAAATTTAGTTTTATACAGACAAAAATGCACATTGTTTTGCATCATTTATGATTCAGAAAAAAAAAAAGAGTCTTTTTCAGTCAAAGTTCTTCATTCAAATTTTATTCAAAATATTCTGAGAATTGAATCAAATCAAAATCGTGAAGCCAGTATCATGAATTGAATCGAATCGTGACCGGAGTGTTACACTCCTAATACCCTGTTATCATATTGTCTGGCTTTAATACTCATATTTGTCATGAAAAAAATTATTGCTACTACTGCTGGTATTTGTGCTTTGGTGTTGGTTTTATTACTAGTTAATTTCCTAGTGTAGATATGCTGATCTATCAGCAATAAGAGCCTTTCTGTAGTTAAAAAGAGCCTTTCTGTGGTTAAGAAGACTACTGGTTTAGGTTGACACCATTTATACTCAAGCTTTTTGAGACTACAAGCTCTGTGGGGTCAGACGGCAAACCAATCAAAGTAGATGATTCTGGGAGATTTTTAATAAAGCTGGCTATGGTAGCTGACATGATTGAACATTTGATGCAGTAGTGAGGCAAAGTGCATATATTATGAATAAGACACATTTGAAATGCAATGAGGTAGTGATAAGATTTAATTTCAGAGTTAACAAATCAAGGGTCTCATCATAATGAGGTTATGTTATATTCAGATTGACCCCTACTGAGTCCAATATGGATCTAAAAACTGCACACAGATGGTCTTGTAGATTATCGAGATAAATATTTCTGAGATGAATAGAACTTTTTCTACTGAAAGGGCCAATTAGACATGGGGGGTCTATATAACTGTATCTGGAATGGCTATCCTCATTTTAAAGCTACACACTCATTTGGTCTAATCCAATTTTCTGTTAACAATGTATATTAAATCCTTGTTTAGTTACAGATTTGCTTAAAATAAGCATTTAGATGTTAGGGATCTAATATTTAGCAGGCCTAGCTTCAGATCAAAGGTGCTGGCTACGCATCTGGTGTGGTCTAATTTGATGTTAATTAGATTAGATTTTGAGTGCCACCAGGCCCATGCTCTTGACTGTCAATGATTAACTAGGCCTGTTAAAACACTATGAGAATACTATAAGATCCTGCCCTGAACGGCCAGACTTGACCTCAAAAATAGTTCAATTATCTATAAAGCCAACATTGGTCATCCAGCCATTCACCAACCATAACCGCCTGTAACCACAACATCCCGCTTCTGTAGCATATCCTCTGTTTCAGCTTGTCAAATAACATGAATCTATGTAAATTGTTTACACTGCTAGAGGCGTTCAGACAGAAAGGGCTGAATGGTATAGAAAAGCTGATGACAAAAACAGAATATTAACAAAAAAAAATGAATGGACAGAGATGCATGTGTTAATTCTTCACTTCAGATTCGAAAGATTTGAGATTTGTCTCATCTGTTCAGAGCTTGTGTGCGCTATTCAAAAGTTCTTATGTGAAGCACCAATGTGAAACAAAAAATAACCACTTCGAATTAACCTACCCACAACACTGAGTTCTTATTTTGTTTGTAAAGGAATTTTCATAACACAATAGCTATAAAATATATTTGATGTGTCGTGATTATTTTCGTTAACAGCTATGAACTCTTCACTAAGTGTTATAAGCATTCAAAGGTAACTGGTAAATATTCAGTCATGTCACTTATCTGGACTTTTATAAGCAAGGACTTTTATGAAACTGGACCTTCACAAATTTTAACCACACTATATTGTTAATAATTCAATAAAACCTGTACACTGTACTTTGTGGTGTGGTATAGATAGATAGATAGATAGATAGATAGATAGATAGATAGATAGATAGATAGATCAATCGATCCCAGAGGGAAATTCACAATGTGTCAGGGGTGCAATGGAACAGTTCATAGCTAACATGTGGGCAGTATGGGAGTGATAGGTAGCTGGACTAGCTTTGGCGTACACATGACCTGCAGCTCCAACCGCTGTCACTAGCTGTTATGCATGGTGCACGTGATCTGAATAAAGCGGTGACAGACAGGAGAAGAACGAAGACAGAAACCAAAGTCAAAGACTATTTCAGCAATGTTGAATTAAACTGCTCAGCTAACCATTAATACAGATCATTATCGGTAAACATAGCAGTAACCAAAGTAAGCGAAGGTGACAGTCAGTGGCAGTTGCAAACTAAAATGAATCAAAAGACAGTTGTGAAAATTGGTTGGAGTGGAGTTTTTTTTGTAGTCCTAAATGATAAAACCTTTAAATCCGTCTGTTTACCATTTGCCCAAAATGCACTTGTTATTGCCATATCTGGCCTTTATGTGCCTAAACTCTATTTCTCTTCTACCTTCTATCTGTCTTCTAGACATGTGATTCACGTGAAAGATGAATGTCTACATCCAGGAAATATTTGCCCCGTTCAAAAAGTCAATGGCCACATGGTGGAGCTACTGGATAAAGAAGGAGCACATGAATTCTTAACGTGTTGAAAGGCAATAAAACTATCTCACATGTTAAGTGAACTGATAAGGTTCTGTAGCTCTTGAGCATAACACAAATCTATTATGTCCATTTAATATGTTAGATTTGTATCAGGATTCACACTGGGGACTTTTCAGACCAGTGCAGCTGTAAAAGAGAGATTGTTTTCGAGAAATGATCAACAAAATATTCACAACAAATAGCAATAGAGCAGATACATTTCATGCATTCCCTTTGTACTCATTATATGGTTAGTTAAACCCTTTTTAGTACTTTAGTATCTTTAGTCTAGTATTTTTTTGCCTGTTCTTCATAATGGCACTAATGGAAACAGAAGAAGTGTACATGCACATGTTTTCTGCATTATTGCATCATATGCATGAAGATACCTGCAAAAATAAAATTACCATTAGCATTTTACTTTTTCAGTTTCAGCTAAAATGCCAATAAACTGAAATTTACACAGATCTAAATCACACCAGATTGAACAGGTTTGAACAGATTGATCTAAATCACACCGCACATTGTCTGAGGCTCTCAACTGTGAGACTACCTGTGTATAGCATGAAACATTTAGGTGTATACTTGCATGTGTGTGAAATAAAGGCTGCTTAAGGTGGCAGCTGACGCAGTCTGAGCACAGCCATGTATGCGGAGATGAGGGGTTGGCACTCTGTGCCTCATTAGTGGGGCTGTGTGTTGAGGTGCTGTCTCTGTGGCTCGCTCCCCTGCATGCCCCTCATGGCTATGTACAAATTGGTGATCGGCCTTCAGAGCGCCCACTTGTGCACTGCCCGCTGTCAGATACTGCTTTTAAATCCCTACAGAGGGAGCACTGACATCTAGGGGCCTTGGGAATAGGTGAGTCTGGACCTGAAATGTCGCAATATGGACAAGTTAGGGACTTTTGGTGGGAAAAGAAAGTACTATTGTCGACAAAATAACAGCATGCACCCATAACAGCGAACACGTTATTTTCAGATAGCCAACCTGCCGCGTGAGTTGCTGCGCAACTGGACATGTCTTATCATTCATTAGTGGGCGCACATATTTTCTCGACATCTGTTAGGCTTTTTTTGTTTTAATTAAAGATCTTTATCAGAGCATGGAAAACGTTTGATATGACATATCAGAAATGGTGTTGAGTCAGTCTAAGTGCACCTTTCTAATACAGAAAAGGTTAAAGAGCATGGAAACCTAATTGACCAATGAAAACCTTTGTAAAAGTGTGTTAGGAGAACTCTACAGTTTCCCCCGCTTCTATTACACTGTCAGTATCTCACATTATCTCTGCATCACCCCTTAACACTTTTCCTCTCTTGCCGTCAATCCCCCTGACTCCCTTTAGAAGCATTCCCTGATGGTATAGCTCCTGTCACCTGTCTACTGCCTGCATCATGCTTCAGGCCTGGGTGTGTGTACACAGGCACTTTCGGGATTGAGACAGGCTCTACTGCCGACACACATCTTATTATTTTAAATTTGAGTGTGCCACTCTTGCAGAAGGACTATTTTTCACCCAGTCACCAATTTATTTCCCTCCAGGTTTTTATTGGAAATGTTGAATGTGACAATTATTGGGAGTATTCGGTGGAGAAGGTGCACTGTGTTCCAGGAAACCCTGACAGAGAGGCAGAGAGAATGAAGCTCCAGCTTGTCAGTGTTCCTTGGCAGTTCTGGATTTGTATATGAGCCTGTAACTTTTTGTCAATCATGAATGGTGGTTGGGAACATGGGCCAGCTTACAGCGAGAGGCACTGGCTGTCCTATTACAAAATATTCTGAATATTCTCCAAGTATAATGTTTTAGCGGCATGTATTGGTGCATGATGTAAATGGCTGAATTGAATCCTGGATGTTTTACTAAAGCATTAATTAAATGCAGTGTTTCTGCTTGACTGAGAAATTGCATCACTGAAAATGAATGTGCAAAAAACATAAAATGCATTATGGGTTTTTTGGGAAGAAAAAAAAAACCCCACCAAATGACTACAAAGCTACTGTCAGTCTTAAATTATTTTAACTAAACCTGACATATTCTCTTTTTCATTTTAATGGTTTGTTTCTACACCAGCTCAGCGCCTGTCTATCAGTGGACCCTAACAGAATTATGTAAGAAAACAATTCACAGTACACAGCTGAGAAACCACTGAGGGTAGGAAGGTTTTAGCCAGTTGGACCATAATAATATAATGATAAATGAGAATGTGGAGAATTTGAGAGGTTACTATTTGGGTCAGATATAGACATAGCATGATTTATGTACAGTAATGCACAATTCTAAGAAAATACTTCGCAATGTGTGCAAGCACTCTTTTACTGTGTGCAATCCAAATATCCCCAATGCTGACAGGTAAAATATAGAATTAAAAAAAACAAAAACAGCCATAGACATATTTAAACAAGGAGTTAGCTAGTATGTAAGTAGGTAGTAATATGTAGTTCAAGGAAAAAGTCTGTGTGGTTCATGTTCAGTAGCCATGAGACCCGACTGACCCCAGCTTATCCAGGCTTTTAACCGATTCTGCCTCACAAGAGTGCTTATGTATAGATACAGCCAGGGGAGTGAAGCTGGTTTCAAGGTTTCAAAGATAGTGATTTTTTTCAAATACTTTTTACATATTTAAATTAAAGATTTTTTTTTAAACTGTCTACAGTTATTTTGAAGATAACATTCTCTTCCAGTGCCGGCATGAAAAATATTAATGGATATGCCAAAATGTCACATGTTGTAATTGCATTTTTTTTTTTCCTCTAAGAGTATCCACTTCCAATTGCTCCGGCTCCTACAAAAAGAGAAATCAAAGACACAATGGAGGAGAGCAAAATAACCTCTCCAAATAATAGCATGAATAATGCCTGAATATTAAAGGATATTATTGCAGCCATTTACTATCCACCAGGATAATGAATTTATCACTTTATGGCAAAATATCATAATGGAATTATCATAAGGTGTTATGAAGACACTCAGGAAAGTCATTACAAATGGAATTATGTGTCTTTTCACTTCCCTCTCATTTTCGTATCTGTATAGATTATTAGAATAAATGAAAATAATTCTTTGGCACACGGTTTGTGTATGTGTGTGTGTGTGTGTGTTCATGTTATACTCTTCTTCTTTGGACAAGCAGTAATAGGATGGCCTGCAGGAATCCTCACAGTCTGATTGAGAATTAAAAATATATTGCTCACCCCCACCCACCCCATTCTCTCTCTCTCTCTCTCTCTCTCTCTCTTCCATCTTCAAATTTCTTAAAAATAACCTTGTATAATAACATGTCTAAATCCTTATGCCTCACTAGAGATTGCACAAAGCTTCTTGTAAATAATGCGGACCGTTATTTTCCTGTCAAAAACACCCTTACCATATGGTTTAGAAAGTAAACCTGGGATGCACACATCCTCTTACTGAATGTCCTCATATTTGAATGAAGATGCAACGTGCATCATCATAAACGTGAACTTTTCCTGCATTTCAGTATGTCAAAGAATTTGCTAAACAGAGCCAATATAACTAAAAGATCTTTAAAATCAAGCCTGGATATTTGTATCATTTTATTTGAATAGCTTTTATAGTTTTAATGTTGAGATTATCTCTCTCTTTCTCTCTCTCTGTCACACACACACACACACACTTTGCTCTCAGGCATACCTTCCTCCATATCTTTTCTTTATTTAATTTTTTTTTTTGCATGTAATCTCATTTCTGAAAGCCAAAGGGAACTTGAAACAATAGGATATCCTTTTAATGGGACTCGCAGGTCTGGCTCTCCATAATTCTCTTTGATAGACTTCCACATTGTAAAATCAATTTCCTTCCACCTTCTCTGACTTGTAAATAATATATCTTAGCTCGAGCAGGAACACGGATTCTGCCTAAATCAACTGACTGAGGCCTGTAGGCCGACCCCCCGGCACAGCAATTCTGTCATAACAGGGGTTTTGTATTATTCATTGGCGTTATTATTATTATTATTATTATTATTGACATAATGAAGATTTTCTTTCAGCGATGCGAGACCTCTGGTAGATGAGAGATGTCTCTCATTTGAAAAGAAACCAATCAATAATTTCCATCTTTTCTCTTCTGCTTCCCTATTTTTGCCATTCTGTCTTCCCAAACGCATATCTATCAACTCACTGGTGCATTGGATACTCTACGCATGTGAGTGCTTTTATTTGAACCTGACTGAGTAAGCACAGGTCTGTTCTGATCTCTGATGAATATGAGTCACTCAATATGGTCACAGTAAAATAATATGATTGTGCAGGTATGTCTGTATTTGTGTGTGTGTGTGTGTGTGTGTGTGTGTGTGTGTGTGTAAAATCATTGGGCCCTAGTTAGCATAGAATTGCTGTGGAGGCATTAAAGTATAGACCAACTCAGCAGCTCAAGCTCATACACACATTAGTCTTCATTTAGTCCAAGTCGGGCTCCAGGGTCCCCGTGTCTCTCACTACAAACTGAAATTTATTGAGCTGCCCTGATCATGATAATTGAAAGAAATTGTGTGTCTCTTTGTGTTCCAGGCTGGTTGAGGAGTCAGAGAGGTGGCATTTTAAGGCTTTAGCTGTCCCTTGAGTTTTTCCATTTGGCTTTGGCCTGTGAGCACTATCCAGAGAGAGAGGACATGACACAGAGCTGTGCAGAGTTAGCTGAGCACTTCCTGTTCAGCACCAACTGTCAGGCATCTTTAACTCAGCATTACCCATATACCCATACCCATTATATGCCCATGTTTGACTTTAGTGAACTGCATGTACTCAGCAAGCAAACTAGCGAAGAAACAGGCTTTGGACCAGAACTGTTTCAGCCATTGAATTAATATTTTTTTTAACAAAAGACATTGTCATAAAAGTAGCTTTACAGAAATCTGGATGCAGATCTAGATCCCTAATGAGAAAGCCAGAGGGAGACAGTAGCAAGTAAAAACTCCTTGAAACCTTGAGAGACACCAGACTCATATACTGCCCTCCAAAAGTTTGGAAACGCCTGAACAAAATAGGGTTTTTGGGCAATATCAGCATAAATCCTCTTTAGTTAGTGACCATTTTGCATTGATAATAAGGGACAACACAAACTATGAAAACATATTTTATTAAATAAAAAGTTTATGAACATAAACATGAACATAACATAGAAAAATGCTCAAATTTTGGATTCAT
>CM040976.1:11499081-11523100 GCA_022985145.1 Pangasius djambal | reverse complement strand
TTCAGTGCAACTTAGCACAAAATAAGGCTGTCCTTTACAAAAAAAAAAAGGGGGGGGGGGGGCGCTAGAAGAACACAGGTTTCCAAAACGTCTCCTTGTGGCACTCCAGTCATTCCATGCATTTGTTAAATTCCACCACAGGCACATCTGATTCATCATAATTAGATACTGATTAGAAGAACTTGGTGTAAGAGTAATGGAATTTAGCAGATAAATTGGATGGTAATTACCAATACCATGAGAAACTGGACAAGTTGTAGGCAGTAAATGTAGATGAACACTCTAAATACTACCTCTTAAAGATAATTTCCTTAAGGTACAGAAACACAAACAGCCAAATGCTTGCTCAGCATCTGGCAGTGTCACCTGGCACCAAAATACATGCTTTGACTATGAGAAGAAGCTGGGAGAAATGGTCTTAGAGGGTGTATTATGGCTAAAAAAAAACACTTTCTGTGAAAAAACAAAGCATGAAAGATTGTACTATGTTATAAACCTTAAGGCATAACCAAAAACCAGAGGCAGAATTGGAATTTGGAGATTTGATTCCTAAAGGAGTGGGTATGACAGGAGAATTACAAGCCTGCATGTCTGCATTTTTCTGTGAATCATCATGATGTCTGTCTCGGGCCTACCCAGTTATAATATAAGGGACCTGGTGAAAATCAATAAAATAATGATCTAACAATATGAACAGATTTTAAAACATTATGCTACATCCTTGGGAAAATGACCAGTTGCTCAAAGCTTCTGGATGATAATGTTAATCACCAAACACACTCCAAATAGGTTTAAGGCTTAATCTTAACTGAATGATCAGATTGGTTACTTAATGTTATTAAGTATCTGAGCTCAACATAAAGAAAGGAAAAGCAGCCAAGACCTTCATGAAAAGTATAAAAAATTTAGCAAAGCAATATTTCAGTTTTGATTTGTTATACTATAATACTTCATTTGAGGCCACTTTAATACCTTTAAAATCACAGCTATTATAATTTTGTGCCAGACCCATGTTCCACACACTTTTCATCTGTTTATTGTTACCTGCGTACGTATTGTGTGTGTTGTGTGTGTGTGTGTATACAGAATGTTTGCACTGGGGTGTCTGGGGCCTGCAATGCACTATTTCAGGCCCCTCGGCCTCTGTGAGAAACAAACTTTGTTTAATGAAGAGCGGCAAACTGCCAAAACGCTGCCCTCCTTCACCTCAAGTGATAATTACTCGCCCTCCTTCTGCTTTCCCTTCATCTCTTTTCTCTTCGCTCCTTCTGTTTTTGCTCATCTTGATCTTCTGCCTTCCCCCCCACCTCCTTTTTCTCTTCCCTTCCCACTTTTTTTTCCCTCTCCCAGGCCCAGCCTTATCCTCATTCTGTCAGCAGGGAATAGGAACTATAACCTTGAGTCGTGGCACAAGTCCCTTCAGTCCCTCCTATCTGTACAAAGTAAAGTGCTCTCTGACTGCTCCGGCTTATACATACATTACCTGAAAAATTCACATTCATCTAAGACCAAAAAATAATCACAGTAAGTCCAAAGTTTTTTAAAGGAAATTTCTAGAGGTATTCTGCAACAGGCAAACAGGTCTGGAATCTCTTCACACCCAGACTGGGATTTACAGTATAGATGAGCAGTTTGGCTCTTGTGTCTTTGAGACGTGCTGTATGAGAATGTGTGTGTAGCTGGAAGGCATTCACTAATGCTAGTTCATCTGCTAAGAATGTTTTGTTCCTGTCTGGAATAACAGAACGTGCTGTTCGAGGGCATCACTTTGAACGGTTTATGAAGATATATAAAAAATACAAATGGAATCAGCAATAATAGGAAATATCTAAAGTGCTGTGTGTGGGTGCATGTGTATTTGATTGTTGGGGCTGAGGTGAGGGTGGGAGTGTGTCTCTGGAAGATATTTTTCTGATAGAGTACATTTAATTGTCAACATTTGTTAAAGGTCAGGAATCCACACTCCACTGTAAAAAATGTGTGTGTGTGTGTGTGTGCGTGTGTGCGTTTAGGCAGCCAAATGATCAATATGCAGGAGACAAATAATCAATGCATATAATCAAGGAAACTTGCCATGGACAGTGGAAGCTGTTGCAGACACTCAGCGCAGGTCATAGAGAGAAATCGGTTTTCAAAATAGCTTAGGAGCGACTAAGTGCAGGGGGCATGAAAGTGGGGGTAAGCAGACAGACAGTATCAACACAGGCATGCATGCACACATTAGAGTGTGTTCGCTTCTCGTCGACACCCTGATTATCTTAATTTAAGCTAAGTAGATTTAAATATATTCCCCTCTCTCCTTCGCTTCACAGTTGGTGGCCTTCACTACAGACTACACGAATCTGAAGAAGGAAAGCGACTGACTTTTAAAGGTCCTTTTTGTGACTCTGGGGATACACACAAACACTCTCCTGTGGTATTGTTTACCACTGTGTCCCTGTCTGTGTCTGAATTTTATCCTGAGACATGTGCAAATGCTGTAGCTTTAATCCATATTCAGCTTTCAGAGAACAGTATGTGTTTTGAACAATAAAGTATTCCCACAAAGGCACAAACATGTCCAATATGCCAGACACATTTATAGAATACAAGTGTAAAACTGTAGCCAATTTCTGAAAATATATTTCTGTGACCTTGTGAAGTTAGCTGGATTATGCTAACACACATACAGTTGGGTTTCCCTCCAGTCCCCTGCATCGCCAATGAGTGGGGCCTCCCTTGGTGCTTTGGCTCAGTCCCACAGCTGTGTGGTTTCCTGACTAGCGGGCCTGTGGCAATGCTTGCCTAATGCAGTTGTGCGGTCTCCATCAATATACTGCTGCTGGCTGCTGTTGAGCTTGCCAGACTACTATGCTCCCTCGAAGTCTCCGCTCTATCTTCTCATGCCTCACCATCTAGCTGAGCAGGGGCCTGTGGCTAAGTGCTGCTAGCATTTTGAGAAGCTGCTCATAGCTACTCTACTTCATTAGCCAGATTGTTAACAACACACTGGGGCTTGTGTTGAGTTTCTCCACTAGCTTCTTTTTCTCTCCACCAAGGTGTTTTTACCCCCTCTGTGATTCATTCCTGCCATTGCAGTGCATCACATCATCGTGGATGGTGTCTCACTGGGGCTCATAAACTTGTCAAGCATTTCTGAAGGGAGAAAGGTGCCTTTGTTCGCCACGCTCCACCAAGAGCACCGCTTGTACTGGAGTCTCTTACAAGCCCACTCAGTATGCCAAACTGAAAAGTGTCTCTCTAAAGACTTCCAATTTGATAGCAATCACTTCAGCAAAAAAGAGTGGGAGAAACACATGCCTTAGCTGTAAGTTCACCTTGCATGCAATGGAGGTCAGATGACTCTGTGGTGAACTTGTGGTTGCATCTGGGGTATCTGCCCAAAATGATATCACCCACATTTATTAACTAATCTATTGACCTCACAGCACTCCATGAAGAACTTGATGAGCATTCCTTGCTATACCCAACATGCTATTTGGACCGGATGGCCACAATTCAATCAGATCAACTGATAATTTTTCACACAGGGAAGACATGAGGCACTCCCCTGTATAAACAGAGGAGTCTAGTCCACTCTATCTAGTTCACTGCGTGGTAGACATGATCACCTTGGCCTACCAAGCCTCTGTCATGACATACCACTGTGAGAGGATAGTATTCTCTCATGGGTATTACTTAGAGGAGTTCCGCTCCAGGAAGTCTGCACTGCTGCTAGCAGTGTGTCACAGTGTACCTTCTCCATGTTCTACAATGTTAACATATCCCCTCCCAGTGGTGTGAGTGCAGCAGTCATCTCCAAACGCTTTGTCAAGAAGGTTCCAGGAAACGACGGCTGTATGTCATATGGTCACTTTGTTACTTTGTTGAAGGTCTTGGCATGCATGTGCACAAGGTATCTAGGTGATTCTTACCATTCCCAGCAGTTGTCCAGTATTCAGAGAACCACAGTTACATATGAAACTAGCATTGTGTTAACCCGTAAGGCAAGATTAGTTTTTGCTTACCTGACAATCAGATATTTATGGTGCTATACACTATATGGCCAAAAGTATGTGGACACCCGACCACCACACCCATATATGGGCCTTCCTCAAACTGTTGCCACAAAGATGTAAATACACAATTGTCTAGAATGTCGTTTGCTGTAACATTATGATTTCCCTTCACTGTGACTAACGGGCCCGAACTGCTTGCCTCATGACAACGCCCCTGTGCATAAGACGAGCTCCATAAAGCCATGGTTTGCCAAGGTTGATATGGAAGACCTAGTGTGGCCCAAGCTCTGACCACCTTTAGGATCAATTGGAACGCTAACTGTGCACATCACTAATGCTCTTGTGCTCGACTGGGCAGAAATCCCCAAAACCACTTTCCAAAATCTAGTGGAAAGCCATTCTAGAAGAATGGAGGCTGCTATACCTACAAAGGGGCCAGACCAAATCTGTGCTAATGCCCTTGGTTTTGGAATGGGCACATACGGATGTGATGGTCAGGTATCCACATACTTTTGGCCATGTAGTGTATGTTGCAAAATACATTGGAATTGCAATGTAGCATTTACTGTAATAAATGAGCATACAAAACAGTATCCATGTATGTGGTCATTAAAAGAAAGTGCAAGGAGCTTTGACATGAAAGCACGAAGTGGTATTTGTACATATAAAGCACTTAAACAAGTGTGTTGAGAAGCTGCCACATGTGACAACACTATTTGTTTGGCACCAAGAGGTGAGGAGTGCAAACTTTATCAGGGCCATGAGTCAAGTGGATTTTAAGACTTCAGGGGACAGGGAAATCTCAAAAGAACCAACACTTCCACTCCTATGATTGCTCTCTTTTAACACCCCTGCAGCCTTTTGTCACTTGATTCCATGCCACTGTTTGCTATGATATGTCAATAGCTGACTCAGCACATCCATCACGTTTGGAAGTTCTAGATTCACTTAAAGCTGTCTTCAGTGAAATAGACACTACAGATCCTTTCCCAGTCTACATTTTCAGGCACACTGGGGTATTTTTAAATAAAATCAACACAGTTTTGTCATAATAATGGATCTGCTATTCGCATATTAGAGCCTGCTTGGCCCATGTAGTCTGTGACACAGGTGTATACGTCACCACATGCAGTTAAGGCATCAGGTTTAATTTAAAATTACTTGTGTCTGTTTTGAGTTAACTAAAGAGGGGTATTAGCCCTTTCAATATACAGTACAGTCATTTCAGGGGATGTAATTTCCTATGTTACTTCCTGCTGCAGTGAAATACAGCTACAGTATATTGGATTTAGGTAGAGTGATAACAGTAAGTGATAACAGGGTTTTATGTAAATTCAGAAAACTGTGCTTCTTGAGTTTCTGTTTTCATCTTTTGACATACATTCTTGATTCTTAGCACTATACTAAACAACTAAACTAACCCATGTGCCTAACGAACTTAGATTTATTTCCATGTTTTCAACATAAAATATCCTGCTTTACTGCCAAGGTAAAGGTGAGGTTTTGTTTCTCTTGTTGTGAGAAAAGAATTGATCCAGGGCAGTGGTGCCACAGTGGTTAAGGTTACGAGTTAGTGTTGGCAAATTTATCAGTTTACATCCATCTACAGGGTGTCCCAAAAGCCTCCATACATAGGAGAAATTAACACTTTTTAGCAAAATGTCTTCCAAAATGTTTCATACTTAGTTCATATATATATATATATATATAATTTTTTTTTTTCAGATAGCCTTTAACAATGCCTTTAACAAAAGAAGAACGCATTGAAATCATTCTCATGGCTAGATCAGGAAGCTGTCGTAAGGTTGCGATGGACTTTAACAGGAAACATGGCAAGCACATAACACACAAACTGCCAAACTTGTTAACAAATTCAAAAAGACTGGAAGTGTTGCAGACACAACCGATAAGTGAACGTCCACAAACATCCACTTACAAAGACACAACCGACTTGGTGCTGGCATACATAGTTACCTACTTCTGGTACACCCTGTATAAACTTAGCTCCAATATTAGCCTAAGGTAATGATACTCTGACTCATCAGTGAGCAGCAATTATTTATAGCCAAAACTGGTTAAACTATGTATATAAACATATTCCTATATGGATTTTTAGACATAAACACCAAAATCCAATGTGCTGGAGTAGAGAGTCAAAACAATAAAAATTGTGGCACTGTCCAGTTACTTACAGATTGCACTATAGTTATTATCATATACATAACTTTCTATGTATTTGCCAATAAAACAGCAATATGCAATATTTGAACCAGGAGATGAAGCTTCAGAAACATTGCTAAGTTTGTGGCTGGCTCATTTGTGGGACATTATATGAGAGAATTGCTAGCCAGAGTCGGTATAGCGAGTATAATACATGTTATCTAGCAGCAATCTCTGCCTGTCCTTTGCACAGATGAGCACCCACAGAGAAGTATTCTCTCTCTCTCTCACTCACTCACTCACACACACACACACACACACACACACACACACAGAGAGAGAGAGAGAGAGAGAGAGAATAGCAGCTCTATACCCATGATGAACCATTCAGCTCCTCACTAAAGGATATATTCCAACACGATTCCCTGTCTGCATTCCTTCAGGGAATTTATACACTAGTTAGTCTGGTAAGAGGCTACACACTAACACATGAATTTCCTGAAAGCTCCGTCCAGGTGTGTGTGTGGTTGAGAGAGAATCACAGAGCTTCTCTTAGGGTCCAAGCACATGCTGACAGGTAATCAGGCTGGTTCAGGCAATGCGCCAGGCATTAGCGTGTGTACACACACACATACACACACATGCCAAAATGGAAAGCTTGGTGGCCCATTATGACTGCAGTGCCTGCATTTGTTATTCTTTGTATTGCTATTTGCCTCCAGGCCTCAGGCAATCAACACACACAGCACCACTGTGTACATGCAATCCCAACACACGTATAACCACTCTAGTGCAACTCTAAACTTTGTACACACGCACACCTATACAAATCAGTGTAGAAAACCCAACCACACACACACACACACACACACACACACACAGACCTTTGCATAATTATTTTCAATACAATCCCAGGCATGCACATTCAGGATTGTGCCGAAATGGGTATTTGTTTGGTTTATGTTGACTGGCTTGCTTTGTGGCAAGTGAAATACATCAAGATTACGTGAGGTTGTTTTTATTAGCTTCCAGTTGTGATCTAAAACATATTTCTGCACACTTTCTGACAGGTAACAAGACACCCTGCAGCATGATAAGTTACATTATTGTAATCTATAAAGCATTCATAACAGGCATTACATGATTGGAACACTTACAGACCATTTCTTACCAATTAATCAGTCAGTCAGTAGAATTTATACACCTGGCCCAGCACTATTATTAATTAACTATTAACTATTCTTGGTTCTGCAGTTGGAGAAGGCTACAAAATTCCAATATGATAAATAAATAAATACTGTATATAATATGTACAAAATTCCTTATGAAATTAAAGTTTGTTTAGAGCCCAGAATTTCAAGGTAATAGGAATGTAATGCAATGCCACTATCCCTGTATCTGTTTAGTGGTCCACATATTCATGGTAATCTGTATTTTAATTTTTATGGCCCTGGAAACACTGGAAAATACTCCAGGGCTGAAGGCAAAAGAAGTCATTTTTCATTCAAAAATAACAGCAATTTACAGAACATAACTTTACTGAACTCCTGAACTTTTCTGTAGTCATAATGTCTGTGCCTGTCTTGAGTGACTATTTTCTATATATGTTTGACAGTATTAATACACATTAATATACACATTAATGTTCATTTACTGTTAATTACTAATTTCAGAAAAAGCACAAACACTTGTCAGATACCACTATTTCACTGCACTTCCAAAAAATACCGTTAAAAAAAAAAAAAAGTTTTTTAAGAAAGGATACGTGCCATATCTACAGAACGCATGGTTCATATAAACACTTTAAAATGTGTGTGTGCCAATCAGGGTAGTTAACAGATCAATTAAACATGTAATGGCATTGCACATTAAATATCTTTAATATTTTATATAAGCAAAAAAAAACTTTTAAAAAGCCTAATTCAAGCACTTGAAGCACTTTGCACAGACCCTGAGAATGTTTTATTCTAATTAGTCTGAGAATAGAAGACAAGCTATTTATATAGAGAGATGAAAAAGGCCACAAACATGAAAACGATTAAAACCTAAGCTGGCAAGCAAGAGATGTACAGGCTGGCACGTGGCGCTAAAATTACAGCCTCTGTCTCTCCTTCTCTCTCTCTGTCTACTTCCTCTTTTAAGCTTCAGCATGCTCTGGAGGACAGAAAGTGAGAATAGACACCACAAGCTGTGAGTTGCAGCCTGGAGCCTAGTGTGAATGTAAGCATAGCATAAAAGCGTGTGTCTGAAGCATGCAATTTCACTCATCTCTCAGCTGTGATCCAAGTATGCGAAAAAGCGTTAGTGTGAGCTCTGAGGCGAACGTGTGAAAGAAAGAGCGTGAGCGGACAAGAACGAGAGTTCTTTTTCGCCTCTCCTAACCACCAGGGGCAGTGTGTAACACTCCTTGTGTGCATGCATGCTGAGATATTCCAGCAAGGTCATGTAGTGGCATATGACAGTACTTGTAATAAAAACTGAAGTCAAATAACAACAATCATTCCATCATATGACTACATGAGAATGGTATGGAGCTTTCTGTTTTGCTGTCTTAGGTATGCACCATATCATCTGCTAAGCTTTAGTGATTTTTGTCTGTTGTACCCATCTGGGCTTGAACGCTTCCTCTTCATGCACCTCTTCAATACCTTCTTCATTAAGGTATTCCTTCCTTCCTTAAATGGCTGGTTTTTTTTTTTTTTTTTTTTTTTTTACAGTTAGATTGTATTAGCCCTAATTTAGCCAACTAAAATTTGTAAATGCCTTGCTTAGAAATGTCCAGATAAGCAACTAACAGACTGAATGGTGTGAACAATTATATTTTATAATAGTTATATTTTAATGTTTAAACATTAGTAACTAGTTCATTGCTATAAATAAGACCATACTAAGTGATTGCTTTGTTTCATAGTGGGACTTCACAGTACCACTTTTGACTAGGGCCACAGACTCTGCACACATAGGACATCTATTTTGAATTTGAAACGGAGAATAAATGCATACTTCTCTGTCCATTCCTCTTTAAACAATCTGTTTGTGTCGTCCACTTTTTGTAAACAAGCCACGTTGTCACTTCACTGATGGATGTCTGAAAACTTTCCCCTTTATTACCTATTGCCTCTCAACTTGTAGCTAGTCCCTGGTCCGATGAGATGCCTTCAGCTAAATAATCTACATAAATTTAGAAAAACTGGTGTCATTGAACTACGGCCATTTTTATTCATATATTTACTGGCTCTGATACAGTATTTTTCAAGTACTCTGTTCAGCCTGCTGAAATACTTTGCTGGGTCTCTGCCTGGATCCTGACAGAATCTCTTGGAAAACAAGCACTGTGTAGTCGGTGCTCCGTCTCCATTAACTGCTTAGTCTGCTATTCTTTGATGGGATTCCCACTAATTCAAAGCTCTTTGTTTCTGAAGGGGTAGTCCTTCCACACAAATGCCTGCTACTAGACAGCCACTGCTAACCATGCTACAAGACTTTCCTGAGTGTCTTTAAAATCAATGAAGTGCATCAGCTATGCGCCCACTGCCTTGGCATTGACCATCTTAAGAACACTGTCTGACTAAAACAGCTCGTGGTTTGACTGCACAGTAATGCCAGTGCAGACACCTGCTTGGTTGGCAGATTTGAATCCTGGCTCAGAGCTGAATCTGGCCCAAGCCCATCAGTCTAAACAGCCTGTTGTTTGTAAACAATCAGGCCCAGTGACAACTAATAAGCACAAACAGAAGCCCAGAAAGCAGTCTGAGTTGCGTTTGAGATCAAAGGATGAATATGAGGGGATAGATCAGAATTTCAGTTTTCATTTCCTGATATTTACATCTAGATGTGTTAAACAACTTAGAACATGGCAACTTTGACGGCAGACCACCCAATTCTTATGTGAGCAAAAGTATTGGAACAGATCGTCTTAAAGTAAATAACACTTAATATTTGGTTGCATACCCCTTGTTTGCAATGTCTGCACCACCTGGTGACTTACTGACATCACCGAACTGTTGCATTCTTTTTCTTTTATGATGCTTTTCCAGATTTGCACCACAACATCTTTCAGTTGTTGTTTGTTTTGGGGGGTTTCTCCCTTCAGTCTCCTCTTCAGAAGGTGAAATGCATGCTCAGTTGGGTTAAGTTCTGGTGACTGACTTGGCCGGTCTAAAACCTTCCACTTTTTTCCCCTTTGTTGTGTTGGCAGTGTGATTTGGGTCATTGTCTTACTAGATGATGGAGTTCCTACCAGTTACATTGGATACATTTCTCTGTAAATTTACAGACAGAATATTGCAGTAGACTTCTGAATTCATTCTGCTGCTACCATCATGAGTTACATCATCAATAAAGATTAAGAAGCCCAAGTCATGACACTACCTCCACAATGCTTGACCAATGAGCTTGTATGTTTGGATCATGAGCAGATCCTTCCTTACTCCACAATTTGGCATTTCCATCTTTTTGGTAGAGGTTAATCTTGGTTCCAGATCTTTTCTGGATCATCTCTATATTTCTTTGCAAATTCCAATCTGGCCTTCTGAATCTTACTGCCGATGAACGGTTTGCATCTTGTGGTATGGCCTCTATATTTCTGTTCTCAAAGTCTTCTTCGAACGGTGGATTGTCATACCTTCACTGCTGCTCTTTGGAGGTTGTCGGTGATGCCACTGAAAAAAAATGTTGTTTTTGAGTTTTTCTTCACATCTCTCACAATGTCATCAACTGCTTCTTGGCCGACCTGTTCAAAGACTGGTTAATACACTTGTGGTTTGTTTCTTTTTCAGGACATTCCATATTGTTGTATTGGCTATGCCCAATGCTTGTGCAATGGCTCTGATTTATTTTCCCTCTTTTCTCAGCTTTAAAATGGCTTGCTTTTCTTCCATAAACAGCTCTCTGGTCTTCATGTTGGTTTAAAGAGTATACATTTAGAACTATTATTTGTTTAAACAATCAATCTAACAGGGCACACCTGGGCAACAAGAAACACCTGTCAGTCACATGTTCCAATATTTTTTAGCACTTGAAAACTGGGTGGGCTCAAACAAAAGGGGCCATGTTCTCAGTTGTTTCACACATCTAGATAGTAAATATCAGGAATGTTGAATGAAAATGATTTTTTTTTTTGGCACCATTCTGTGCAAATTCTAGAGGCTGTTATGTGTGAAAATCCCAGGAGATCAGCAGTTTATGAAATCCTCAAAATAGCCCATCTGGTTCCAACATCTATGCCATGAACAAAATCACAGAGATCACACTTTTTCATTATTCTGATGTTTGATGTGAACATTAACTGAAGCTCTTGACCTGTATCTGCATGATTTTTTGCATTGTGCTGCTGCCTCATGATTAGCTGATTAGATAACATGCATGAGTACAAGTAATAAAGGGGATTCCTAATAAAGTGGATGGTGAGTACTACATGCCATTTATTCCAAGGCTTTGGGCTACTAATCAGAAGATAATGAATTCAAATACTGGCACTGCCAAGCTGCCATAATTGGGCCCTTCTATCCTAAAAAGCCTTAAATAGTGTGCTAAACAGTGTGCCATGTTTGTCTGGGTAGCTCTGTGGGCCTGCTGTCAAATAAGCCCTGGACAGTAGGGTGTAGGTTTTGAAATCACAAATCTAGCACAGACCCACAGGCCATACTTTTAGGACATGACATGCTGGTCTTGTCCTCCAACACTTACAGGGTGCTGGACTGCTTTTCACTGCCTTCAGCAGGGGAGGCCACACCATCAGGTTTTCACAAGGCGTTTTGAACTCAATTCAAGGTTCATTTCTCATGTTCATTGAGAGGATAATATATTGACCCAGTGGCCGGTGATGAAGATAGTGTTTGGACACAGGGGGCATGACAACAGGAAAAGGAAACTGGAGTTGCTCTTTAACCCTATGGGCTATGTTCGAGTCAGTGTTTATAAAACATTTTATAAAATTTCATGAAACTATTTATAAACCATTAAAGAAATTAGTACCTATTATTATATTGAACCTTTTAGGCAACCTTATTTCTAGGCAATATCATAATATTTACACTCCTTTTAGGATTTATTTTTTGTAAATAAAACCAAATTTACCAGAAATTGTACTACTTTTTGTACTACATTTTTGAGTAAAAGAAGCACAATTTGTTTCATTTGGAGTACTGGAGACTATAGAAAAACCTTACTGAATGATTGATTCAGACCTGAAGGCTAGTCTGCTACAGTGCATCAATATTTAGCCAAAATACTTGTATTTCAAGCATTAGAAATTCAGTCAGGTTAAAAGATAAAATGAACTATGCCACTCTGGAAAAAAATGATGTGTAAATGATCATTGTCCAATGTAAATGTCATTGCTGCATTATTCATTCGATTTCACTAGCTGTTTTATCCTGGTCCTGATCATCGTGGACTCCGAGCCTATCCTGGGAACACTGGGTAGGGCAGAGGTGCAAGGCAGAGACACACTATAAATGGGACACCAGTCCATCACAAGGTATCATACATACACACTTCTTTGCACACTCATTTACCCCATTCCACCTACAGGCATGTTTTTGGGAGGTGGGAGGAAACCAGGAGGAAGCCCACATGAACCATGCTGAGGAAGAAGACCATCAGAAAAAGAACTCTGTGTTGAAAGAAAACACAGTGAGGGAGAATATAGTGATATGGAACATGGTGACAACAGAGAGAGTGTGAGACAGAAAGCCAGTGAGAGTAACACAGAGAGAATTCTTATTCTTATACCATCTTATCCATTCACGTTCTATGGATGGTCCGATTTGACCGAGAGCCCAAATCTAAACTACCTAAAATCAATGAAACCAGTTATCTTTAATTTTGTGTTCAATGCAGACCTTGGACAATATCATTAAACCTGATGCCAGTTATATGAGATAAAACCATAGTTATAAGAAAAATAGCAAATTTAACCAGAATACAAGAGAAGGGTAAACCAATAACTAACAATGCATACACAAAATTCTAGCACATAGGAAGCAAAATTTGATCCGGATGGAAATAGGTGAAAAGAACGATTCATTCTTTGTATTAGACATCATTAATTATATTATTTTCACCAAATCTCTTGAGCATGAAAACAATAGCGTGACTATGGATCCAAGAGACTAACGTTATTACTCAGTCACTCATTTTCCACCAAGAAAAAATTACATTCAAGATACATAAACATAATACGAATTTGTTCATTCATTCATCTTCAGTAACCGCTTTATCCTGCTCAGGGTCACGATGGATCCGGAGTCTATGCTGCCTCACAGATCCGGGGTTTCCTCCAGGTCCCATCCAGGGTGTATTCCCGCATTGTGCCCAGCGTTCCCGTTTCCACCTCAAATGTCACCAGGATAAACCGGTATGCAACGCTGCTCTCTACATAATTAGCTGGTGCAATGTCTTTGCCTCTCCATGTATGTATACAAAGCTTGTGAGAAAAAGCAAGCAGGAGATGCCAGCACATGGACCCATTTGGCTGGACCTTTGGGAAAGAATGTGAAGTCATTCCCACTGTAGTATCACCACAGCTGAAAAAATACCTTTTTTTTTTTTTTTTTAAAAGTGTACTTGCTTGTCTTCATGCACATGAAGACAACCAGCACTACTTGTGGCTCTAAGCCGCTTTAAACTGGCCTCAGTTGACACTTGGACTCTCTTATCAGCTCTACCTGGTACTCTGGAGTTCTCAGTGCTGGTGATGGAGCAGAGGTTTCATCACACTATAGTAGAACCACAGACAAATAGGAAGTCAGAGAGAGAGAGAGAGAGAGAGAGAGAGAGAGAGAGAGAGAGAGAGAGAGAGAGAAGCATGAGGTTACGTAAGTAGGATTCACCACCTCCCCTTCATCACCTCTCCAGGGGGCTGTCAAGCTGTTAATTGACGAGTAGAACACTTTCTCTACTCCCTTGTGATCCATCCATCCCTCACACACACACACGGCACTATAAGACACTTACACTTTATTATGAGATAATTACGGTGCATCAGGACAGTGTGGAGCTTAACTCTAAAATGGCACTTAAAGCCCAAGCAGGCGTCTGCCCATAATGATGCGTCATGTTGCTGTGCGTTTTTAATTATGACAAGAGTTCCGACGACGCGTGCCACTCTACATAAACGAGTCCAATTAATTGCAGGCGCTGTCGCTTATCTGTCCCTCGCTGAACAGTGGTGATTCATTGTCAAATTAGTGCCTGCCTGTCTCAGCAGAGAGAGAGAGAGAACAGAGAGAGGGAGAGAAGAAAAGAGGAGGAAGAGAGAGAGAGAGAGAGAGGAGAGAGGCAGCTGTGGTGCTGCAATGCTAACAGTGACAGGGTTAGGGTGAACAAAAGAGCAAGGCTGACAGGAACGCTACTACTCTCTGACATAGAGCAGATAGGCTGGAGTGCGTGTGCGTGCGTGCGCGTGTGTGTGTGTATGTGTTTTTTCTTCTCACACCTGGGTTTTGTGAGTGGGACAATTTCCACTGGTCTGTCATTAAAGCAAAGCTGTGGAACAGAACACATTCTTCTCCTATCATCTCTCACACGCTTTATTAGTCACACACAAACACACACAACTTTTCTTAATGTTTGCCATTCTCCTTACATTCTGTCAGCTGTCTATATAATATCTACTCAGGAGGAAAACTCCAGGTTCTTTGGTGCCTCAAGCTGTAACCGAGAGGGGAAAAAAAAAAAAAAACACCCTAAATGACGCACTAACATCCAGCCAATCAGGATGAGGATGTGTTCCTATTCGACTGTCAGTTAGGAAAGGTGCTCGTTATTTTTGCAGGAATGAAAACAGGGGTAGTGTAGTTAATGCACAAATTTATTGGGATTAGTTTTATAAAATCACTTTGTAAATGTCTACTTATAAAACTTTATAGATAAAAAGGTTTGATGAACAGAGTGCTGGAGAAGGAGTCATGTAAACAGGGCAAAGACAAGACAAGTACAAGACACTATACAGTTGGTCACATAGTTATACAAGTTCGTCCCATTATAACCATTTTAATTAACAAGCAAGGGTTATAATTAGTGCATATTTGGTAAAACTGCACTGTTAAAAGAACTTGGCAGTACTTGACCCCACCCCCTATGAGCCATGACTCCAAACGCTCCGTAATATTACTCTTTACGTTCAAAACACACTGTATTTAATTATTAAGTAGAATTTTTTTTTGTTTGTTTTCACAGCAGCAGTAGTTAGCTTGAGATGGTCCATGCTGATGCATACACAGATTTGTGGTTGACATTTGCTCCGCCGTTAACGATTAAGAACGATTTGTAAACACTGAGTGTCTTTGCAAAATAATGATCCATCAGGAACTGTGCAAGGACTCGTTAAGTATCGTTGAGTTATATAAAAATGAATGTAAGCTACGTATCGGTTACTCTAGCTGGAGGTTCAGCCAGGATTAAAACTATCAGAGATATACAACTAGAGCTGTCTGTTTTGTGTTGCCCAAGCCAGACTGCCATTGAATAGCTTGGACAGTCTGATCTTTACTTCCTCTTCAACTTGAGCTCGCATTTAAGTACCAGTATTTTCAGACTCTTGATTCATCACTTAAAAATGAAAATCAAAATGCATGGGCATCCCAAACATCAGTTCTACTTGCACTACTGGGCTCATTAAGACTTTTAGGTTTAGAAGAAAAAAAAAAAAAAACATTTTGTCCTTAGAGTCAGCAGAATTCTGTGCAGTGATGAAGGTACTCAAGCAGCATTTAGCAACATTTCACTTTGTGTTTTACCAACAAGGTGGCTGATAAACAAAGGCTCATATAAAGTAGAAAAAATGTTCTATCCCAATACTGATACATTTCTCACTGTTTACTCTGCTGTGAGTAGCCAAAAGGCTCCTAGATGGATGTGGAGCTTCACTCGTTTCTCAGTCTCGGCTCTGCGTTAGTGGTCGGAGAAGCCTGGCATCGGGAAAGGCCGAGCGAACGCCTCCACCCGACTGCGCAGGTCACCAATCCGTGCCACAGTCTCAGGATCCTCCAGAAGGAAGCTCTTAAACTCCGCTAATTTCTCTACATGCCATTAAAGAGAGACAAGACAGGTGAGGAGGTGTGAGCGTGGACGTCAGGAGAGTCTACAGCACAGAATCACCAGTAATTAAAGAAGCAGTCTTCTGTGTGTGAGCTAAATCACTAATGCAATGAAAACACTGATAGGCATTTCCTGCCTCTCTTTTGATACCACATAAGGGTGCACAAATCACTAGCCCGGACACCCGGGACAAGATTACGTGCCTGGGCTATTAGTTTTTATTCATAGTCTCCCGCCAGATAAGTAGACTCAGCAGACTAGCAGCCAGTAATCTTTTCTCATGGTTTTTTTTTTTTTTTCCAGAGAAAGGAAAAAAAGCATACTCAATGTGGACAGTCACAAAACAAATGTTTTATTTGGTTTGCATATTTAAAGAACGGTGGTAGACACACCTCAATGCTGTAACTATAGTGCACGTTACTCGTTCTGAATCCCATCGCACTAATTGGCTTGCATGGATGACATGCAACCTTTGCAGAATAAAGTGCAACGTAAACTTGTCACAACCCACAGCTAGCTCATGCTAAAACATGTCAAGAAAAAATAAGGACACCAGGCTCAAATAATATTTTTAAGGATGCAGACGCAATGTGCTACCTCAGACACTTTATATACTCGTGTCCATTAATGCATTTAAGTAGCTAACCAGCTCGCCATACTTTATTACATTCTGTTTGCTACCACTTTTTAGCCTGGGTAAAGGTTTCTAGACAACCAAAATATCAGGCTGGTCTTGCCTGTTGGGCTAGTTAATGGATTTATGATTTGTCCATTCCAGCCACATGGGTTCTGACTCTGTTCTGACTGAGGGCGGGGCTAATTTTCCAAACCAGAAAGGTTTAAAAGGAAGCCTATAATGAGGAATCTAGCCAGATCCATTGTATGACACTACAGTGTATCATAGTTTCCATGTCTTTGACCATGGTATATCACAGATATGGAAACATTATAAAATACCCACTTTATAAATGAGAAATGGTAAAGATATTATGAACTCACTGGTCTTTTTCTTGACATCCAGAGCGATTTTGAAGCCTTCGTCCAAGAAGTCCACAACACGCTCAAAGTCTGCCTCTTTAAACTGCCGAGAGGTCAGAGCAGGGGCACCTGGTATGCAAGAGGCGAAGAAAACAACGAGCAACGTCCATATGAGTGTCAGGGATGCTGCAGAGTAGCAGTCTGAGCGTGTATGTAATGTGCTACGTACCCAGTCGCAGGCCTCCAGGTGTGAGTGCACTCTTGTCCCCGGGGCAGGTGTTTTTATTGGCTGTAATGGAGGCCAGCTCCAAAACCCTTTCAGCACGGGCTCCATCCATTCCCTGTGGTCTCAAATCAACCAGCACCAGGTGATTATCAGTCCCACCTGAGTGAATGACAGAGAGATGGAGAGAGTGAGAGAGAGTACAGTAATCAAGAAAACCCCTGAGGGGTTGTAAGGTTATAAGGGGAAATAAAAACACTCGCATTTCCAGCTATTTCAGACATGAAATGTGTGTTAGTGTGTTCACCTGACACAAGAGTGTATCCTTTTTTCAGCAATGCATCAGCCATGGCTTTAGCATTCTTCATCACCTGTGTAATATATTCTCTAAACATTGGGGTGTTAGCCTAAGGACAGGATTGGGGGGGGGGAGAGAAAAACAGATATGCAGAATGGTCACATGATGTGACTATATAGATACTCCGATATAGATATGTATGATTTTTGCCCAAAAAACCGTCTGTGTGTGTGTAAAAGAGACTGCTGCAAGAATGAGAAATCACTTCCACAAAAGAACATTAAGCCCAAATCCTGTTGGTATTTTGTTAGAGCAATGTCTTTATTGAATAACTGCTAACAACATACTGCAATACTTTACTATTACTGCAGTAGCAATAATAATTACTGACGACCCCAAGTACTTTTAGCCCAATGTGCATAAGGATAATGTTCATTTTAGTTTGCACATAAACAGCTAAACATTTCAAAAGAAACTATGTAAGGGAGAGGGGGGGAAAAAAGAAAGAGAAAAGCAATGAAGTGTGTTTGTATTTATAACGTACCTGTCTCAGAGCCACAGCAACCCCAGCGATAGCGTGATTGTGAGGACCTCCCTGGAGAGAGGGGAAGACTGAGAAGTTGACCTTGTCCTCAAGGTCATACGTCACCTGAGCACCTTTCTTATCGACAGAGCGCACGCCCTTACGGTAGAATATCAGCCCAGCTCTGCGGAGGAAGGAGAAGAATTTACATTATAAATGGACAAACGAAGCACTTCAGTCACTTAAGATACTGAACTGAACTTCACCTAATCTAAAACACAATTAACACCTGATGTGTTTAGGATGTTTTTACTAATTAATTAGTTAATTAATTAGAGGGAAATAAATCTTGTTTATCTATCTTGCCTCAGAAGGATTACTCTGTCATTACCTAGGTCAGTGAATAGTAGTGCTCGACACACACGCATGTCCTCGCACACACACAGTACCTGGCTCCTCTGAGGGATTTATGCGTGGTTGTGGTGACGAGGTCAGCGTGATCAAATGGAGAGGGAACAGCTTTAGCAGCCACGAGGCCACTAATGTGGGCCATGTCTGCCAGCAGGTACGCATTTAACTCGGTACACAGCTAGAACAAGAGAGAGAGAGAGGGATTTTTTAAAAATAAAACAGTGTAAATATTTCCATTTCTCTTCTTACATTTCAGATTGCAAAAATTCACTCTGAATATCAGGCTGAGGAGAAAAAAGAGAGATACAGAGACAGACAGCAGCAGCCAGAATAAGTATGCGCCATAAAAACACAAGCCGGAGTACCTTTTTAAAAATCTGCTTTCTAAGGAAAATGATCATGTGGTCGTCTACATAAACTGAGGAGGAAGTGACATCACTGCAAGTCACTAGATGAGATTTTTCCATTTTATCTGATTATCAACTGATATTTTTATGCATGGGTCTGCAAGCATGTGTGTGTGCGTGTGTATAGCTGATGTTTATCAAGCAGTAAAATCGGGCCAGAGAAAAACAGGAAACACATCTGGCCCTGCAGGGGGATAAAGAGCCATAAAAGAAGAGCCAGAAGAGCATGGAAGGAAAGGGGAGGGAGGGATGGAGAGATGGATGGATGGATGGATGGATGGATATAACAAATCATGACCAAGGACTGTTCATATACCGGCCGAGTGCATAAATTGGTTTACCATCAAATAATTACTCATGAAAGTAGGAAGCATTTCTCGAAATTTCTCTGTGGGATATGCACTATTAGTAAAATACAAACACAGTCAAGTCTAACAATACTTTAAAATACAGAGCAGTCTGAGTTCTTTCCTACGTTAAAAGTCGACAGCAAAACTTTTTTTTTTTGCGGCTGGATCTCAGATGGCGTTCTACACTATATACATGAGAGCACTAGATAAGATGCCCTACACAGACTATAGCATAGCTACGATGCGCAACAAGTGAATAGGAAGCCAGTTGGGAATGAACCCATCTCCCTGATGACAGATTTTACTTTGATCACATGGAGGAAATGTAAATCTGTACAGCTAAACATGCAGCTGTAAGAAAACATTATTGTGGGTAAATAAATATTTAAAAAAATCTGAAATATTAAATTGTTGGAGAAAACTATGGTGTTGCCTCTTAATGATGCCAAAATAGGAATTTTGTCAGTTGAAATAAACTCTAGCAGACCTCACTAGCCTACTACTGAAGAATTCTGTGGAGGTAGAGAAGTAGACATTAATGAGGATGATTCTGTGATGAACAATTTTTTTTTTTACCTCCACCTGTACATCCTGCTTGGCTCGCATGGTACCTGGGCACAAAGAGTAACCACATTCAGAATGGGTACTTAGGCACAGCTAACATGGGGGTGGAAATAGTAATAAAATGCGTGATCAGTGGCGATATGCTGAACCGTCTTATGTAAAAGTGCTGTAAGTCTGTTATATCACACTGTAATTGTAATTTTTTTTTTACTAACTACTAACCAAAGAAAGGATCCATTCCTGCAATTGTATGCAGTGTAACAAGACAAACGATATAGAGAATGAGGTCAAACAGACCGCTATGGCATATGCAGCCAAATTCTGGCATGATAATTATAGAGAACAGGACTATTTTGCTTCTCCATGAAGGAGGGGTAGATTAGCATAATGCTGTGTTACAGCTCTGACTAGCACACTGATGTACTGATGAACACATTCTTTCAGCACCGTTTGGTACACCAGCTGTTTGCAAAACGCAGCCTTTATCATATGACATGCTGCATTAGAGGAAAGAAGCCAGAACGACGTTTCTACCCACCATGCACTGGTATTTTTGTTGAATCGGGAAATAGTAATCAAACTCTAATGCACATGTACTTATTAATAACTATTTATTAAACTGTATGGTATTCATGTCTGCACTGACGACGTGTGAAAATTGATTTTTAATCACAAAAACACAGCATTGTGTCCGTGGACATGATTGTTCCATTTCACAGCTGAGTGTATAAGCTTACTTTATAAAACTGTTACAATATTAACATAAGTGCAAGTCCACTCTGCAGTCCGCTCCGTGCCCACATAGCAATATACTGTCTACACCTGTAGTGAAGGACATTTACTGTTATTTAACTGACTCATTTCTAGATATCTGGATTGTCAATATCAAACAAATCAAACATCTTGCCTGCCCAAACAGGAATACTAAATCCTCAATTATTAAAATAAAGAAAATGAGCCTACATATTGAAAGAGAATATTAAATGGTGCATAGCACATTAATGAACAACCAATAATGCACATGCAAAATATTCCTCTTTTAATGAAAAAAGAGCACATTCCAACTTTTTGCACACACTTAACCCTTTTTTCCCCCTACCATTCAGACCCAGCCTTTTCCCCTCCAGATGTGCAGCAAGCAACAGTAAAGAAGCAAGGCTACCAAAGATGGTATTTACTGCTATTTAAAAATAAATTCTCCTCCATTTTTACTGACCAAAAAGACCAGGTTCGTCTTCTTTTTTCTCTTGTGAAAGGTCAAAGTTCACCCGCATAATGTAGGCCCAAAAAAAAAAAAAAAAGTACCTGCTAACAAACAACTACACCCTGCTTCCTTTCCCCTTCAGTGAACTGGCAGGTGAACTTCAGCTGTGCACCTACTATGGTACTCACTGTGTTTTTATATCCTACTATATAATCCTGTATAGCAACATGGGTTATAAATTGAGGGACAATTATACAGGAAAGTCAGGAATTAATGAGCAACAGGTGAGAGCTTTTAGTAAACTGGAGTTTGACTGTCTGAGTGGGGGTATGGTGGTTAGTGAGGGATTCTGGGAATTGGAGTTCGCAGAGCTGGTCACTAGATAGTTCTCCAACTAATCTTATTCCATTAATTATTAAACATTAAACCATTAATATCTCTTGAGCGACCTCCTGACTTGGGGCTTGGTCTTGTGAATTCAGAGTAATACTGACGCTGCATAGTTGTGGTCAAGAAATTCAAAAAGTGGGCATGTGAACCGGAGAGAGGCAGAGTGGCTGCGTCTCATGGCCCTCTTCCAATGAGGAAAGACAACACATGGCGCAGCTCTAAAAACATCCTCATCATGAAGACGGGATTAACAGCAACAGTACGAGTGTGCGCGAGACAGAATGAGAAAGCAGGATAAGGGTGTGTGAGAGACGAAGAGATATGCGAGGTGTGTGTGTGTGTGTCTCAGAGTGAACGTGGCAGAAAGCATCTGTGTGACAATGTACGAGAAGTGTGAAAAAATCCAGGAGTGCCAGGAATAAGCAATTTAACAAACGCGTGTTCGTGTGAAAGAGAAAAAGATACAGAGCGAATGAAGGGGGGGAAGAACGACTGCAAAAAAGAGGGCAGATGGAGAGGGCTATAATGATAGAGAAAGTGTAAAGCAGTGAGGGAGAGGTGTGTGGCACCTTCTTGATGCGAGCATAGTCGATGAGGCGGGCATAAGCGCTGGTGCCAGCAATGATCAGCCTGGGCCGAAACAGCTTCGCAGTCAGCTCCATCTGGTCGTAGTCTATCAGACCTGTTTTAGGCTAGGAGGAGAAAAAGCAAGAAAAAAGGAGAAAGGAATAAGAGAGAATGAAAAATGCAAAAAATAAGAGAGAGAAATCTCAATCCCACATTCATGATACTCATTTTGTACTTTTTAAACTTTCCACCTTATTGCTTTTACAATGCAAGACAACATGAAATACAGTTCAGCCCAGGCTTCAGACATGTGCAGGGAATATGAAAGCTACAAAATCAGATCTTTATGAGTGAAATCTTCATGAATATTTATGAGAAGGATAATGGGATTTGGGGGTGGGAGTGACTCCCATTTTGGGTCGTTTTCGTTTTGTTAACAGCACTGAAAGTTAAAGAATGTTAAAGAACATTGCTTCTCAACGCGGGTAGCATTTAACACACAATTCACTTTTGCAAGACGGAGAAACAAAGCTCCGAACGTCAGGATGAATATCCGGACACTTCACTCCTCATGGCTAACTAGTTCTGCCCACTGATGTGTATACAGAAGGACGTTGTCATGAAATGTAGACCTCACACTGAATGTACAGACGATCGAAAGTACGCATGCACATACATGATGGACTACACAGAGAGGACACAAAGTGAAAAATGACTGATCAGCTGTAAACAAGAAGAGGAATATCCAGCAAAAGAGATTCGTTGGAATACGGCTACAGCAAAAAACAAACAAACAAAACAAAACAAAACAAAACAAAACAAAACACAACACAACACAACAACAAAAAAAAAAACAGCGTGCAATGCTTCTCAAATTCCACAGCTTTCCTATAGCAGCTTTGAAGAATTCATGTTTCCACTTAATTTTCACAAAAGCTCATGGAACACTAGCCGCAAAACAGCCACAAAGCATCAACGACCCACCAGCATATGTTACCCTGAGCATCAGATTGTTCCTTGAAGTACTTTTATTAGTAGAGATGGCACAAAGCCACCTTTTCATTTCTGATACAAATCTTAATACTGAAACCTTGAGTATCAGCAGATATTGATACCCATCCAATATTTTAAAAACCTATGCTTAAAATTAAAAAAATTTAAATTGAAAATTTTCCAAATCCAATTCCAATCTTTTCAGTTTGATTCAGGATCAGATTGAATTCATTGCCATTTGTTGCTGGTATCGGCCCAGTACTGTTCCTGGACATCAGAGAGGTGCATCAGTACTCATCAGCCCAAAATGCTTACAGGATTCATTTCCACCAAGTTTTACTTTGGTATCTTCTTCATTTCAGGTGATTTTGTTGCAATTTCACATAAGCGCAACCATGTGTTTGAGTAAAAAAAAAAAAAAGGTTTTCAATTATTACAACCTCTATTTTAAGTACAGTGAGGTCCATAAATATTGGGACATCGACACGATTCTAACATTTTTGGCTCTATACACCACCACAATGGATTTCAAATGAAACGAACAAGATGTGCTATAACTGCAGACTGTCAGCTTTAATTTGATGGTATTTACATCCAAATCAGGTGAACGGTGTAGGAATTACAACAGTTTGCATATGTGCCTCCCACTTGTTAAGGGACCAAAAGTAATGGGACATAATAATAATCATAAATCAAACTTTCACTTTTAAAATACTTGGTTGCAAATCCTTTGCAGTCAATTACAGCCTGAAGTCTGGAACGCAAAGACATCACCAGACGCTGGGTTTCATCCCTGGTGATGCTCTGCCAGGCCTCTACTGCAACTGTCTTCAGTTCCTGCTTGTTCTTGGGGCATTTTCCCTTCAGTTTTGTCTTCAGCAAGTGAAATGCATGCTCAATCGGATTCAG
>CM040976.1:11459479-11491075 GCA_022985145.1 Pangasius djambal | reverse complement strand
GCTTTTGGAAGAATGGTCAAAAATTCCTATAAACACACTCCTCAACCTTGTGGACAGCCTTCCCAGAAGAGTTGAAGCTGTTATAGCTGCAAAAGGTGGACCGACATCATATTGAACCCTATGGGTTAGGAATGGGATGGCACTTAAGTTCATATGTGAGTCAAGGCAGGTGACCGAATACTTTTGGTAATATAGTGTACCTTTGAGCCCCTGAAAATGGAGGTACTTTGTTGAACATGGCTGTAATTCCTAAATGGTAAATGCCATATTTTTTGTGGAACCTTAAAATAAAAATGAAAGTCTACACTACAATGAAAGGCAAAAATCACAAAAACTCTGCCATTGTCCAAATACTTCTGGACCTGACTGTGTGTCGCCATCGCCATCACCATGCTGAATGTCCTAAACCACTTTATAACAGATTCATGGCAGTTCAACTGACCATCGCTATACCTGACAAGTCACTTTGCTTTTTGCCAACTATAAAGGGAACTAAAGTGTTCAAAATGTTCCACTTTATATGTACCTCCCCACAGAGCTGAATAAAATCCTGACAGGCTTAAGAACCCACTCCAGCAACTTTTTCCTGTTTTTATGCCTGTGTTCATAAACCACCTGCCCCACCGGCCACTAGGCACCTTGACATCATCACTTGTGAGGGAGGATCACACACAGAAATACACTTCATGTTATTTTTCTGCCAGTAGAAGCTATATAGAGGTGTGTATTGTGGTCTTTTTCACAGCTCAAATTCGCTACAGGCAAAAATGAGCAAGTCCATTAATTCCTGGGAGCTGAGCACATTTATTTCTTTCGTGTCCTCGACAAAACTTAATGGCAGCTTATATGTTCTATAACACAATCTACCTCCCTCACGTCCATTTCCGCTAGACACGTGAGGCGATGGAGTGCTGAAAAGCTCAGTGAAGTGTTATAGCTTCAGTACAGACTCAGTACGAGCAAAACGGGCAACTTCGACAATATACAGTATTTGCTTACTCATACTGAGAAAGCAGCCAAGTGAAGCTCTGCACTCCAGTGAATGAATGGGTCACGTGTAACGTGAACTAAACCAAAACCTTGACCTGCACAGTAATTAGAGAGGACATTACGAATGAGAAATGTTTTGTTGGTTGGAGCTGAACTGTGGTCAATCTATTGCTTGTGTTGGCTTTGTTATTTAGCAATGAATGGACTCTTCACAGGTCATATTGACTTTGGGCAGCTGACACAAATAATACTATTTGCAATGACCAACCTTGAACACATCTGTGTTTTTGGAAAACAGTAAAGACACACAAACCCACTTTACATGGCTGGGGATGCTGGCATGGAGTGTGGACGCGGCGGTGATGTAACAGTGAACGCAGCTATTTTTGTTAAAAAACTAATTTTAAAAAGGCAGCTGGTGTTGACTGATATTTCACCACTTTTTGTAATTTGTTTTATTCCAAAGTCAAAATGACCTGAACATAAATGATGTGCTATAAATATGAAGAGCTTATAGCAGACTGAGCATAAAGGTTTTAGTATGGTACCACTTTAGGTAAAAATAATAAGCTGGTCATTTTGACCTGAACAAAACAGAAAAAAGATGAAAGAGACAGCCTTAATGAGACGCGAAACCTCTCACCACCAGCTGATCTCTAAACTAAACACTTATGAAGTCTGATTTTCTCACCTCAGCATGTTTGTGTCTGACAGACCACCACAAAAGGAAACGAATAATCTCTTCCCTGTACGAACCTATGTCACAGTCCTCGACTCGCATCTAAGAGCCAACTTGTTCTGACAGAAAAGTGACAGAAATTTTGCTTGAAGTCAGAGAAATTATTCAAATAATTCTTCAATCTGATTGCTCAGTAGATGTGCATTATTTTCGTGTAACAGCGTGGCTCAGACCGTCCCGGTCTGTAGTAACAGCTCATACACAGGATCTTGTACAGCAGACAAGAAAATGTATAATCATTGATGTTTTCTGTTACGAGACATTTATTTAACATTTATGGTAGGAGTCTCCAGCATGCATTATTTTTGTATAATCGCATGGCCTGTCGTGGGTTATTCCTTACATAATATAGCTTAAGATCATATTTTTGTTACATTCACATGAAATTCACTGGAGTTGCTCTTTTAATACCTTTCAGCTGCTTTCTGGCAGAGTGAGACAACAGTGACGTTCTCCTTCATCAAACAGTGGTTTCCATCATGCTACTGTGCCACAAGTTCCACTTTTATACAATGACCTTAGCTGCTGCTGCTGGAGAGACGCTGGCTTAATGCCCACTCCTGTGAAGACGAATTACTGTCTCAACGTTTCTCAAGATGTTTTTGGGTCCCAGCACCAAGTAAATGACCTTGCACCACTTCTCAGACTGACAGTCGCTAATGAGGACATCGGGAACATTCACACACGTCTTTTCATTGTAGTCATTTGTGGTTGTGTAAAATGCCACACAAGCTTTATGCTGGTAAAACCTAATTCATGGCGGAATTAAACCTGTTCGTGTGAGAATAAGCAGGAAAAAAAAATAAATAAATAAAAAGGTTTGCTCTCAGTGATCACTGCTGTGTATTTACAGTGAAAAACACTAGATGTGAAAGTGAGCCATAAAAGCATGTCTCATCTGATGTACCGATTCTGTTTTAGGTGCCAACAAAATCTCGTTTCATCAAATTACAACATAATCATATTCTTAAGCACTTTTGGTTTTGGTCCACTATATGACATATTTCATTAGGCTGAATAAACAATACCTAAAATCACCATTAAAACAGTTCAAACACACAGGACGTCAAAAAAGGATAGCAGCATCCAATAACAATTAGTGCGCCTGCATTTGGTTTTTCTTTACCTCTGAAGCAATGAGCTCCAGCCCGCGAGACTGTCGGTCCTTCTCTTTCTGCAGCAGGTCCCACATCTCGGGATCATCCTGTGCCAGGCTGTCCTGTCCGGTCCAGGGCCGATCATGATCAGGCACCTGTGCTGCTGCAGAGTGTTGCCCTCTGAGACTCACACTCACACGCTGGCACAGAGGCTGGGCACAAACAGAGAAAAGGAAGAGGAAAGAATATTTTAAAAATCCAAGCTAAAAACCCAATGGGAATACGGGGGCTGTTTTCAAACAGCTAATGAATACTATATGAAACATTTAGGCAATATATATTTTGATAACACTGGTTCCTGAAAGCCTATAAACACAAACTGCTTCAAAACGGTTTCCGGCAGACCCCTGAAGGCGGCACTCACTCCCCACCCCTTTTCTTCACCCCGTTTCTTAACGCTCAGTGCAGCGGGAAATAAATACTGCCATACGGGTTTATTCTTTTTTAAACATTTCTCTTAGAATAAATTGCTTCAATTAAAGGGATAGATTTCTCTCATATAGTCATTAAGAGATGAAGCTACTCAACCAGATTTTTTTCATAACCTTTTTAACCCATCATTACCAAAGATAATTATGGAGCTGACTGCA
Source organism: Pangasius djambal (assembly GCA_022985145.1). Classification (NCBI taxonomy): domain Eukaryota; kingdom Metazoa; phylum Chordata; class Actinopteri; order Siluriformes; family Pangasiidae; genus Pangasius; species Pangasius djambal. The sequence continues at coordinate 11,487,599 of CM040976.1, read as the reverse complement.
TGTTTTTTGACAACATAGCATCTTCATTCTTGATCAGAAACCCAGGCAGAGGTTTAACATTATATATGTGTGCGTGTCCAGCAGTTCTGAGACTGAGTGGTAAAGACGTTACAAAATGAATATTAAAATTATGAAAAAAAAAATGTTAAAATGATTAAAATTGTCTGAGCAGATAAATGTGGACCAACTGCAGGGTCTTGTAACTAATCACTTTCATTTCACAGCCAATTGTGGGCCATCCCACTTTTAGCAGCGCAGCTCACACCCAAGAGTGTGGAAGAGATCATAGCTGAGCATCATCGAGCCCAGAGCTTTATGATAAACAAAACGCAAAACGCTTTAGGATCGAGGCAGAATAAAGCAAATTAAGAATTCATGCTGCATCTGTAATATCCCAGCCAACTGGCCCGTCTGAACAGAAATAGCCTACATCACTGTTGTGGCACTTCGGGGCGTGAGTGGCTGCGAGCATTATCAGGTATAAGAAGGCATGTGATGCTTCCATACCATTTTAATTGCCTTCTCAGACACCAGCCTACAGTGGTATGCTCTTTATTTGCGGTGATTTGATGTTTGAATGTTAACCCAGGGTGGCAGAAGTGCAGTAAATGTCATCACAGCACAGCAAGAGAAGTTACATAAAGGAACGTGGACTAAATACGTTAGTTGCAACTGATTATCCACCCTTCTTAGAAACCATTCAGCTGTTATGCACACCATTTTCAGGTCTGGGTGTGACAGATCACGTACTGATTGACAGCATTGTCTCTGTAGTAACGGAAACAACTCATCAGTCCCAATGCCAGAAATGTGTGTAGGAACGATAGAGCAAAGCTTGCGCTACTGAGCTTTACTGTCCTCTCATTTAACTGCCTGCTATCACATGGTAGCGAGAGGCTTATTAACCGTTTAGAGTCAGGAGTTTTGGTGAAGCTCAGCAAGATCAGATTAACTTTGTCGTATTTTTTTTCCCCACTTATAATGGTTTCTGCTGTGAACCTTTAAACATACAAAACATAGCACTGGCTCTTCTATGTGCCCATTGCAAGCCCATTTGTAATAGGCATTATAAAAATGTGTTAATTATATAAAAATAATTTGCATGATAATCTTTTTACAGTACTAAGTGTACATCATGATTCTCTCAATAGCAGCACAGCCACTTTGCTAATTCTTTTACTGTTGGGGAAAAAAGAAAAAAAAAAAAAAAGACTCCCCATTACCAGACATGAGCTACCACACTAAATTAGGGAAAAATTCTAACTGGATGCAGTTTTGCCTTGTTTAGCTTACAGAGCCGAAGCAAGCAGATGGCTCATTGTGATTAGTACTTTGGTAGCACTGACATCACACATAACCTGGAAGATATGCAGAACACAATAATAAAAAGCAGTGGATTAAGTCATGACCTCAGCAAAAGCATATTAAGCCGCTGAGAAAACCTGTTTGGAAAACTGACTTCCGGTCCGGGATGCTCGTTTGTGTTGGGATGAGGCTCCTGTCAGTCATCTTCCAGGCCCTGTTCACAACTGGCATTAACATGCATCCTGCACAATAGGATCACACGCGGACAGCCGAGACGTACAGCCGTTCACACCTGGCATTAGGAATGCGTCTCCAGCGGCCACTTGTGATCGGATTTCATTCATCGTTTCTGCTGGAGGAAGGCTGTCATGCACATTTATTACACCAGTCTTCTGCTACATTTATTTTCAGGAAGAAAGATCCCACAAATCATCCCTCGTGTACCTGTACAGACCGTTTCAAACGTTTTAATTGCATGGTCTGCTAAGAAAACTTCTAAATGAATGAGAGAGGAGATGAAAAACGTAGATATGAAAAGCAGCTGCTTTTGTCTTTGTCCGTTAGCCTAGCAGCAGAGAGCTCTACCGTTCAGTCTGATGACTGCATATTGAAATGATTACATATTTTCCGGCTGGGGCAATGACGCAGTTGATCAGTCGGTCCTTCGTTGTGGTCCGGGATGCATCTAGTCACATTCGCATTCACAGTGTGGAGATTTAAAAGGACATTTGTAAAGACCTGTCATAGAAGCCGCCCTTCTAGGGGATTTAGGTAAGTTATTAAGGTCTTAACATAGACTAAGGTCTATAGACACGTTATGGTCATGTGACGTACTATTGCTCACGCACAATTTTTAGTGCGACAGCCATGCATACATCATGAAGACACTCCCATCTCTGCAATTTATCCTCCGGCAACTTTACTTAAGAGAAATACTGGATATCAGGAAATCTTATTCTGTAAGCAAAACACGGCGTAATCTTTCCAGATGTGGGAACGTGCAGTCCATAAAACTTAATGAAAAGATGAAATCGGAAAGGGCTGAACTCTCAGAGAAACACTAGTAATAATTACATTACGCCACCTCCCCATTTACAGCCAGTCCGAATAGAGTTTTAAATCACCCCCTCAGTATTCTCCCCTTCCACTCTCAGTTTTTCTCTCCCATATCATTATGTCGACTCATTTGCATTCTTCGGTGCTCTCTTTAGACTTCTACACATATTAAAAAATATTTCAAAGCTGTGCCTAACTTATCAAAAAGGGTTCACCAACAATTTCAGTAATAACTTTCTTCGGAATCTTGTTCTTCGTGGTGAAAATTTCTTCGACGATGTTAGTGCATAATAAATACACCGACAAGAACATCATAACAAACAGTAATAAAGATAACGGAGCTCCTACCCTTTTCCAACTCACCAATGCGCCGCACTGCACGGGAGGCCAGGAGCGTGATGGACTGCTTCATTTAAAAAACGTTATTAAAAAACAATTAGCTCAATGATGTGGGAGCATTAGGAGACGATGTATGAGACTGGCTTCGCTTAACGGGTGGACAACTCCTGGCCACTTCATCAGGAGCCATCGTATGGGGTAAAGCAAGCACAGAGGGTGCCTTAGGGACATAATGAGTAAATACTGTAAATGGGTAAACCTTGTGAGTAAATAAATAACACTAATGAGCATCATAATAGCCTTTAGGGAACTGGACACAATGAATAAAGTGTTTATTACTTCAGCACAAGCAGAAGGGCAAACCAGGTAAGGTCTTCTAAGGTTCAGAAAACCTCACAGGTTAGAGCTATTACAGCACTGTGACTGGAATAGACTGGAAAATGCCAAATGTTAACTAACTATATACATTATTATAGACCAAGATAAGAATTACTGCTCATAAATGAAAGGGTTTTTTGATGTGTATGAGAAAAATGATGTCAAATAAAATGTCTAAGAAAAAATAAAGTCTGTAATATACTGCATATAATCATCTGGTGAGAAATAAAAGAAACATATACACTCACTGGCCACTGTAAAAGGAACGCCTGTGGGCAGGAGTCTGTTCTCATTCAAGCAATTATCCAATCAGCCAATCATGTGGCAGCAGCACAGTGCATAAAATCATGCAGATACAGGTCAAGAGCTTCAGTTAATGTCCACATCAAACATCAGAAAGGGAAAATAAAATGTGTGTTCTCTGTGACTTTGGCCATGGTATGGGTTTTCGCGCCAGACAGGTTGGTTCGAATATTTCAGAAATTGCTCGCTTTTGAGACACTGGAGTTTACACAGAATTGTGGCTTTAAATAAATAAATAAAACAGTGAGCAGCAGTTCTGTGGGAGAAAACGTGCTGTTGATGAGAGAGGTCAGAGGAAAATGGCTAGACAGGTTTGAGCCGACAGGAAGGCTACAGCACCTCAAATAAGCACTCTTTACAACCATGGTGAGCAAAAAAGCAACTCAAAATGCACAAATTGCCAAAACATAAGGCACAGGCTCACCCAAACTGGACAGCTGAAGACTAGAAAAATTTTCTGGACTTTTGCCAGTGTTCAATTATTCGGCTTCACTGAATGAATGCATGAATGTGCAGGTGTACAGGTGTTCACATTAAAGTGGATAGTGAGTGCATATTACCTCTTTAAACTAATTAAAAGTATCAGTTAATACTGGTGCTCATATTGATCAGGTGTGTGGTTTTCAATTAGGGCTCTATAATATGCACAATGTGGACAAAACAGACCAAATCGTACATATTGCATTCATTTATTTCAGCAATTAGAGCTTATATAATACGGATATGCTCACATTTGTTGTTCTTCTAGAGAATGTTGTGTCTGGGACAAATGGCAATAAAGTTAAAGTGCTTCACAACAAATATAACCCCCAAAACACTACGGTTAGAACTGCAGAATTTAGGCCAGCGGTCTCTGCACCATAGCCTTCGTGAGCTCAGGTCACTTGGTTACAACCACAGCCTCCGCTACATTAGTTAGCTTATGCAGCTGAGTAATTAGCACTGTAGCATTTGCTGAATTAATATTTTCTAGGCAGGGGATATTTCCGGCAAATGTACTATTCAAATTTTTTAAGGCATCACTAGAATAAGATCTGAATGTCTGCACTGCCATTCAAACATGCATGAAAAAAGATGACATGTACACCACAAAACATTAAGGCTTTATCTGAAGCTTTACCTGTTTCGAATGCGCAGTGTGGCAGGAGGAATAAAGTACACTGAGCAACACTTAACATGCCACAGCTGACATGTACTATCACATCCCACTTTTATACTTTCGACATATTTGCACGGCAGTGAATTAAATTTTTAGGGTATATTAGCCAAGATAACACTATCTTTACTGTACAGCCACACAGTTAGATGCGGGAGAGAAAAATCGCTTTGCACTAGCTAAACCACTATGTCTTTAAAGAGACAAACAGATTTTATGCCTTGCAACTGCAATTCAAGTTTAATCTAACTTGAGCTGGACCCAGGGGCGGTTCTGGGGGGGAGGGGGGGTGCAGTCCAGTGCCCCATGCCAGCAAGCTCGGGTGCCCCCAAGTCTGGAATCGTATTACACCGAAACAAGCAATTTTGGGTGCAATGCACAGTTTGTCCTGCGGGTGGCAGTAATGAAACTTTTGTGCCAAGCACAGATTACGCAAGCAAGCGCGAATGCCCGAGTACCATGCCGCGTCTGTATGCTTCAGAGAGTTTCAAATCTACATCATACAAGTAAAATGTGAAATAAATGTTTTTTTCTGAAAGGGAAATACCTGATAATGTTACAGGCTCATGTTAATGTTGGGATGTTTTACATTTATTAATGTTTTATTTAGTTTACAATATGCAGAAAAGTGCCTAAATGTGCATACATGCTTAATTGTTATAATTGTTTTTGACTACAAAATTTGTTGTCAAATAAATGAACATGAAAATCATTTGAGTTGAACTTATTTTATTAGCTTATTTGCTTATAAAACAGAGTGATATATGACAGTGAAAAGTGACTGAAAAATAATCCTGAAAATAAATGTTAGTGTGCCACAAGTGGCCCTGCCTGGCCCCCCAGTTAGTGTACTCTAGATCCGCCACTGGCTGGACCCCATTTGCAGCTCGCCGTTCGAAACTCAAACACAGAGATATGGAAAGAAATCTCAGGCTGTACAGGTATAGAAAAAATTATTTGATTTGCAGCACTGAATCATTTACAGATTTACTGGGACACTGAGCAACGTGTTAAGCGAGACAGATACCATGGCATGGTAACGAGGGTGGTCCTATGCCTTATTGTAAAGTTCACAAAACTGCATGTGGAAAGTACACTGTCTCTTCAACAGCTTTCAGACTCGCAGATGTTCCAGAGCTGAGCAAAGAGCAAAATGCTTATAACCTGTAGTAGCTACATGCCTTGCAGAAACAAACACACACCCCAACTGTTCCTGTCCTCCACTGCAGTAAGGCGGAGGTGAGGGGATGAGGGGCCCATGGGAGCTACACTGGCAGGGTAATACAGAGAGGAGTGGCACAGCTCCACTGGCTTTCTGTCAGCGGCAGCGCCATGTGCCAGCACACCCGCCGAGAGTGTCTGCCTGTCTCTCATGAGCCACCTCGTCCACGTGCACGCACGGACACACACACACACACACAGGTCATTACTCTCTGACAGGAATTGTCCTTTGCTGTCTGCTCTTCCAGTAGGGACACAGAGCCATTGTGATACAGGGGAAATGGAGTAATGTTAGTGAGTGTGTGTGTGTGTGTGTGTGTGTGTGTGTGTGTGTGCGCGCGCGCACAAACAACCTGTGAGTTAAGACAAGCTGCAAGCACTGAGGTGTCCCACAGAAGCTTTTGAACCGTCTGTCCATCAGCTTCCACTCACACACAAAGTTGCAATTCATCAGAGAAACTATAGATATGACTAGTGCGCGCGCACCTCTCTAGGGCATGATATTTAAATATTCTTGAAATGGAGCAAGATGAAAATTACAGCTGATAAGACCTAAGGAATGGATCTGTCATGGAACTATTTTTGGAACAACAGAGAGAGAGAGAGAGAGAGAGACAGAGAGAGTGAGAGAGAGACAGAGAGAGAGAGAAAAATTGCAAGCTCTGAAGGTGAACTTTGAAGTGAGAACTTTGTACCAAACATCAGAAGAGTTCAAATACACACAGCAACACACACAGACACACACACACACACACAGACACACACACCTCATCTGGCAGGACTGATGCAATGTCTACACACTTGTCATTTTGCCATTTCACATCTGTTCTTCCTGAATCACATAAGAATGTGACCCAAAAGAAAAGGACAAAAGTCATTTCATTTGACTTATTATTTTTTGTTTCTATTTCTTGTTTTCAAGGGCAGGAGTCAATTTTACAGATGAATGCTGTCCATCAAGGTCTCACTGGATGACAATCAGCTTTGTAACATGGGGTGACAGAGGAAGAGTGTGGAACGAGGGATAGAGCAAGTTGAAAAGTGTCAGCAAACGGAGAATCAGTCAGAGTGACACATGCTCTTTTCTTTCCCTGTCAGGGACTAATAGGAGAGCAGCCGTTACAAATTACCCACCGATTTGGCTGAGGATGACACGGGCCAGGGGCAGAGAGAGAGTGCGCGTGAGAGATGGAGAGTGAGACAGAGAGGGAGAGATGGAAAGGTGGACTAGAGCTCTGCTCCTCTAGCCCTCGGCTCTCTCCGTGTGACACAGAACAATCAAGAGGGTGGAAAGCCAATTTCCTGCCGAGACTGGGGAACATTATCGCCATAATCCTGGAGATGGAGTGGAATACGAGTGGCGATCCTGGAACGCGTCAGTCTCTGTCAGCCCATGTTCATTGGTGCATGATGGGGCACATCTGGTCTCGCTGAGGTGAAGACTGAGCTCACCGGCACTGAAACGGCTCACCCGCTTCTCATCAGCTGTTTCAGAGCAGAGGAACGTGAAGGGTGCTGAAGAAAGCTTTTTAATATGCATCTAGAGTAACTCTGCATTTTTGAGTACACACTCAATCAGTTCTAGATTTGACAGCGGTGTCGTGCCAACGCTAACACGGGCAGCTGGAGCTCTCCCCTCCCAACCATCCACTTCTGCAAATCTGGGGCTGCTGCAGAGCACGGCCAAAAATAAACATGAAACCATTCAAATATATAATCTAATCAATTATTAAGTGACCTTCAGATGGATCCAAATATGGCACTTTATCCACAACAAACAGTTTTGCAGAAACTGATAAAGACATCTAAAATAGGATTAGTATTAAATAAACAAATATTAACCACAGCAAAAGACTGAGGAATCTAGTTCTATTCTTTCAAATTACTAGTTTTTTTTATTTAAAAATCACACAACTGTTCCTGCAGCCACCATGTCTCCACGTTCTTACAAAAACCTTAGCCAAGAACCAAAGCCAGGTTAATTAAGAATACTTCCCGTGTGCCAGAACGTTCAGGTCCATCTCTTCTGAACCCAGCGGAGGGTGCACGACCAAAGCATCAATTTCATTGGCGGACAACAGAGGTGAGCTTTGGCTCTTCTGAAATCCATATTACACAAGCACAAGTTAATTATTAATTCATATGATTACGCGGAGACCACGAGTTGTCAGATGGATTGGAGAAAGAAGCAAAGCAATCAGATGATAAAATGAATCAAAAATGGTATTATAGAAGTCTTGGTGTTCTCTGCCTTTCAGATCAAGATGCATCTAGTTGAGTCTGGCTGAAGAACAAAGCTTTAAGTTGGCAAAATGACCCAGTGCCTTGAAAAGCAAAAGTCACACCACGTCAAGTCATCTGACCTCATTTTCAAAAACCTTTATCCAGTCACGGATATCAGAAGAAACAAACAAACTTGCTGATCTAGTTAGTCTAGTTTGTGGGTTTTCCTGCCATGGCTTATTCTTGCTGGAAGAATCTGAAGAACAATTTACGGGTTTGATTCTGGGACTCAAACCGTTTTTCCCCGTCTGAGAACGGAACTAGGACACTCTGTTTTCTTAATTGAATGAAAGCAACAAGGACAGAAAAAGCACACAAAAACCATAAAGGGGCACGAGGAAAAGGAATGTTCGGTTAGAGCCATTAATACTGCTCCTCAACAACTCCTGTCACATAAAGGCCCTGTCACATCAAGCAAAGTCCCGAGATTCTGAGCTGGAAATATGAGTGGGAATCTTCACTTGACTTACAGTTTGATTCAATTACAATTCAGGGGGTTAAAATTAGATTAAAGAGATTAGATTAAAAAGATTCTCAAATGCACCTCAATTACAATTTTCTACACATGGATTCTTTTCTTGACCCACATTTCTCACCAACTCCTTTACTCATACTTTTGTGTTGCTGTACAACGTTATATGGCCATACAGTGTATCTGAGAGGATATATGACGTATGTGTACAAATTTCCTGCCAATTCCAACCCCTCACGTAATCACCCCTCACCCCAAATCACCCCTCACGTAACACTGACTATGACTTACAATTACAGGATTGTCAGGGCAACTCACAGCAGCTCAGGAATATATTATAGAGTTTTTTTATCCCCTGACTCAATAATTATGGGTTGTTTCCCTAGCCACTGCAGCTTTAAATGAAGACATGTAAAAGCATCTGTAAGGTTGGTTTGCTTTATGTTTTTAACTCACTAAGTAGTCAATACAAGTAGCTAACTATAGCACACAGCTTATGATGCATTTTGCTCTAAACTTTGACGAAAGAAAAACACTCGATCTACTCCGTTTTGAAACTCGGTATGAAAAGTTCACAGCCTGTGTGTGCGTTACAAAACGAGGAGGTCTGGTGTTGCGTCTGCACCAAAACGTACAGAGTTAATGTTAGGTCGGAATTTTTAAACAAAATGACAAAAATCCTACATTTGCATACATTTACCTAATACATAATATACATTTATATAAATGTCTTCAGCTCATCTAGCTGGGTAGCAGTACAAACACGATTTAACAACCCCAAATTAACATCATCTTCATAATGATAGCCACTTATAGTTTCTACCACTGCATTGTTTTCTTGCCCCAAATTTTCCATCAAATGGCAATTTTAATGGAAAAAAAACTGAACCATTTGTTATGCTGTTCTTGAATCAGAATACTCTAGTATTTTTAACCAAATCAAACCCACAGACTTCCCTGTACTGACAAAACTTTTTTTATACAATGCTTTAATGAGTGCTTGAGTCAAAGGTATTTGTGAATTAAGCTCTAATCTGTACAATTCATCCTTTTGAAGATGAAAAATTTTAGTTTATACACGAACATAGAAGTGTTTCATTTTCCATGTGCTCGAGTATCAACATCAAAAAGTTTGGTCACTGAAAGTTAGAGGAAATCTGGATTTGCATTAAACAGTCCTCTATATTTAAATGTTAACCAAGAGCACACAGGCTAGGCTTGAGAGACAATGTGCAATATGCCATTGTCCTATTGCGCCCCTTTGTCTGACTGACGAAAGCATCGCTCATAGGTTTGGAGAGGTGTAGGCTGCAGTGACGCTCACTCGGGAGAAATGGAAGATGGCCTGGTCAGAAATGTGTAACTTGTACACCTTATGTCATAACAGCAAATAAGAATCAGAGGCAGGTCACTAGTCGGCTGTAGCTGCTAGTCGCTAGCATTAGCTTCTAGTCAGTCTTTTTGGATTCAGGTCAGAAATGTTTGCAAAACTGAAGTCGGAACTGCAAATCATCCTAACAAGTTATCAGCTTTAACAAAGATCATTTTAACATTGGAAAAAAAATTGTATGAACAGTTTGTGCATGTGTTCTCTGTTGAGCATCAGTGGAGATACTTATTGAATTCTTGTATAGAAATGTAGCGCTGATAAACACCACTTCTTCTTCTTTCGGCTTTTCCCTTCAGGGGTCGCCACAGCGAATCATCACTCTCCACCTATCCCTATCTTCTGCATCCTCAACACCCGCACCCACTAGCTTCATATACTCATTAATTACGTCCATATACCTCCTCTTTGGCCTCCTGCCTGGCAGCTCCATGTCCAACATTCTCCTACCAATATACTCACACTCCCTCCTCTGAACATGTCCAAACCATCTTAATCTGGCCTCCCTAACTTTGTCCCCCAAACGTCCAACATGAGCTGTCCCTCTGATGTACTCGTTCCTAATCCTGTCCAACCTTGTCACTCCCAAAGAGAACCTCACCATCTTCAGCTCTGCTACCTCTAGCTCTGACTCCTGTCTCTTCCTCAGTGACACTGTCTCTAAACCATACAGCATGGCCGCTCTCACCACTGTCTTGTACACCTTCCCCTTGATTCTCGCTGATATTTTTCTATCACACAGAACTCCAGACACCTTTCTCCACCCATTCCAACCTGCCTGCACTCGTTTCTTTACCTCTTTCCCACACTCTCCATTACTCTGGACTGTTGACCCCAAGTACTTAAACTCGTTGTGTCATTTTTTAATTTAATGTCTTCTAAGTGAAAACGTTCTATGCATGGAAGGCTAGCATGGCTTTATCTGTTTGGTAAGCATAGACAAGAGAAGCCAAGATGGTTTTGTTGCTCTGCTCCATAGTCATATAGGATACAAATTTTTGTCAATCTTAAAGCTTCAGTCAGCATGTTTTCCCACATTTAAATCGTCCAACGTTAATAGCTATCGTGATAGAAGGAATCGATCAGCGATTTCCGATATTATCATCAATCGCCTCAAGCCTAATGCAGGTTTCCATTAGAGATGAGTTTTCTATCAATGCTTGTCCATGGTAATTGCATATAGGATACAGACATGGTGGAGAGAGATTAGATAGAAAAACACTGGAGTATCCCATTTACTCCAATCAGAGTAACCACAGACAATGCACTTAATAATGAATGCAATCAAACCACTGGTTCGGGACCACAGACTGCATTTTATGCCTATGTCCCAAACCATTCAGGCAAAAAATGTTATTTATTTCAGAGTAGTCAGCTTCAAAAAGTGGTGACATTCCTCCAACGATGCACAACAGCTGCAAACGTGCTGAAAACCAAGCAGGAAATGCTAAAATTGACCATCCACAAAGTAATTTGATTCACAGGGAAAGAGCACTGGAGCTAAGATTTACGTCCCCTCACCCACCTTGGCGAACCAATAAGAGAAAACCTACAATGATCAAACCAGTGTGAACATGATTATTATTATTTATACTATTAAGGTGTTTGTACTGTTGCCTAAATTGCATTAATTAAAAGCATTAGTTAATTAATGCTTAACAGAGTAATGAAAAGGCATATCCTTTGAACACAACACTGCTTCACAAATCTATGACAAATATATAAATAAAATAAAATAAGAAACTATTATTTGTGCTCTGTATACTGACCAGGACGTAGAAATTCTGTAGTGTAAAAGTCCCTGCACAAGACAGGGTAACTTCTCTGTCAAAGTTTAGCAGTTTTACTCTTCTGGTTTAAAAAAAATAAAATAAAATAAAATAAATAAATAAATAAATAAAAAATAAAACATTAAAAAAAAAAGGTCACTTTTGGCCAGTTTTGTATAAACCAAAACTATTTGGTGGCTGAAATTTTAGTGCAGCCCTAATTATCACCAAAACACTGTTTTCATTGTTGAGTATTAAATAAAGTGGTCAAATAAAATTTAACAGAAGGAACATAATTAGAAAAAAAAGGATTTGTGAATCATTAATAATAATAATAATAATAAAAAAAAAATAAATAAAATTTCAAATTTTATTGGTCACATACACAACCATAATGCTTTTTTCGATTGTCCAAGATATAAAAATAGAATTCACATAAACCAGAATTTACTTGTATACATGTAGGAAAGGGAAAATATAGAAAAAAAAAGATATGATTGTCAGGGATACAAAGGTTGGTGGCAGAAAGGGCCCGAATGGCCTGTGGGAAGAAGCTCCTCCTCATGCTCTCTGTGTTGGCCGTCAGGGAGCAAATGCACTTCCCTGACCGCAATACAGAGAAGAGTCCATTGCTCGGATAGCTGAGGTCCTTCATTATCTTCCTGGCCTTGGTCCAGCACGGCTTGCTGTAGGTAGAATGCAGAATAGGGAGCTCAGTGTGGATAATGCACCTATCCTGCTTGGTGCTGTTCCCAAACCAGGCTGCGATGCTTCCCATCAGAAGCTCTCGATGGTGCAGGTGTAAAAGTTCCTTAGCGCCTTAGAGGGCAGTTTAAAGCACTAGCTTAAGTGTCTAAGGTGGTAAAGATGGTGATGGGCCTTCACCAGGGTGTTAATGCGACAGGACCATGACGAACACCAAGGCTTGGGAAACTGTCCATTCTCTCCACTGGGGCCCCAGTGACCTTTAGGGAGGGGTAGCCCCTCTCCTGCTTCATGCTGAAGTCCACTATCAACTCCTTTGTCTTGCTGCCGTTCAGGAGGAGGTTATTCTCCTCCTGGCACCAGCTGTCCAGGCTTTTAATCTCCTCTAGGCAGGCCTTCTCATCCTTATCAGAGATCAGGCCCACCACAACAGTGTCATCAGCAAACTTGACAATGGTGGCAGAGTTGGAAGTGGCCACACAGTCATAAGTGTACAATGAGTACAGCAGGGGCTCAGGACACAACCCTGGGGGGCTCCAGTAATGAGGGAGGGTGAGATATGCCTGCCCACCCGTACTGCTTGTGGTCTGTCTGTCAGGAAGTTGGAGATCCACTGACACAGGGGTGGGCTAAGTCCCAGGTCCTCCAACTTGGTGGTGAGTTTGGAGGGAATTATAGTGTTAAATGCTGAACTGTAATCAAACAGCATTTTAACATAATTTCCCTTTGTGATGTCCAGATGGCTCAGGGCTGTGTGTAGGAGGTGTGTGATGGCATCCTCGGTAGAGGAATTGGGACAGTATGCAAACTGTAATGGGTCCAGGGTGTCAGGTAATGATAGTCGTTGAGGTAGGCAGGCTGGGGTTTCTTTGGGACAGGAACAATAATGGACTGTTTGAAGCATGTGGGGATTATCAACTGTTCCAGGGAGAGGTTGAATATCCCAGTGAACACCAATGCTAGCTGGTCAGTGCAGGCTCTAAGGACCCGACCCGGGTTGCCATCTGGTCCTGCTGCCATCTTGGTGTTCACTCTCCTGAAAGCCTTCCTCATGTCATGCTCCAAGATGATGAAAGCGCTTCCGCATGCATACTGCCACTAGCACTGTTAGTGCTGTGAGCACTGCTAGCTCTGATATCGCTGATAGAACCGAAAGCGATGTTAGCGATGACACAAACGTAAAAAGTGTTCAGCTCGTCTGCCAGAATCGCCCACTTTCACCGTTCTAGAGGATGGCGTTTTATAGTCCATTATTGTTCTCAGGCCCAGCCACATGCTCCATTTTCCAGATAAATCCCACAACCGCTTCTGTAAACACAAGGTCATCAGAACGATGTCATCAGAACATACATGCTACCTCCCTCTGAACCAGAGCTTCCTGTTTCAACCTTTGTTTGTATCTAGGCATGAGGAAGATGGCAAACGATGGTGGAGACTGTGCCTTGACTGTGCCTCGTCTCTGAATGGAGCGTAGCAATGGTCCAGTATCCTTTCGCCGCTGGTGGGGCAGGTGATGTGTTGGCGGAAGTTCAGCACTGTTAAAGTCCCCCGTGACAATGAGCACAGCGTCCTGGTGATGAGTCAGGTGTTGAGTGAGAGCCTTATGTATTTCACAAGGCAGTGTCCGTGTCCGCCTGAGGTGGAATATAAACAGCACTGACTATGACCGAATTAAATTCATGAGGAAGGTAGAAAGGGCGACATTTAATGGTCAGGACCTCCAGGTTGGGTATGCAGCAGTGTGTGAGAGGAACAACACTCATGCTGTTGCACCAACTGCTGTTTACCATCAGACACACTCTATCACCCCTGGACTTCCCTGACTCCACTGTTCTGTCCATGCGATAAACCGGGAAGAAATCGGCTAGCTGGCTGGCATGGACCGGTACCACTGGGTTCAGCAATGTCTCAGTGAAGCAGAGGAGCTTGCAATCTCAAACGTCCCTCTGGAACTTAACCATGGCCCTTAGGTTGTCGAGTTTTTTTCTCCAGAGACTGGACGTTGGCTAGCAGGATGCTAGGCAGGGGAGCACCGTGTGCACAAGCCCTCTGCCTGTTCCTGATGCCACTACAAAATGGCTGAATCCAAAAATAACGCACTATGTTGATTACCGAACAAATCCATACACAGTAAATGTCTTGTTGAGGACAGGCTCTGACAGTTGAAGAGAAAAGACTAATTACTAATCTATTAAACTGAAAGGGAATAGACATGTAAACTGATAACTTTATCAGAATCAGTGTGTGCTCTGCGCATGTGTGTTTGAGTCACAATGTGTTCCTTGTGCAGTAAAACTGTTGTGTAACAACACACAGCTCCTGTTAAAGATTATAATATATTAAAATAATTGTGAAGTTAGGCATCAAACGAACATTTTAAAGCAGATTAAGGATGGGGATTGACCTCAATAAAAAGTTGACTCAGCATTTGAAATTCATCAGCTATTCAGTGAGGATGCAGAACATACATACAAGCTCTATTAAAAGCTTTTACTTCTTATGTAGTTGGTAACATCAGCCAAAGTGTAAAGGCATATTACCGACGGATAAAGTGTGTATTTATGTTATTTTATACAACTATAGCATCCATGCGCTTGAATGCGGAGACAGAAATCATTTAAAACTCATTAACAGCACAAACAGCGTGATTAAAAAGCTGAACGCGCCTAGTCAGACTCATGCGCTCCTCATTATGATAACATTGAAACAGCATGAGCATAACTTTGGATCAGATTACAAGTAGCGTGCATATTAGATGAAAACTGTCCATTTTAGGATGCATATAAACAGTTCATTGGGAATCTAAAATTAAGTCGTCCAATTTCTGCATGTAAATATAGCTAATGAAAACATCATGATTGAAAGGTATTGCGAACCTTTCACTTGGGCAGCAGGCTCGGCTTTCATGTCATCGGCTATATCATTTCAGCACAACACAGTTCCTTTTAGCTACACTAGTATACTATATTTATTATTACACAACAGTTAGTTCTGGTCCACTAATTAGACTGGAGTAGTGGTGTTCCAAGAGTGCTGATATTTAGTATAACATAACCGGTACATTTCACTGTTTGTGTTAGCTACATAAAATTCCAACTCTAGCAATAGTTCATTATATTGAAACCTAGCCTTACTGTCAGTCAATCTGTGCATTGGCATGGCAACGCACAACACTATCCAGCTGTGCCTTCTTTGGGAATTATTTTTCATTAATGGAGAAAAACGAACTAAATATTTGCCCATGCTGTGTCTGAAATGTCAGTTAGACGATATTAATTTCTTGTTCATAGAACTGCTGTATAAAAGCAATATCATTTTCACAAGCGGACTTCTTACCTACCTACGGCTGAATCACCACCGCGCTGATATTCAGTACACCAGCATGCTTGCGAGCGTGATATTCAAATTCCAATCCATCCGAGTGTTTTCATAAAATCTTTTTAAGTAACGCATTTTGATATACAGATGAGCATGACGATTCAGTGGGTCTGCATATCTGTTCATGGCTTCATCTGGTGACTTCTAGCGCCTATTTGAGCATGCACTAGCTACTTTCCCCTGAAAAGAGCTGGTAACACTGTAGGGTCGCACGGTGTACCGGTGCTTTGGTAGTATCGCCATATTAATACTTCAAAACACCAGCGATGCCAATGTATTTTTTTTTAAACGGTAGTACCGCAAGTAATGTTGTACGTGTATCAGTTAATACTCTTGTCCTAAAATGACACCTCACTGCTTTTGCAAAGGTTAGTGATACTTCATTTAACCTAAATACTTTACCTTAATCTTTAAAGATTTCTTGGTTGATAGTAAGCGAGCTAACGTTACACTATCTGCTGTGTATAAATAATACAATTAGCCGTATTTGCTAGTAAGCGAGCTAATGTTACGCTAACCGATGTGTGTGAATAATTAAATTAGCCGTGTTTGATAGAAAGCGAGCTAACATTATGCTAACCGCTGTGTGTAAATAATAAAATTAGTCAACAATTTATTAATTAGAATTACTAAATAATAAAATTAGCTGTGTTTGATAGTAAGCGAGCTAACGTTATGCTAACCGCCATGTGTAAATAATCAAATTAGCCGCGGTTCATAGTGAGCGAGCTAACATTCCCAATTTTATGATTTTTTTTTTTTTTTGGAAATTCAGATGTTTATTCCTAACGTCGTGTACACTCTGAGGACAATTTCCATTCACATGATTTCATTGTTCTGGGGAACGACAGATGAAATATGTGGCACACAGTATTACTTGTATGAGTGCTAACTGTATGATTGTTCTTGAGTTTTTTCCAATAGCCAGTTATTCACTCTAATTAAAAAAAGTAATTACTAAATGAAGAGGAAAATTTAGTTTGTCTGTTTTCATTTGTGTCTATGTATTTCTGTAAATTTGGTTCACTTTGTAGATTTGAAGCTGGTAGAGCGACGTTTAGGGTATCGCGATACTTCAGGTGGTATAGTATCGTGAGCTACGTTTAGAGTATCGTGACGACTCTGCTGTAACACTGCCTTGCTGGAGAAGTTCTGATGAAAGCGTTGCATCATCGCTTGACTCCCGGCTTCAGTAACAGCACAGCTCTGTTTTTCAGCTACACCCAAAGCCCCCAGCACAACGCCACCATTCTGACCGGCAGAGATAAAAGTACCAGCACTGACCTGATAAGTTAATACATTCCAGAGACTCATTCATTATCGCATTCGCTATTGAGTTAAAGCTAGGTGCAGACTTGCAGTTTTGAAACTTCGTGTTAGCTTACTTAGCTAGCAGCGAAACTAATACACGCGACGGGACGCGACACGTGACAACGACAATCTTTTCACCAGCAAAGAAAGACATCGTTGTTCGTGCTGCAGAAAAGAACAGCTAAAATGTTTCACTGGGTTGCTTTATAAGCTTGTGACTGTTCTTATGTGTAACCCAGTTAGCTAACAGCTCCAAAGGCGAGCTAGCAGGCTAACCCTGGAGCAGTAATGGAAGAGAGTTTAGTTCGTTTGTAATTAACAGCGTTTTAAACATGCACTTGCTGTTAACTGAAGAGAACAAAACTCCACTCAGACTGCTGATAAAATCCTACCGTTAGGCCAGCTGGCTAACACACAGACAGCAAAGCTACTACAGCAGAATAACAATCAAACATGCTTTAATCCATAACCATCAAAATGTCTTATTAACAGCGCCTAATTAAAAATAAAACATGCTTTATACTCACCCTGACTAAATATCTCAGTGGCAATGTCAACATGATAACGTGGTGGAAAAGCTCCAAGCAGCCAGGTTCTCTGCTGTCTACACACACACACACTCACTCATATATACACACATACAAGACCCGACAGCCAGCGCTAGTAGAGTTCGCAACGTGCAAGGGCTTCATGGGAATTGTAGTTTCTGTCATTGCATAGCCTCTGCGAGCCAATCCACGTGGCATCCTATTACATCGTACACCACTGATAAAATGTCAAGACTGCAAATGACAAGAGTGGAAAAAAAGTGCATAACTCTTCATTCCTTCATTTTTAGAAACCTCTTCATCCTGGTTAGGGTAAAGGTGGATCCAGAGCCTCTCCTGGGAACACTGGGCCTGAGGAGGGAATACACCCTGAAAGGGATGCCAGTGCATTGCAGGGCACCATGCGCGCGCACACACACACACACACACACACACACACACTCCTGGGCCACACTCCTGGGCAAAAAAAAAAAAAGAAAATTCACTTATATAATCTTCTTGTACACAAAGGTAAAATTATGATAATGATTAAAATGTTTGATGTAAAATTCAAACTAACACATGTCTGACTGGGTGTACAAAATTTTCCAAAAATATCTTCTGGCATGTTTCTTTTTTTCTTAAAAGATTAGCCATTATTTGTTTATCTGCCACACCTGATGCAGCCCATTCTTTGATTTAAAGAAATCAAAGGGAAAAGCTCTCCCATACTAATGTCCTTTATCAATTTGTTTAATTCTTGCTAATTTCCTGACCAATGATTTGTTCTAAAGACCATTAAAAGCTTAATATTTTGCCATTGGTTGGCCCATTTTTATTTTTTTTTTTGATTGCCCAGGAGTGTAGGGCAATTTAACATAGCCAATCCACCTACTGGCTTGTTTTTGAGGGGTGTGAGGAAGCCAGTAGACCAGGAAAAAACCAGCATGGACATGGGGAGAACATGTATAGAAACACTATACAGAAAGTAACCCGAGCTCAGGATCAAAACAGGGAACCTGGAGCTGTGAGGCAGTAATGCTACCTGCTGTGCCACCATGCCACCCATCACATAACTATTCCCGAAATTCATATTCCTGTAATCATATAATTTCAAGACCAACTTAGAAACTGTAATTTGCAAACTATGCAATATGGTCTTGTTTTTATTCATTTAATTTCTTTTTCTGTTCAGATGGGTTAGACTCAGAAATGATCCAAGCTCTCAGCCAGAACAGAGTTGCTTTTTTTTTTTTTCCTTACAAAATTAACGCCAAAGACAGAGTTAACAGAGAGGGTGGGTTCACTCGGGGGAGAATGCTTGTTCATGTTTTAGTGCAGTTTGGCTTAAAGGCAGAAACCTCAGCTCCCTTAACACCTAAAGCTAAAGTTTTTGAAAGAACATCTGATTAAACTGTCTTTCTATCATAATATTCATTCATTCATTCATCTTCAGTAACTGATTTATCCTGGTCAGACTCATGGTGGATCCAGAGTTTATCCCAGGAAAGCTGGGTGTGCAGTGGGAATGCGATGGGATGCCAGTCCTTCACAGGGCACCATGCACACTCACACATTCATACACTCACTCACACCTAGGGCAATGGAGCATAACCAGTCCACCTACTAGTATGTCTTTGGGAGGTGGCAGGAGGCTGGAGAATCTGTAAATGTTTAAAATTTAATATTAAAATTTGATAATTGTATTCATAATATTAATATTCGTAATTTCAAGAATAACTTTCAACATTGAAATGCAGTGTATCTTGTTATTACTTTTTTTTTTTTAGTAGTTGCATGTTTCTAGCCCAAAAATGAGCTCAGCTCCCAGTCAGAATAGGGTTGTTCAACTCTATCTCGTCTCTCCTGAAAAGTAACTCCCAATGCATAGATTCAGTTGAGAGGATCTGAGAAGAAATACTCAGTAATCAGCAATTAATTTAAACACAAAATTCTGAATAAACCAATTAGGACATTTCTTTCCAAGCCAGTGACCGCTGTCTGTGAAACCCTGGCTTAGTGTTGTAACAGTGCCAGAATTTTAACTTTGATACCAATTTCAGGTGTAAAATAGCAATTCTCAACACCTAAATATCATGTCCAAAAATGAAAGGCATACACACACACACACACACACACACACACAGAAGACACTGAAATCCTAAATTCTGTGTGTACCAAAACCCAGGCAAGTTATTGTTTTGTGAGCATTAATATCAGAGGTTCCAAAAACATGCATTTATGTAAAGGTAGTTATAGCAGTTGTAGTTATAGCCCAATACAGTACAACTGCACACTGCACCGCTTGTTAGTTTTTCACAAGCAGCAAGAGATGGCACAGGGAGCAGAGGGAGATATTCACACCTCATGCAGTGTACACTGTGCATGTTAAACAGCATCAATTCATAAGTCTGTCTTGTATCTCTGTTTTGAATACCAGTATTTTATCAGTCTTTTATATAACTTTGAAATCAGGCTATGTACCTTTGAAATTATGCCAGAATTAAACTTTCAATAAAATGTCTAACCTGCCGAATCTAAGCTGAGGTTGCAATGCTTGTTGGCTAGATTTTTTGTCAAGGTGCTCATAATGGCAGTTTTGCTGTGGAGGAAATTTTAACACCTTTTGCATATTGGTGCGTTCACCTGGATAATTTCTTCAGGTTTTAAGTCTTTCATAGCACTTTTGGTCAAACATCAACCTCCTCACTGCTTCCAAAAAGTATATCAGTAAGTACACCATTATGCTAACACTTCCATTATTTGTGTGCTTTGCTTCCTGCTCATTGATAGCCTACTTTTGTATGGGTTACCAATGTAGAGCTGCATGAGGTATTGAAAGTTTGATACCTTTTCAATATGACAGTGTGGCAAGCAATTAAATTCTATAATGTTATATACTTTCACTGCTGCATTTAAATGCAGTTTTCTCGGTTCATATGCATACAGGGGCAGGAGTTGGGCTTCCCTCCATTCCCCTCTATCCCCACTGCGTATGACCTCCTGCAGAACTTTAGCTCATTCCCACAGCCCCCACTCTTCTGACAAGTGGGCCAGTGGCCAAGCATGCCTAAATCAGTCGTGTGTTCTCCCTCAGTACACCGCCACTGTTGCACTTGCTACGATTGCTTGACCACTATGCTCTTTTGATGTTTATTCTCTATCTTCCCATGCATTGCCATTTAGCTGACCAGCAGGCCTGAGGTTAAGTACTGCTAGCATGTTCAGATGCTGCTCATAGCTAAAGTACAATGTTAGCTGACTTGCTAACAACTTATTGGGGTTGGAGCCAAGTTATGTTCACTACCCTCTCTTTCTGTCTGCCAAAAATTTTTCCCTACGTGATTCATTCCTGAACAGATAAGCAGAGTAAGGATCTGAGAAATCTATTGGAGTCACTTTCAAGGTTTGTCAGGCCTGGTGTCAGATGTGACTCAACGGAAATCACTGATTCTTGAAGAGTGCAGGGATGCTTTGTGTGTTGCCGTGTCTGTTGCTGTGTTGAGACAGTTCATATGGCCAGAAAAGTGGCGTCTATACTCAGAAGTGGTGTCCCAGATATGTGAAAGTTTGAGAGGGCCTAGATGGACTTCACTGATGCCAATTCAACTGTGGTTCTCCCTGGTGGAGCTGGATAATCCACTATGTCAGGATGCACTGGCCAATGGCTGGTCTCACTGTCTACTGTACACATTGATCCTGACCATAGTGTGCAGAATTCAGCTATCAGTTAACACAGTCCTGTTTGTGGCCCCGAAGTGGCCTGCAAGAACCTGTTTCTACTGCTGATGTCACTAGTGGACAGAACACCTTGGAAAAAATACAGTACCTATTGTACCAAATAGAAGGTACCTTCGTCCCCCTAAATTTCCTTGGGTTCCTTAAGCTATCACTTCAGCAAAAAGAATGGGAGAACTACATGCTTTGACTATAAGCTCACCTTGCATGTGTTAATTTCCCAGGGACGCTGGAGTGACCTTATTATCTGTCACAATACCTAGAGCCATGCCACTTCAGGTAGTCCCCACTGCTGCTACTTGACCTTCACCATGTACCATCTCCAGGATCTACAATGTAAATAATGTGAGTGTGGCGGTCCTCTCAGAACACCTTTCCAATCAGGTAAGTTGGTTCTTCTTGACAGATGTGGCATAGGTTTTTTTAGGTGGTCTTTCTTTGAAAAGTGTGTAGCCACCAAGGTTCACTGTCATTCAGAACTATCACAGACCCAGTGTAAACTTGGCAAGGAGGTTTCAGGGAACGATGGCCATATGCCAAAGGTATCTAGAGTATATGGCCAAAAGTATGGGGACACCTAACCATCACAATCGTTTGTGCTTGTTGAACATTACATTTCAGAGTTTGTCCCTTCTTTGCTAATAAAAACACTCTTTTGTGAAGGCTTTAAGATATATTTTGGAATGTGGCTGTGGGGATGTCTGCCCATTCAGCCACAAGAGCATTAGTGAGGTCAGGTATTGTCAGGCTATAAGGCCTGGGGCACTGTTGGCATTCCTCTTTCATCCCAAAAGAGTTCAATGGGTTTGGGTAGCTCTGTGCAGGCCACTCGAGTTCTTCAACTCCAACCTTGGAAAACCATGTTTTCATGGACCTCGCTTTGTGAACAGGGGCATTATCATGCTGGAACAATTTTAGGCTAGGCCTCTTAGTTCCAGTGGAGGGAAATCTTAAAGCACACAAAGACATCCTATACAATTGTGTGCTTCCAACTTTGTGGCAACAGCTGGCGAAGGTGCACGCATTGGTGCGATGTTTATTCAGTCAGGGCCATATTCAGAGTTGAGTTTCATAGTAAAGATTTAATACTGAAATTGCACAAAATGGTATTCAGACCTCATATGTAACTACAGACTTATTCAGAGGTTATGTGAGAGTTATGCACAGTGAGAGTTATGCTGAGGTGTGTCTTAGTTACATGTGAGTCTGACCCTGGATGAAAGACCATTTTTCATGCACTATATTGGCTTGAGCAAGGAGCAGTTTGAAAATTTGTTGTTACCACAGTATACCACACTGAGATTTATGTCTTGAGCATTGTAAATACACTCAAAAAAAAAAATTAAATACACGAATATGACACAAGTCCAGCAAAGTTTTTTTCCCATGGAAGACATCCAAGGAGACATCTTAATCAGAGAGATTGCTTATGTGGACTTATGTTGATTTGTGAATAAAATTATGCACAACATTTACTTGAAGTGAGCTGTAAGCATAGCAGATAAGTGCTGCTCAGTCAGCTTATCCTTCAAAATGTCAGCATGTGTCAGCAACTAGGACTAATCACGCAGCTACAAATTGGCAATAAACTAGTAATATAAAGTAATATAATACACTGATATTTTATTAGATATAGATGTTTATGCTTACCATCTTCTCATTTATTTATCATTGTACTAGGCTTTTTTTTTTTAAGTTTTAATACAGTAATACATAATATGTTAATACAGCTTATTATTGAAAAAAAGAATCACTTAAGGTATTGATGTTGTTCCTTAGACTGTTGAAAATGAAAATTACTCTTGTTCTGATGCAGCTCTCTATTGAGAGTGAGAATCACTCAGACTCACCACAAAGTGTGTGGGTTGCTACAAAAGCAAAAATCAGTCTGTAAAATCTGTTGAAGGTAGACAGTGAAATCCATGTTGCTGCTTCACAAATGTCAAGTGATCCTCTCATCTTCACCTAGAATGCCGTAGCTGGTTGAATGGGATTTAATGGAAGAAGGCACCTCTTGCCTGTGCAGTCACTTCCTTTACCCAATGGTCTGCCTTTAATCAGTGGAGCCACTTTATGGTGCTTTCCAACGCACACAAACAATTGGCCTCCAATTCATAGTAAATTCTACATCATGCAGAACCACAGGACCACATTCTCACCTGCAAGCATTGCACATGCCTTTTCACCTCCAGGTGCAGACAGGTTGATAGGCTTATTTATATACTACAACATCAACATCTTTGGTAGGATTTCTGGGTTTGGCCAAAGTGTCACATATTTGAGCTCTGTTCCCCAATGCGGACACTGTGCTCCAACCTCATGCATGCAGTTCACTTCCCTGTCTGGATGTAGTGATGGCCAGTAAAAAGCTGTCTTAAGAAAAAGCCACTTTATGTATGCTTCTTCCATTGTTTTATTGGCAAGTTGCGCAAGCTGCAGAGTAACAAGTCCAAATCCCATTGTGGGATTACTGGTATGAGTGGTGGTCTGAGGCATTCCACGTTAAGAAAAAATTGTTACTAATTTATACACGGCAAGCAAAAAAGGGTCAATCCCCTGTGTGCAGAAAATTCTGCCACATACACTTTTAGGGAAGACCCAGACAGAGATGCTTTTACACCATTATGAAAAACAGACCACTTGTGAACATCCTGGTACACTGGGGTTGCTCCCAGGCGCCATGCCCATAGTTTCAGGTGTGTGGTTTACTGTGCCACCATGACCGGTTCATCTGAAACAGTAGGTCTAGTCTGGTGGGTAGTGGCATGGAGGGCCCATCAACAACCCTGGTCTGTTCAGCCTGAATTGGGCCATCTCCAACACTGGTTGCATAGTCAGTTGAATGCTCTGCATTGTCATCCCTAACAGTGACAGCTGTGGGAAGGCATACAGCTGTCAGTTTTGTCAATCATGTGCCGATGTACCCTGCCCCAAAGCATCTGGATCTTAACCACATTGGGCAGTGAGTTGTCTGCTTTCAAACAGATCAACGTCCACTTTGCTGTAGGTGTTACCAATGAACCGTAGCACATTCTTGTGGATTTGCCAGTCCCTGGGTATAGGCTTGCTGCAAGACACTGCATCCTCTGTCTGATTGTATCGGCCTTGTAGGTACACCACAGAGACAGGTGTGCATCCACTTACTTCCAGAGCTTGTTCACCCACCTCAGCATCACTTGTGATTTTGTGCCCCCCTAGTGGTTGATGTAAATACCACCATGGTTTTTCAGCCCACACGACTACACGAGACCCTTTTAAGGGTTACTGAAAAAGTTATACTACTCGCCACACAGCTTTCATTTCAGGGACATTGACATGCTGTCACTTGTGCACTGATTATGTCCATTGTCAAACTCCATCAGGACTTGGCAGAAAAAATCCTTGACACCTTGCCATAAAATACATAAAAGTTTAGGAAAATTGGCACTTCACACAAGCTATAACCTCATGGATTTTTAAAAAAAGATTTTAAGATTTGTTTTCCTGCATCAGCAGCACCCATTCTGCTATGTGCCAACATAAACAATACACCACGTGTCTTGTTCAGCAACACAGTCAGTTGTGGAAAAATTATTATCAAATATTAGAAATACCGTCAACTACTGTGTACCTCAATGCACACTCTGTGATGGTGCAACTTTTAATAAGGTTAGCAAAAATGAAAAAAGGACTAGAGCACTATACTCAGTGTCCTAAATCCATTTCCTCAACTTCTCAACGAGGTGAGAAGGGGAAAGAGGACATGTAGGACATAGCGGGTGCCCTTTATAGGCTGTACATGTGAGGTCACGGTCATACGGTGACGATTTTGCTATTAGTACACAGCAAGGCTGTCACCTTGTGACCACAACCTCACGTGCAGCCTATAAAAGGCCCCCCCGCTATCTCGCGCCATTTTAGTGCGGATGGAAAAGTATAAGAAAAGATTCCTTTTCAAATTTGTCCATGTGAAAATAGTGACTAGAACTTACTGCTTTAACTGAGTAGGTCTCAGGAAAAGAAATGCATAGTGATTTTGTTCTGAGTTCTTAATTTTTATTTTGAAAGGAAGGATTGCTGAACTTCTTGTAGTACTAGATCTAAGGTTAAGATAAATGACAGTAGGTTTAAGGGCTATGTTACTCATAAAGAAACTGGTACGATGGAAATGGCAATGAGGGCTATGAGGGCTTTTTTCCACAGAAAGTGCTGGTTATTCATTCTTGGCACTGTTAGCAATGTAATTTGCTGATTACTTACACACAGCCTCTTTTTTTTAAACCGATATAGAGACCACTATGTATAATTTATGGTCAAACATTTCAACTTAACAAAATACATACAGACAAACAGACCAGATTTAATTATTTATTTTGTGATAGATTATTTACACACAATTTTTTTTTACACATCATCAAGCAATACTTTATTCACAGACCTGCGACTTCAGTTCTTCTTTAGCCACCTCGTTTCACAGACTAATCGGTTGTCCAGAAATTAAGAGAATATCTTTTGGTGCTTTACTGTGCAAACAAAACAGAATAAAATAAAAGGACTAAAATGAGATGTGACTATACCATGTTCATGTGTCAGCAACTCAGTAACAGCCATTTATTTTGCATCTGGTCAAAATTAAGCCAGAGTATAGAAAAATAATATTTAATTTATATTTAATTGGTTCTTCCACTAGACACATTATGTTAATGGTGATCTCTTTCTTTACACACGTTACTTTTCACTCATCCACTGGTTATCTATAGGGTGGATAAGGGCACAGAGTCTGTACTAATGCATATACATTTTCAAAGATTTAGAATAGCAGCACATCTCCCTTAATCACCCTCATCTCCTCATAATGCACAATTCATTTAAACAACTGGTTGCAATCCAAGTTCTACTATTTAGATAACAGGAGAATCCAAAACAAGATTAGTATTATGATATTATTATGTAGTATTATATTATTCAAATATTGGGAAGAAAGAATGCCCCCTCTTCAATTAATAGACTAATCTAAAATCAAGTGACATTTTGGGCATATGTATATATGTATTTTCTGGTTGCATATGCTGTGTTGAACATTTGCCAGATGTCCCAATGACAACAGAATACCTTCCTGATTACAAGTATCTATGTCCACTCTTATTTACACTGTAAGTTTGACAGTGTAAAATATATCCTCTGCAGGTGTGATGATAAGCTACTTTAATACTGGGTGCACAATATAATAGCACTGGGTGCTGTTCCAGTTTTTGAATCTATTACAATCAGTGCTATGTTCCTTACATTTACAATATCATCCTCATGACATTTCTGAGAGCTCAGGGTCATATAAAGGGACAATACAAAATTCACTTTGTATCTTTCATTCTTCCCAAATTTCTAACAGTCAAACAGACAAAATTCAACAAAACAATAAATAAATATTCATTTAATTGAGCTTAACTGAGTTGGCTTTGTTCACAATATATACAAAGAAAACTTGGAACAAAAACCTCTCCTCAGCACCTTGGTAAAAACTCACTGTCCACCATGTTGACCATTTCTTATGGGATCCATATAACCTTAAGAAAGTAGAAGAGACACACAACACATAACACCATCCCATATGTTGGTCATTCTCTACTTCATTCACTTTGGTACTCTTCATCCAAAGTAAGGTTGTTCACTCTGAAAATTGTAGTCTGGACAGACCTTCTGCACAAGCTTGTAGTCGATGCTGAAAAAGGAGATGAAGATGCAGATGACTTTGAAGGGCTTGGCACAGAGCCAGGCGGCATTGGATTGGGTGTGCTCAGTGAAGCAGGTCTGAGATGGGTCATACAGACATGGTTTGGGCTTCTTAGAGCGGTTGGTCTTCTCATACTCTACACGACAGTTGAAGGTCTTGATGTCTTTGGGATCAATGGTTGACTGATGAGGCTGGTGAAACTGGATCTCTGGTTGATGGAGGGTACTCTGCTGCTGAATCACCTCAAACTCCACTACCTTCGATGGTGGGACGATGCTGACAGACACGTTGCCGAGGCTCGATGAGTTGTGGCGGAAGTAGACAGTGAATGTGCCATTGACGTGGTCCACAATCTTGCCTGTCACCAGCAGGTTGAACTTCAGGGTCTTGACGCTGAAGTAGAAGTCGCCCCAGCCGAAGATCTTCTTGGTCTTCATGGCTGTTTTGAGGGGAGGTTTGCGTTTGGAGTGGTAGCCTGTCTGATCCAGGAACTGTGACTGGTTCCTGGCCCAATCATATGGGTTCGGTAAGCCAAATGTTGGTGGCTTGGTTTTCATAGGTGTGTGGTCCATAGAGGAGAATATCCTGGAGGTCTGGAATGGGGGTTTAACTCCTCCACCTGCCCCTATGCCCCCTCCACCAGCTCCGCCATAAGGAAGGGGCTTTAGGACAGACCCTGCTGTGCCTAGCTCCAGGTAATCCAAAGATTTCCCAACCTGCTTCTCCAGGCCATGAACCTGAAAAAAGACACACAGAAAAAAATATGGTCAAACAGGCACTTAATATGGATATGCTATTGTAGTAAAACTGGAAAACAGTGGCTCTCTCATAATGAACAAGTCAAAATAATTTAAAAGGAAATGGGGTTTGTGTAGAATTCACAGGTTGGCAGATTCACTTTTATTCAATTTATTAAAAAAATGTATTTCAAAGAAAATACAGAGTCCAGTACTGTTCAAAACAGCTTAAGACATTCACTTGCTGAACAGAACAGAGCAAGTATTATGCACTGGGGGAGTCATCTATATATATATATATATATATATATATATATATATATATATATATATATATATATATAT
>CM040976.1:11421262-11449759 GCA_022985145.1 Pangasius djambal | reverse complement strand
ACAATCAGTTTTTTAAATGTAAATTCATTTTTTTTTTTTTTTCTTCCACTTTTTCTGAAGAGATTGGTGGTAGTTTTTTTTTTTTTTTATGTCAACAGTGTATAACACAGTTAACAGTGAACATCTCAGTTCTATAAGTTACAATAACTAGATAAAACAGATGATGGTTTAATGATAAGAGCATTACATTATTGTTCTTTAATATTAAGGAAAATAAAGTCTTCAATTTTGAGGCTGATCAAAAGTTTCAACAAAGATTTTCATATTAAAGAACAATAGAGAGCTTAACAATACTACAGTGAATATTTTGTCTAGTTATTATAAATGATAGAACTGAAATGTTCAGTATTTTGTATATTATACAAAAAGCTTCTGTATAATACTATAATAGGTGTATATTATACTTTTGTATAATAGGTGATAGGTGGAGGCTATCTGCCCTCTGCATGGGAAGCCACTGCAAGGGTAAGCAATAAATTAGTTTCCAGTCCTTTAGCTTTCGCTGGGAAGTGTGGTACACTTTATCACTGGAGAGATTTGAGACCTGAGAGATCTGAAGAGCTAAAAATTGATGCACAGCTTGCTTTGTTGCTTGACAGATCATTTGACTTGCTAGGTTGTTGGGTTAATCTTTCAGAAAAAAAAAAATTATCATCCCAAACACTTTGTGGACCATGATGCTACATCAGGAATCCACTGCACCATGTCTCTGCAGGGCGGGGCTGTGGAGAGAAGCTTGGATTGATGATGTGGGGCCTGAAGGGAGGGACTGTTTCAGTGGCTGACATTTGGCAGAAGTTAGTAAAATGACTTACTGCAGCTTTAATAGATACAATCTGGGGCTCCTGAGTCAAACAACAGAAAAGTCTTGCCCCTGATGTTGAGAGATCAAATACCAACGATGCCATAGCTATCCGTCGACAGGGGTCCGAGAGAGCAAAAGTTGTCCTGCTCTCTGGGTTGGAGGGATGGCATTTCTCCCTCTTCTCTAGCAATCAGACGGCCGGTAGCCAGTTATGGACATCTGTATGTGGACGATGGCAGATAGCTCTTTCCTCTGAGTCTGTTCAGCTTTCACCTTCCCCAGTACATAGCTGTCATGTGATGTGTATGTGGGAATTCCCAATTGACCAAATTGGGAGAAAATTGGGAAAATTATACAATATGTCCAGTGGCATCATAGTTGTCAAGCAGTCTTTGTAAATTTATTCTACACTGGAGTAAACTAGAGTTTATTCTAACTAGAGCTGCACAAGGTACGGAAAGTTTGAAACCTTATTAATACTGCGGTAAATATTAAACGAAACCATGTTTGAATGATTTAGTTACTTAGTTTAGCATATAAAGAGGTTTGTACAAAATAAAATAAGAAAAATGAGGAAATTTTTAATTAGTTATAACAATCTGAATTTTGGATGTTCAGTGACTTTAGTGTGCCACTAGGTGAAGGGCATTATGGGTTGTCCGCGTGTCTGTCCAGGATTAGAGTGACAGAGATCATTAGAGTGATATCTCGAGAATGAATGGTTCAATGTTTGTAGGATTTAAATGGACTTATCATTGTAATCAGCAGATGAACTGATTACAATTTGAAATTGATCTTAACAATGTCAAGGTCACATCAAGGTCAAATGTCTGAGATTTGAGTTTTTCTCAAACCGCTTCCTTTCTGTTTGAAGTATATTTTAATGATATTTCAGGCATACACATTTGCAGCAAGAAGGACTAGACTCAGGCATTCCTGTTGACAGCGCTGGCGTCGAGTTCTACTCGCTTAATTATTCATGACAACGTATCGTTGTCATCGAACAATCGTGACATTGCATCTGTTATTGATACTGTCAAAATAAAAGTCGAAAGTGACAACTCTACACCACATACCCAAACACGTACACTGACTTGGTTATGTGTGAGTATGTCTGTGTGTCTGTTGGCAATGTGACAGCAGCTACAGGGGAAGGAGTCTTTTCAGAAAGACCACCAGCCCTCGCTTCACCCCACCACTCTGTCTGACCTACACCCGTCTCACCAGTCCAAAGACGTCACCATTCACTCCATCACATCACACTGTGTGTCAGACAACTTGAGTGTGTGTGTGTGTGTGTGTGTGTGTGTGTGTGTGTGTGTGTGTGTATGACTAAGGGCATTGCAGGCAGCCAGGGCAAGTCTGGTGTCTCAACATGCGGTGGCTTTCACCCTTCTGGACAAGGTCCACAATTTGCAGACAAGGCACAGTGCAGAGAAGACTGTGGGCAGCTAGCATGCTGTTAGTACGGAAAAGTCTAATTACAGAATTATTAAGCAAAACATGTTAGGATTCCTGCACACTGAGCTCAGAGACTTCTGCCCAGTGCTTAAAATGAACACCCTGTGACTCACCAAATACGGGTAAAATCTTCCACTGGTGGGTAAATTCATTTACTTAGCAGCTACCTTGACCGCTAAACGTAGGGTGTTGCTCATTCTAATGAAGTAACTGTATTACCTGGTATAAACATATATACAAGCTTAAATGCATATAGAACATCTCTTCACTCATCTTAGTCGTTCCTGCCAGTTTATCTTCAGGTAAATGCAATTTCTATAAAACCTTTCTCACCTTAGCTATGCCAAATGTGGTGTCAAAGATGGTGTGAAACAACTGAGTCAAAAAGTGACAAAATAAAAAGCAACAAAATGTGCAACTAAACAAGCAAACAAGCAAACCAAAAAAAAGAAAGTAGCACAGCAGTGACACTGAAAAGGTAGTGAGCGTGGTGGTGGTACAAGTGTATCTAGAGGTTTTTAACACACTGTGTATATTTTACTGCCATTTTATTAGACACAACTACCTTGTTTCACTTTGTAGATGTTTGTGTGCACAGTTTGTGTTGGTCTTCCTCCAGCTCCTCGTTAGTGTCAGGTTCTGACTACAGGACTGCTTTTGGCTGGATATTTTGGTTGGTGGCTTGTCCCAATCAAAATCCTTGAACCAGGACAAAACACACACTACCATGCCACTAAACATTTACTATAAAGAGCAGCAAACTACTAAAAAAAAAAAAAGTTTATTCTAATATAGTTAAATATCTAGTATATAATAACATAATTCCATTTTACATTCTTTTCTAATACAACTATTTTCATTACAAATTATATTACTGACAACAACTTGAGTGAAAAGTAAAATTTTTACATGATATTAAAAGTATTTAAAACTTTACACGATATTAAAGTAAAATAATTACATGCATTTCAGAGTTTCTTAGTATTTGGTATGTCCCCTTTTGCTGTAATGACAGTGTGCACTCGAGCTGGCATGGACTGCACAGGTTTGTGCAAAACCTTACGATCCATTTTAGATCAAATCCATCTGTGTGTCGTCTGAACACATGCTTCAGCAGAAGAGCTTAGACATGAAGGGAATCTGACCTTTTGTGCAATTAAAATGATCAATATCTCAAATTTGCTTACATTTAAATACTGACCTAGAAATAGTGCAGAATCTTATATTATATTAATATTATACTAATATTAAATATTCAAGATATTGAACATTTACTTTCATTGCTTTAAATATTTCAAAGTCCTAAAACCTTCTATTTATTTCCTATTTAAAATAATAATAAAAAAAAAAATCCCAGATTTTTAATGTGGTCTCAGACCCCACCAGATACACAGCTGTTTCTATCTTATTACTTCTAACTTATATTGACTTATTACTTACTTACTTATTATTACATATTTATTATTTGTATGTAAAAATATGTCTTCTTTTGTGAGTCTGAGTTCCTGAGTTCCTCCGATATGAAGAGAATCTTCAGATTTTCAGATACAGATCTTATATAATAAGTAAGATTTTTTTTTTTTTTTTAATCTGGATTGTCTGTTGGATAAATTAATCAGCTTCAAGGTTCAACAAACAAACTTTGGTGTAAGCCACACCCACTTTGGGTTTAAATTCGAATAAAGATACAGATATTTGGAGCATTAAAGAGATATAAATAGTGGCATTGCATTACACTCCTATTTCAGACACTACAGCTGAGATGCATCAATTAATGATTCTCAAACTGAATAATTAGAATGTGTTTTTGAAGGACATATGATAATATGCTGTCTACTCTGTTACTATAAGTACAGAACTGGCACAACCAACCTAAGGTCAATAAGGCAAATAACCAATGCAATACAAAATCCATGTGTAATCAAATGTATATTTATGGTACTGGCTATATCCTCCTGCATCCATCTATCCACCCATCTATCCATTTATTACATCCATCTAATAAAGTACCGCTTCCATTTTTTTGAATTACCTGGGATGCATGGTATTCTGTCAATATGTTGCATGCTTTTTTAAATGATGGGTCAGTTCCAGGTAACACAAATAAGATGAGAGATGGGGATAAATACGTTGGCTGTACAGAAGGCTAAAAGGTAAGAACGTGTATGAACATCATAAAAGGAACTTGAACAGAAAGTGTGGGGATATGACATGCATATTTCTCACAGTTTTTTCACTGGCTACTTTCTCTGGCAATTTCTCAGAGAAACTTGTTGTCTAGGAACAACAGAAATATGTTCAAAAATAATCCAATTAGCTATATATATATAGACCTGTTCAGTCAAAGAGAATGATTCATCAGCTAAGTACCAGGTCAAAAGCTGCACAAAAGGAAAACAAACTGCTTTGCAAATCTTTGGTTGCAACGTAGACCAGTTTGATTTCTTGATAAATGTAAGACGGAGTTAAATGACCTCACAAGTAGTGTTACCTAAAAACAGCTTGTGTCAGGTCCTTTGACTTTACAAAATACTGCCACACTTCAGCATTTTCCTAACATGGCAGTGAGCACCGCAGTGTGACGCTCACTCGCACCATGACTCACTGCTGTGTGTGTCAATGAAGTGAAACCTGGACCGGAGTTTAAGCATAGAAAAATGCTTATGCATAAATAAAATAAAAGATAAACGCAGAACACAGACAAAATCCATAAATATTATTTATCAATTTCCTGGCCATCATCTATAATTACTGATAAATTGAACTGCTCTTTAAAAATGTCAAACTGCTCCTTAAAAGCAGCTCTGTTACTGTAAACATCATGTGCTGATTTGTCAAAAAGCAGGTCTCTCCTCATCGTCTTATGCCGTATTGAAAACTATTGATATTCTGAATGGCAACGATTCTACAAGGGAATACATGGTGAAAATCCAATAGCTTCTCATTAAGGCACAGCACTGTGGTGTGGAAAAGAAACATCAGTTAGGGTTAGGCTTTCAGCTGGCAGCCAATAAACGGAAAGGTTTTAGAAAGGGCCGAGATCAACTGAACCTCCAGAGCAATCATGAGAGATTGTTAAAATGCTAAACAATGAAACATGAACCACATCACTGATAGGTCACTGGGAGAAGAGAAATCATTATCTACTATGAAGAAGAACTCAATTATTTCCAGGATGTTCATTTGTACAAGCGTTGGACACTGAGCTCTCCGATAACTCATGGGTTATCATGCCATTATTATCATTATACCACTGTACTGCTAATATCTGGTCCCAATAATGGAATGTATAAAAAAAATCATTTCATTCTGAGCAGAACCAATATTTTACCATTTCCACCCCTGTGCCCCAACCCTAATGTCATAGTCATAGTAAAAACACATTTAAAAAAAACATGTATGTAAGGTACTTTACTGCCTGTGAAGCAGTAAAAGCTTTATTTATATATATATATATATATATAAGGTATCCTGTGTGTGGCATGCTGTACTCTCAAAAGAACATTTGTATGTAAAGGTAAAATAAAGTCTCCAAATTAAAGATAACAACTGGTAATAGAGATTTCAGATTGTTTTTCTGGTTCAGAACAACTGAAAATTATTAATGCTGTAAATGAGCCTTTTAGCCATAACATGCCATAATGTGCTTTTATGAATTGAGATATGATGTTTTGTTTAGCTCCACTGGTGGTGTTGGTGCCCTGTGGAGCCACATAGACTAACAGTGCATTTTGTACATCTCTTAGCACAAAATACACTTACAAACTGTCAGTGATCCATAATTTAGAAAAAAAAAAAAAAAACAGTTAAAGGCATTTTCCAAACAGCACAGTCATGCAATCTGTTATTCATGATAGCCCATTTTCTTAGCACCATCTATACTTTATATCTGTACTGAAAAAGCCAGTATGTATTATACCATTTACACCAAAGAATTAATCTTAGAGTGTAGCTCCTCTATAAGTAGCTTTGCAGTCAGATTTCCCAGCTAAACCGTGATTAGGTCACTGAACAGGTGCTTAAATCTAATCAGTAAAGTGGTGGAATAAGATACTTGAGTCTGGATTAATGTAATCCAGGATCATCTTCATTTCCTCTGTACTGCCCAGAGAGTCCATAAAGAGATCTATTGCAATATAATTCCATCATTTCCATCAGTAAGCAACAGGAATGTCTGTAAAGCAGGAGAAGTGTCAGCTGACTGATCCGAAACCATTAGAAGAACATGATGAGCAGGCCTTTTAGGATGCAGACGAGGAGATGTGCATGGCTTGACTAAACAAGATCCACAGGATTAAACTGTTTTTACACTGTAGGAAAAAACATGAGATAACAGACCTGCTTCTCAAGACAGAGTTTGGTCCGGTAATACACCTTCATTTAACATGATAAAACCATACCGACACAATCTTAATAGCTAAAGCTCATGAATGTTCACTTTATTTCACTCTGTGGTTTTTTTCTTGGATGACTTTATCCCCATAAAAGATGGAAGCTCAGTTCTGCCTTCTGAACCTGCCTGGCCCATCCTGATGCTTTATACCCGCTTAGAGCTTCTTTCCACTGAAAATCATAGGCTCATAGGAAAATCTGAGGATAGCCTAAACACTGGCATGAGATTGCTGTGGATGGTTACATATTGACACCCTAAAGATTACTGTGAAAGATCTCATTTGGACAGTCTAAAGATTGTACTTACCAAAAACAATATATGTCCGTCTCACCCATTCTTCAGAGGAAACTTAACTTGGATACTATAGATTTAAAGCTCTGTAAAACTCTATGGCAATCAGAAAAAAACCCAGATGCTCATCATGCACATCTTTTCAACACATTCTGTATTGTCTGACTTTATAGCATAGAGCTGTGGAAGAGTACTGACTCATAATCACAACTGCAGAGAGGTTCCCTTTTGAGTCTGTTTCTTCCTCATGTCTTCTCAGGGGGTTTTTCCTTGCCACTGTCACCTCTGACTTGCTCATTAGGAATCTAAATCTGTATCCAGATTTCTGTAAAGCTGTTTTTCGACAATGTCCATTGATAAAAGTGCTATATAAATAACACATGTTGTTTATATTTGCCCCACAATTATATTATTTTAACACCGGGTACAATATTTGCAGGCTTAGCAGCTAGCTAACGCTCGCCACGTAACTTCAACAAAAGTTTTGGCTCATGGTTTCATGCATGGCAAAATACAGGTACTTGCACTTCTCTCTTAAAACAAATGTTTTGGTAAATCAGCCAAGGTCTGTGTATTGCAGAACTTGCTAGTTTTGTACATATTTGCTGTTGTGTATATGAATAGTGTATAGAGATGTGAAGTGGTCTGGGAAAACCTTTCGCATGGTGAAATTTTCTACTGTACAAAGTTCAGAAAACTACGTTCTTTCATTTAATAAAATATGTTTCTCTTTGCACACATTTAAAAAAAATTATATTTAAAGCATTACATTACATTACATTTAAATCATTCTGACTCCACTGAGAGACACTAACACACTGATTGTCTACAAGCAACTGCTACATATTGATTTAATTTTCTTTTGAGATAATGTCATAAAAAAAAGAAAGAAATAGAACCATGAGAACTAGGTCTATTATTATTTATTCATTGCCTACAGCAATTTTTGCAGCTGCGCTTGTTAAACTGGATCCTTATCTACCTAACCTGCTCTTGGGCAAAAGCTGATCTAGGCAAGTTTAGAAAATTAATTAAAAAAAAACATTTTTATGTTGTTTTGGGGAGATATATTTATGTTTTCTTAAAGTTGGGGTGTCAGAGCATATTATAGGCAAAAGAATTTTGGACCTGGCTAGACAGCATGGTAGCATAGCAAATTTTTTCTTTTGGTGCCTCACAGCTCCAGGGTCTGAATTTTGATCCTGAACTCCAGTTACCCTCTGTGCTGAGTTTCACATGTTCTCTCCATGTCAGTGTGGGTTTCCGCATGGTACTGTGCTTACATCCCACCTCCCCAACACATCAAAAGGTGAACTGATGACACTAAATTGCCTCTTGGTGTGAATGAGTGTGTGTCTTTGTGTGAAGCATTCCAACCACTGCTCCTCTAACCAAGATAAAGCAAATGCTAAAGATGAATGAATGAATGGATGTACAAGGCTAATAAAATTGGCAGTGTTACAGAATCAGTAATATCAAATAATTCCTGACACAAACTTCCCCAATTTTTGGGGCTTGGGACCGGCACTGGGAGTGCGCTGTCGTGTGTATCCCCAGTGGCTGGGGTCGGTTCCCTGGCCAGGAATCGAACCCAGGCCGCAGCAGTGAGAGCACCGAGGCCTAACCACTAGTCCTCCAGGAACTATACCAGCACAATAAGCAAACAAACTTCACTGGAAAACCAGCACTTCGTACAAAAGTAATTACACCTGAAAGAGTGTATTTACATACGTTGTGCTTCTGTAATGCATCTGCAACAGTGCATAAATCCTCAGCTACATTGTAATTTTCTGCATACAGACTTTTACAGAGACACCCATAGAGAAACTTTATACAGAGTATCAACCATTTACTTTAATGACTTTTTGAATAAAATTGTACTTGTAAAAGGTAGTTTTAAATAAAAGACCTTGTTATTTGAGTAAATCTATAAAGACAGCAGTGTACTTTTGCTTCATCGATATGCTTCCTAATACATTTCTGATAAACGTAAGTCATTGCCTCCTCATTTCTTTGCTCAGGAAAGCAATACACATTTCACCTCCTCTAATAATGCTAAGTGCTAACCTTACTGTTATGCCACCTAGTTAGCAAGCAGAGAATGCTAATGCAGAGTTTTCTTTCACAGATGAGAAGTGTAGATTGCTTCCTGCATGATGATCAAATCATTTTTTTCCCTGTGGAATTCAGATAGAATTGGCCATGCAGAAGCATGAGAACATGAAAACAATATTTCCATCAAATGTGACCAATGGAATTTTTTTTCTATAGCAGTCTGTTTAAGAACAAGAGGAAAAGAGGATCCAGCCTTGTTGGAACATTGAGCAGTAGATACACGTTCTCGCCCACCCACCCTCAGCCTCCAGAGTATACACCTGACCGCCAGGACTTTCTACTGAACTCTGATGCTCATAGATCACCTGCTCAGTCTCCCATTCCTCAGGGGGGCCTTACGACGAAGGGGGAGCAACTCATCTAGACTAATACAACTAGTACAGATCCATCATTTAGAGAGAGAGAGAGAGGAGAGGAGAGGGGAGAGAGAGCAGGGAGAAGTATTATAGGGAGAGAAAAGAGGCTGTTTGTAGCAGCTGGCTGGGTGGCAAGGTATGCTTATGTGTGTGTGTATGTGTGTGTGTGTGTGTGTGTGTGTGTGTGTGTGTGTGTGTGTGGCAAGGTATCGCCTTTGCATGCGGGATGGCAGGCAATGCATCAAAAAATGACAGCTCCCCCATTCTTCTTTAAACAAGAGTGCTGGGCTGGGACTCGTGGCTGGGCCTTAACTTTAATCATTCATCTAAATAAGAGCAGCACTCGTCCGACTGGGCTGCTCCGAGCCCTGCATGCCTGCACGCCAGAGGGAATAAGAAGTGACGGCGTTCCTGCGCTACTCTCATTTGGAAACTTGTAAACATACATTTGAGTCAGATTGGAGACGCATGACCACAGATCTCTTCGCAGATTAATGTATTGAGGGAGTTTAACATAAACTCGAGTCGTAAAAAATCCGGGGCTGAGAAAGAGAGAGAAAGAAAGCGCGAGAGAGAGGGAAAGAGAGAGAGAAAGCGGATGGGGTGGCACCCCACTTTAAGATGAGTGACACTAAGTGACAGTGATTGATGCCCTCTCCACTCCCTCGGCGAGAAACATCAACAGAAAAATATCAGCAATAAATAAAGAATAAAGTAAACAGACATGGGAGGGAGAGCAAGAGGAGAGAGAGAGAGAGAGAGAGAGAGAGAGTGAGAGAGAGAGAGACAGGGAGAATGAGACCCATCTGCATAATGAAAAGACTTGGGGAGAGAGGGAGGGGAGAAAACCTTCCCAAGGGAACAATAAAAAGCAACAGAAAGCAAGATGCAGGAGGGAGAAAGATAGAGAATATGAGAGAAAGAGAGAGAGAGAGAGAGAGAGAGAGAGAGGCTTTCCAGTGAGAAGGAAAGATGAATAAATGGCTATAGGCATGTCAAAAACAAGGAGACGGGGGAGTTACAGGGATGACAGAACGACGACCAAAGTAAGGCATGAGGGGAGGAGGGATGGCAGGGCGTGTGGCATGTGTGTGCTGTGTGTGTATGCTGCGAGCGACAGCGTGGGCTGACTCAGTCAGGTGGTCAAATAAAGGCCGCTCGCTGACGTTTATCTACAGGAGGGCGCTGTGACTGATGGACTGGCACAGAGCACTACGCTCCAGTAGCTGGCCAAGCAGCACTTCTAGCTCCTCTCCCTCCCCCATTCTACCCGTCCCTGTCTCTCTTTCTGTCTACCCCCTCTCTCTCTCTCTCTATTATTTCTTAGCCTTTACTATGCACTGTGTTATGTGGTCTTACTTTTGTGTTTTGGGTTAGTTTAGATTAGACAGAGAGGCTAAAAATGGCTGATTAGAGAGAAATGTCTCCTTGTGTGTGTATATGCGGGTAAGTTGGGGGCATGTGGAGTGGAACTGAATTTGCCTCCATTTTTTAGGTCCTAATCTACGGACAAAAAAATGCTGGATCACTTAACTAAATGCAGTGAGAGTTGGTAATGCTCTCTGCATTATTGTGTGTGTGTGTATGTGTGTATTTGATTATAATAAGGGTAAAACACAGAGGCCAAGATTTGCAGCTGCAAACAAAACCAAAACTCCGCCCACAAGATGGTTTGGCAAAAAAAAAAAAAAAAAGAAGCAGGAAACAGTTTCTTTTCTGCCAAAAAAAATCAATACACATTTGAAACCCATTAATCAAATCCACGCCTTTCCACCTGCTTCTTCCAACACTTGCTGCAGACTTGTGTTGAAGTTGGGATTTCATTTTCGGCGACTTTGCCCATACGACACTCACTCTTGCTTCCAACAGACACTCAGGTTGCTGAATAGTAGGTGCGAAACACGTTCAAGGACGAAGCTTGCGGACCCCTTGCTGGGAGCTGAACACACACACACCATCTGCTAACACCAACCATAATGCTGACCACCACTTCATTTTAGCCTGGAGGGGGAGATGTGATAGCTAAAACACAATATACACACGCACACAAATAACGTCATACATAACACGCATGCACATATGTGGAACGGAATACTGTCACATACTGTACATGCACACATGAATACCTCATCAATTTCACAAACACACAATAATGCTGTCCATTAAAAGTGATGTGTGGTTGGGGGAAGAAATTTTTATTTTATAAGACTGAGCTCAGGTTACTGTCTGTGACTATGGGCTCTCCAGTTTCCTCCTATCTCCCAAAATAAGTGGACTGGCTATGCTAACTTTTTCCTAGGTGTGTTTGTGTGTGTGTGTAGTGCTCTGCAATGGACTAGCGTGCCATTCAGGGCGTGTCCCTGCCTCGTGACCAGTGTTCCCAGGACTGACTCTGGATCCACCACAATCCTGACCAGGACAAAGTGCTTACTTCAGATGAATGAATAAAAAAATGTTCCAATCTTTTTCCATCTGTCTGCATTTTGTGTGAGGGATTCTAACAACGCCTACCTACCTGAGGCCTATCAACGGAGAGAAGTCTCGGACACATGCCCGATTGTGTTCATAATTTTTATGTGTGAGTGTGTGTGGGTATGTGTGTGTGTGTGTTTGTGTGTGCACCAGATGGAGCAGTTGCTCTGGCTCCAGTCAGGTCATCCTACCTGCAGGAAGCTGCCTAGAGGCTATGACAGCTGGCAGCTCAGTAAACACACACACACACACACACACAAATCTGTATACATTCAGTATACTGTATGCACTGCAGGCGTATTGTCCTCTTTCTATGAAACCAATACTGTTTGTTTAATGTTCACACGTGTGTGATTGTTTCCGTCACACGTTAACAGGAGCACACATGGCTGACTTACTGAGTAAATAGTCATTCTAAAGCCTGGGGCATCACCAAGTTCCATCGAATAACTTTATAATATACTGGGTCCTACAGCAGAGCAAGATTCAGTGATTACAAAGTCAAAAAGCCACACATGTAGCTACATTTCAATTTCATATCAAAACAAAGTGTCTCAGAGAAATAAGCAGAGAGAGATATGAAGCTGGCATCTTGGTAAATGAATGTTTACTGGCCCTGGGACACACACTGAGATACAAATACACATCCACAACCCCCCCCCCCCCCCCCCCCCCCCCCCCCCCCCCCACACACACACACACACACAGAAACACACACACACACACACACACACACATATACACACAATCACTTGTCTTCTTTATTTCTCTCTCTCTCTCTCTCTCTCTCTCAAATAAAAGACGAGAGTTTTCCGAGTTGAGGAGCCTTATTTATTAATGGTGCACATGAAGAAATCTATGTACTATGAATTGTGCCTAATTTTTTACACAAAGTGTGGGATTTATCATAATTAATGTTTGCATAGAATTATGCAGATACACTATACATTCCAAGGTTTGTGGACACCTGACCATCACACCCATTTGTGCTTGTCAAACATCCCATTCCAGATTTAGTCAATAAACCCCCCCTCTTCTGGGAAAGCTTTCCACTAGACTTCGGAGCATGGCTGTGGGAATTTGTCCATGTCTCCACGGACCTCACTTTGTGCACAGAGGCACTGTCATGCTGGAACATGTTCGGGCCTCTTAATTCCAACGAAGGAAAAACGTAATGTTACAGCATACCAAGACATTCTCGACAACTGTGTGCTTTCACAATTTCTGTGGCAACAGTTTTGGGAAGAACCACATATAGGTGTGAAGGGCGGGTACTTTAGGCCATATAGTGTATATACACATTGTTTTGACCATGGTAAGTGAAGCAGCTAGCAATTAAAGATTATGCTGCAAATACTCCAGTTGGGGTAAAGAGACTGTTGAATCATACAGTAGTATGAAGGATCATACTCGTAGCTCTGAACCAACATTCAGATATAGAAAAATGAAATATATTAATATTTTTGCTATAGGAGGTATATTAGTTTCTCAGAGCCATTCAAGAGGAGTTATCTTCAAGAATCAATACACATATATTAGGCATGAATGATCAGAAATTCCTCACTATAGTTTTAGTATCGGCTAAAGAATAACTTCGAAAGGCAAAGAAAAAAAATCACGATTTAAATAAGCTGCAACTGTAAAGTGCAGCAGCTGAGATGAGATTTGATACAGAGCTTAAAATAATATGCTTCCAGCCCAAGTAGCTGATACAAGGACGTACCTTTGCCTATCACGAATATTTATGTAAATGACAGATATGACACATTTTGTGTACTGAAAATCACAAAGTGCTTAAAGTGCTAAATAAATAAATAAATAAATAAATAGGCACACCAGATCAAATAAAGGAGAAATTAATAAAACAGTACATGAAATATTAGAGAAAATAAACACACACAAAACATAGGATGACTAAATAAAATAAACAACAAATAAATACATTAATATTAAAATAATATTTTTTGTTGTGAATAATATAATAAAAAAGATTTTAAAAAAGGCAATAAAACAAACATAATAAAGAATTAAGAGAGTTTGGACCTGAGCTAGTTGACCTGAGAGGTCTAGCAGGTGAGTAAGGAGTTAAAAGTTCACTATTGTATTGCATGTAGTCCGGAGTGACAGCACGTAGCACTTTGTAAGTTATTAAATGTAAAATTGATTCTAAAGCACACAGGTAGCTGCTGTAAGGAGGCCAAGATTGGGGTAATATGAG
Organism: Pangasius djambal; assembly: GCA_022985145.1. Classification (NCBI taxonomy): domain Eukaryota; kingdom Metazoa; phylum Chordata; class Actinopteri; order Siluriformes; family Pangasiidae; genus Pangasius; species Pangasius djambal. The sequence goes on along the minus strand of CM040976.1, from coordinate 11,435,648 downwards.
CCGTGTGCTTTGTTCGCGTCAGAAGCCTGACAGCTGAGCTCTGTACAATCTGAAGTTGAGCAGCTGACTGTTGAGGCATGGGAAAAGAGCATTACTATAATTACTGAAGGAAATAAGATGAGATCCTTTGCTGTGTGCTGCATTAACAGGGTTTTAATATAAGAACACACACATAGATGATGTTTAAGAATTAGATCTAATTGGTGTATTGACTCTGGGCACCAGGTACATGTTCTCATTTCCACAGATACGGAATTAGGCACATTTCTTTTTTTGATGTTTAACACACACACACACACACACACACACACACACACACACACACACACAAAGGTAGATGTAGATGGTTTGTGGTGTAATTTGCAATGCAAAGTAATCTATGCTCTCAGAAGGGCTTCTTAAAAATCACATTTTGATTAATGTGAATCAAGTGAGCGCAGACTTCACTACAAACTCATTTACGAGAAATAGTTCGTTATACATTTTTGTGAATTCTGTCTTCTGTGTTAAAAGGTCAAGCATGTTACAGCATTTCGACACCAGAAAACATGTTGAAATTGTTGCCATATCATGCAGATATTGTCTTAAAACCATTTTAAGTACAATGCAAAGTGTATATTATCATGAATTCATTGTGTCCAACTGACTGTGAGCATAGATTAATCTGGGTGTCATTGTGTGTGTGTGTGTGTGTGTGTGTGTGTGCGAGTGCATGTGTGTGTGTGTCCTGGAAAATTAAGTGGATCTGTCATTGCTAACAAGCTGTGAGGCATTGAGGCAGACAGGTCAGCATCACAGGACACAAGACCCAGCACTCACTTTTCACTCTGACTCACACACACATACACACACACACACACACACACACACACACACACACACTGTTAATTAGATCACAGGTCTAATGACGCAAAAAGCCACTAGACACTGTCATACTAAATACTCTGTCTCTAAATTTTTTTAATTATCTCCTTTCCTTTTACCCCGGAAACATTCTCTTTCTCAAGTCAAAACTGAACTCCAAGTACATAAATATAGAATTCTTCTGAATTATATGACTGACAACATGACAGAATAAGGTCAGACTCAGGTTTATGATGAGGGAGAGAGAGAGAGAGAGAGAAAGAGAGAGAGAGGGAGGTGGGCCCATGGTTTTTGTTCCCAAGGCCTGCTGTTCCTCAGCCAGGGGAGGAAGGCAATAAATTCTGGGCCAAAGTCAAAGACAAACAAGACATCCATTCTGACTGGGGCAACTCTCCCACAATGCACTGCTGCAGACTGCTGACCTTCAGGACTAGGCAAGTGGTAACATCATTACTTACTCTCTCTCCCTTTCCTCCTCCTTTCAACATCCAATAATAGAGCTCTTACTCTACAAATGGCTTCTTTGCACTAAGGCTCCTCTCCAGGCTCCGCGTTTCAGGCTCCAGTTGTCTCATTGTGATCAAATTGTACATAAGTGATACATGATCCATAAATCGTGTCCCGTAGGAAATTTAGGAATGTAGCCTCTCAAAAGTTCATGTATGACATAAATGCTAAAGCACTTTACAAACTGAAACTTGTCACCGATTGTGTTAGAGTATTAATGCAATTCCTCCCATGGACCAAATGTAGTTGTCATAAGGGCTTTCATCAATACTTTTAAAAGACCAAGCCATCTCAAAATAACAACTTCAGTGTGATTAGTTTTGCTTGGCTGGCTGGTTTGGTGGAGGTTAAAACATTTAAAAGACTGCAAAGCTGTTTAGGAGAAACATTCGGATGTGTGTTGGACTTTTTCCCTTATAGTCTTCTCTTCTTTCTCTCAGCCTTGTGATCAATACAGTTCACCTGTGACTGAATCTGCAATAATAAAAGCATTACAGGAGTGGGGGAAATAACACAGAATCTTATTAAAAATGGGTGTCAATTTCACTCTATCACTCACTGTTGTTGCCTAGGAGGGAGAGAGAGAGACACTGGAGGAGCGGGAGAAAGAGAAAGAGCGAGTGAGAAAATATCAGCATGGAGACGAAGAGGAAAGAACAGGGCTTGATCCTATGCTATCTCCTCCAGTAATGAAGCGACTGTGGAGGCCTCAGAGCAGGTAGACCTGGCTTAGCATTCAGTTTGTCTCTTGCACTATATATATATTTAATACTCTGTCTTTTATATTCCACCAGCCTGGCCTCAACATAGTGCTCATCTTTATTTCATTTTCAGCCGTTTTTAATTTTGACTGACATTATTATTCCCTCTTTCGTGCTCTTCTCCTTTCTTGTAACCTGCTTCCATCCTATTTTGCCACCCCATAAACAGCTCATGTGCTGCATGACCATTTTATAATTTGATTATTATTTAATGAGCAGAGCAGATGTTCTATAAGGACAATCTATAATCTACCATTTTGTTTGTGTGTGCGTATGTGTGTGTGTCAGTATATAAATCTCACTTCATATGAATTCATTGTATATTCCCAAGGATTCTTGAAAACCAGATGTACTTGGTACGATGTACAGTTAAGAAATTGTGCCCAAAAATAAACTCATTGTGAGCTTTTATGTCTGTGCTGTGCTTGCTAATTTGGTTTCGCATAAGTAAAAATCTCTCTTGTTTTCTATTTTCGTGGTCAGAAAGGACTGCATCTGCACTGACGGCTGAAGCTGTGCAACACGCCATGTAACATTCAAAAGTGTAGTCGTGTTTTCCACCCCACTTTAGTTCAAAATTGTGTTTACCCAAGAATCCCCTTAGCATAACACCAACGGCAAAACAATATTTTCCTGACTTGAATCAGACACTTGACTCATCTTTATGCCTGGAATATAATATAATTAACCAAGAAAATGCTCATCAAGACTAACTGAAAGGCTATCAGTGAACACACACACACACACACACACACACACAAAAGTTCACACACTTACAGAACATGCACTTGATGCACATATTCAGCCAGTTACTTATTTAATATGAAAATGTATAAACTAGTGTTATATCATTGTCCACTGTGTCTCCAGACACAGTGTGTAAAGAGAACGAGAGGAGCTTATTTAATAGCATAGCAGCATATCAGTGTCTTAATAATTCATTCTTTCTGATTATTTACTCTGCAACATGTTACCATCTGTGTCGGTGGTCACAAGAACCATATAAAGACAGTGAAGAATGAAGTGTGATGACTTATTATGTGTTTGCGCCATAGTGACAAAAGCTGGGGCCTGTGTGCTTTTAGACCAGTGGTTCACAAAGTTGGGACCGGGATCCTTACATGTCTGTGAAACATAACCATGGGGCCGTGATTTTTATTTTGTTTACAGTGTTTTGTAAATTTTCACTATTTTGAAAATTATTATAATTATTATTGACTTCTTATAGTTATTAGACCAGGGGTTCAGAAACCTTTTGGGGCAAACTGACCCCAAACAGACATTATACATTTTCTGTGACCACCCTGGACTTTTTTTTTTTTTTTTTTCAAATTCCAGAATTATTATATAGCACTACTGTAACATTCAAACATTTTATTATGTTAGTGTCATACAGTACATATACTATATGGACAAAAGTTTGTGGATACCTGACCATCACACCCACATATGCTTGCTGAACATCCCATTGCAGATTTAAACCCCCTTTGCTGTTATAATAACCTCCACTCTTCTGAGAAGGCTTTGCACTAGATTTTGGAGCATGGCAGGGTGGATTTGGCCATTCAGCCACAAGAGCATTAGTGAGATCAGACACTGATGTCAGGTGAGGAGGCCTGGGGCGCAGTCGACATTCTAGCTCATTCCAAAGGTGTTTAGTGGGCTTGAGGTCAGGGCTTCATGGACCTCCCTTTGTGCACAGGGGCACTGTCATGGTGGAACATGTTTGGGCCCCTTAGTTCCAATAAAGGGGAATTCTTAATGCTACAGCATACAAAGACATTCTAGACAATTCTGTACTTCCAACTTCGTGGCAACAGTTTGAGGAAGAACCACATCACATGGGTGTGATGGTCAGGTGTCCACAAACTTATGGCCATGTAGTGTCTGTGTAACTTAAGTGACTGAAAACCAAAGGAATATTCCTTAGTACTGATTAGCAGTCTAGAGGAAAGTGTTATATGAAGAAGATCCATGCAGGGGTGGTGTGATATGGCCTGATGTGAAGCAGTGTAGCCTAGTTTATACTTGGCACATGCAGAAGCAGAGTTCACACACTCTCTGCGTATCTTATGTACATCCAGAAAAAAGTAATATTCATTAGATGTCACATCTGAGCCAAAGCATTTCAGTCTGTCAGGTTTTCAAGTGGAACTGTAAAATGATGTGATATCATGCACCATGATGTTAAACACGCTGACGAGCTCTGTCTCTCGTAAAAACATTTCGGCGTGATTATTGTCATCGGCTGCATCTCAGATCAAACAAAGCCTTACTCTCAAAAGTATTTTGGATTTCTAGAAAATCCAAAAAGGCTGGTGCAAAAAACAGAGCTTTCAACTGGGCTTGAAGGCTACATGAGAGGTTTTAAAATTCAAACACTCAGTATGCAGGAAAACCAGTTAGTGTTAGTACTCAATAACAGTGTAGAATAGTACATAAGTGTGCGATTTGAGACACAAGGCTAGTTTGTTTAGTGGAGGTAGATGGATGGGGAAATTTGTCCATTTTTATTACTACACTAGTGCGCTATGTCAGGATAGTGAAAAAGACTAAAATATTTCAGAATATTAGCAAACAGAATCACATATTTCTAATATTAATTTGTAAAATAAATGGATCGAACAAAAGAGGTACTCTCGTGGCCCCATTTGTAACACAAACAAGCACCATGGGGTTGTGCTCTCTACTTTGGGAACTCCTGTATTAGACTATCTGACTACTTGAATTGAATGGGTTTAAACCAAATCTCAATAAGTAGGCCTAGACATAATGTCAACTTGGACCCAATGTGTTCTGTGGGTGGAAAGCTTAAGAATAAAAATATCTATGGCTCTAAAAAAAAGGGGGGGCAGAATAGTATTGTATTCATTTAAATAATGAGAATTACGTGTGTGTGTGTGTGTGTGTGTGTGTGTGTGTGTTTAGCTTCAATGAGTCACTTCATATAGATACAAATCTAATCTGTAAACCAGAATGATTTAAACTCTTTCATCCCCCCTCCATTACACCCCACTAGCTCTTTGTTTACTTGCTTGTTTGATGCCCTTCTCACTCGTTCCCAGACCTTCGGAACCTCCTCTAATCAGAGTAATTTAATCACCCCTCTTGAACTGGGACTGATGAATAAAGCTCTTATTGAGATTAGAAGGTCCCTGAGCACAAGAGACACACCAACTGCCAACATACCTCCTATTTAAGACTACTACTACTGAAAATACTGGCATTTACCATACCGCTATTGTTTATGGAATATATATATATATAGTCACGTCCGGAAGTATTTGGACAATGACAGAGGTTTGGTGATTTTGCCTTTATACACCACCACAATGGATTTGAAATAAAACAATCAAGATGTGATGGAAGTGTAGACTTTCAGCTTTATTTTAAGAGGTTCCACAAAAATATGGCATTTACCATTTAGGAATTACAGCCATTTTAAGCAAAGTACCTCCATTTTGGGGGTCATCAAATCTCCAAATCTACAATTAGACACCACCTCCATTTGGAAGATGTGCCAAGACAAAGCCTTTTCTTACATTTAACCATAAATGTAAGCACCTGGAGTTAACTAGATGCTACTAGAACCAGGTTCTATAATCAGGGGAAACAAAATAGCTTTCTGGACACTCAGTGTGGGTTTGGTGTAAAAAGATTGTTATACAGAAAAGAGCTGAATCCCCACTGTTAAGTATGGTGAAGGATCTACGATGTTGTGGAACTGATTTTTCTCCAAAGGCCCTGACAACATTATATAGACATATCATAAACAACATACCATGACATCATAGCCTCCATTAAGTACCAATAGATTTTGAATAAAAATCTGGCAGTCTCTGCCAAGAAAGCTACAACTGGGTCAGGATTGGATCTTCCAGCAGGACAGTGATCCAAATCATACATCCAAATCCACGCAAAACGGTTCAAGGACCACAGAAATCCAGCTTTTGATCCAGCCATCCCAATCCCCTGACCTAAACCTGGAGAGATTCTGTACTGAAGAGTGGTCTCAGATTTCTTCCTCTGTATTCTCCAGTCAAGCGTTACATGAGAAGAAGCAGTGCTATTATGTAAAATGCACAAAGTACAAAATGTAGGGGTGCCAATAATTCTGACATACAGGTTGATTAAAAATATTTATGATACAGGTTTTTCTACTTTCTTAGAATAAATTTACTTAAATTAAAAAAAATTGATGTCTGTCACTTATATACTTATGTAAGGTATAATGCTATAACATCTAAAACTAAGTGTATCTAAAAATAACAGAAGATTTAGCAATAAACAACAATAATAATTTAAACATGACATAATTGAGTCGTAAGTGTTTAAAAGATATTCAGGGCTACCTTGGGACTCTGGTGATGTACTAGTGCAGATGTTCTGCTAATTTAAATTCTCAGTATCACATCTGAAGGGATGTCACTGTAGAAAAGCAAGGCAAGTCCTGCAGTGTGAAAAGTGATGTGATGTGAGCGTAGGAATATGCAATTTGGTGTTGACTGGCTGACTGGTATCACATCCTGCTGAGACCAATACAGCTGTCAGAGCCTCTCAGAGGAAAAGGCGTCTATAGATGCCTAAGCATCAAGAGGGAATAAAAAAAAGACATTTTAGAAAAATGTCAAGACAATACTTGAGTAAAGACGCTGTAAAAAATATACAGAAAATAATTGATAATTTGTTAGGATCAATCTCTCCCAACAAAATCAGCCCACAAGAAGACTACTGAAAAGTCTGTTCTGGTGTTATGGCCGCACTCCCTCAATCCCCTCCCTCGTACAAGGCCTGCATTTTAGTTCAGTTATTGGTTGCATGGCTGATCCTTTGTAAATGTCAGGTTGGAGATGTGTTCTTCTGTCTGATCCACACTGTTGCAGGAATACAATGTAATCCTGGATTATAGAGGAATTACTGTCATGAACATAAACACACACACACACACACACATTTGTCTTACTATCCTTGTGAGCACATCCGTTGACATTCCCCCCATTTTCTTCCCAATTTAGTCAGGTTTCTTACCATGCATACATGAGTTTACAGACACCTAAACCCAACCCTAATCTTAACCTCAGTAACCAAAAGGAAAACTTTTGGCACCTCTAGTTTTCCTCATGGATATTACCCACATGTCCCCACAAGGACAAACTGTCAGATATTCCTACCCTTGTGGGGATATTTGGTCTGTACCAAGATATAAATGCAGGCACCCTCCCCTACCAAATCCCCCTCTCCCCTGCCACACACACACACACACACACACAGACATAGAGGTCCTCTGATTATTATTTGGTAATGCTCAGGTAAGCAATTTAAGGGCTGCCATGTAGAAAGCATTGAGGTACACGCCTTGAAAACTACTAATTTTCTTGACAACCTGTTCCACAAAAATAGATTTAGGAGGAACCAATGCTGCTAATTAATAACAAACATAGTGAAATGCAGCAAGAGTAGTGAGAAGCCTCGAGACAGGAGTATTTTAGACAGATTTGCTTAAACAAAACAAAACATGATACGGCTCTAGCTAACATGTTTTGTAGAACTAATCCATTAGACTTTTTGTAAACAGTTGTAAACAGCAATTACTACTGAATTTAGTAATACAATTTGCTACGAATTGCTAATACTGTTTAAGGTTTTAAATGTAAATATTATTCAGATACTGTCTGTGGCATGCTAACATTGTCAGCATGCTAATAATGCTTATCATTAGCTCTTACAGCCCTTGTCAACTTATTTCCACAATTGTTTTATTATTAAAAAAAAAAAACATGTCTGAATGTCTTTTCTCTGCCCTTGTCTTCTGGCCAGACTGAGTTGGGAGATCTATACTTGGTAGAAGTGACCTCAGGTCTACCAAAACACCAGTCTAGCCGATGAGAAATTAGACCATTAGCGAAACTTCATCTACTAGCATTTTTAGCACGTTATAGACACTATTTTAGTGTAGTAATTTATGTGCGTGAATAGTTCTGAATTTTTTTTTTAATGGTAAAAGGAATGATAATTAGCAGAGTGGCTGCACTTGAAATCTACACATAGTACTTTAAAAAGGTTGACAAGTTGTGTTTTTTTCTAAACCCATTTATACTCATATTATACACACATGAGCAAACTGTAAAATATAGTTTTTTCCAGACTGTACATTGATAATGTTGACAAACCTTTTCACATTAGAAACTGTACAATGCAACATCTTAGTTAAGCGGATCATGTCGTGGTTCAACAGCAAAGCTGACGACCAAAAATGCCTAATGAGCCATTCGCCACTGCATAGGACTAGGTTAAATAAGTTGATATTAAACCTCATTTGAAATCACATGATATGCACACGGCTTCTACTCAGTTCTAATATGATGTTCTGCTGATATGAGTGACTTTTTATTTTTGCGAAAGAATAGCAGTCACAATTGTCAATCTGCAACCTTACCTTATTTTCGCCTTGTTCTACGAGCACCATGCTGCTAGAGCTATGCACAAAAAGTTCACCAATGCATCATGCACTGTTCAAAAAACACAAGTGCTGTGGATCCTCTGTTATTTCTACCAGCTTTCCTAGCATTTTCAATGAGTTGTTTACATTGCAGGTGAGATGCTTTTGTCAAGGAGTATGCGATCTGACATCCCCAAATTAAAATTAAAACTTTTTGTAGCTTAGAAACAATTGAACTGTAGTTAGATATAAACGATTATTGAATCTACCACAAAAAGATGTTTTTTTTGTTTGTTTTTTTTAACATTTGAAACAGTGTTGCCAGAGGTTTTAAGAAAATGGCAATGTAGCTGAGCAGCTTATTGGGCTTATTGATCTTATTGTACAACTTGTATATCAATATACACTCACCAAACACTTTATTAGGAACACTATACTAATACTGGTTAGGGCCTTGCTTTGCTCTCTAAACAGCCTCAATTCTTCGTGGCATGGATTCCGCAAGATGTTGGAAACATTCCTTTGAGATTCTGGTCCATGTTGACCTGACTGGATCACACAATTCCTGCAGATTTTTCAGATGCACTTTCATGCTGTGAATCTCCTGTTCTACCACATCCCAAAGGTGTTCTACTGGATTCAGATCCGGTGACTGGGAAGACTACTGAAGAACACTGAACTCATTGTCATGCTCATGAAACCAGTTTACAGTTGACTTTTGCTTTGTAACATGGTGCATTATCAGGCTGGATGTAGCCATGGGGAAATTGTGGACATGAAGAGATACACATGGTCAGCAACAATACTCAAATAGTCTTATGGCACTCAAGTGATGATGGATTGGAATTAATGGGCCCAAAATGTGCCAAGAAAACATTCCCCACACCATTACACTACCTCCACCAGCCTGAACTGTTGACACAAGGCAGGTTGGGTCCATGGATCCATGCTGTTGGCACCAAAAAAGACCCTACCATCTGTGTGCCTCAGCAGAAATCGAGATTCATCAGACCAGGCTACGTTTTTCCAGTCTTCAGCTGTCCAGTTTTGGTGAGCCTATGCCCACTGCAGCCTCAGCTTTCTGTTCTTGGGTGACAGAAGCGGAACCCAACATGGTCTTCTGCTGTTGTAGCCCATCTGCCTCAAGGTTTGACATGTTGTGCATTCTGAGATGCTTTTCTACTCACTACGATTGTACAGAGTGGTTATCTGAGTTACTGTAGCCTTTCTGTCAGCTTGAACCAGTCTGGCCATCCTTCACTGACCTCTCTCAACAAGAACTGCTGCTCACTGGATCTTCTCCTCACCCTAACTCAGTGCAACTAACTCATCTAGCTGCATTGCATTCTTTTAGTCCAACATTTTCTGTCTCCACTACTTCTACATTCGATTTCTCACTGACAAAAACAAAAGAGAATGTGCTTCTTTTCAGTGAGAAAAGAAAGCCTAAACATTATCACTTACTGTATGTCTGAGATTGTTAAAATTTTACTCCTATTAAACATCATGGTAACTGAGCTAGCAATGTCCCCATGTGACGTTACCAACAGAGCAACAGACAACCACTAACCAACAATGGGAATAGTGAAAATACTCTACTACAGCAATACAGAATTGCTAAGCACACCACAAATTTTTCAATATAAATATATATTTATGTAATGTGCTTCAGGGTGGGGTTTCTCTTGAAGTGAACTATATTACAAATGCAGCTGACCCAATGTCGACTGTCTCCATCCCCAGTGTCACAGAAAATGTTGTACTTTTGGGTAATAGGCTTGTAGTTGTTGTTGTTTTTTTTAATAAGTTTGCAGTAATATCTGTGGCATGGCTGGAACACAGATGATGTGGACGAAATGGACGATTTCCGGTTTTTTTAATCTAGGTAATACTGCTCCAGTGTGAGAATGTTGGGTAGTAGTGTACTACATGCTGATTTCAATATTTCCTTTTGCAAGTTCATGCAGGCTGAACAGAATGAGGCACCTGGCCTGTGGGCATTGAGTTTGGCCCCTGTGGCTTAATCTCTATGAAATTCATTTGGTATGGTTGACAGAATGAAAGCTCAAACCTCTGTCTAGAGCCATTATAGTTTTTGCATTGCCTCCATATTCCAGTGCTCTACATTGGTTTGCACCTCTGCTTCACACCCAACCATGACCAACACTAGTCATCTCCTCCTGCCCTTGTCCTTTGTCTTTGTCGGTTCTCAGTTTCATACATGACTCATTGTATTCATGTATTCAAGTTAGGTTGCCTTCTGGGGAAGTTTAGGGGAAGAAAATGAGTTTTGTTATGTTTTTATTGCACTTCTAATTATGAAGCGTTCTATCACAATCTACCCTTCTCTGGTTTGAGCTGTGGCTCAAATGACAAGGGCACCATGGGTTCTATGTTAGCTTACAAAACATCCTGACTATACTTATAGGTTGGTAGGGAATAGGACACATTTCAGAGTCTGTTTAAGGTCTTGTCTCAACCCTTGTCTTGTTAAAAGATGATTTCCTTATAGGGTTTATTTACTCCTTGTTACCCCTCATTAGATTCTTCTGTTTATAGCCTCTCTGTTTCACTTGCCCTTACACAAGTTCTGAGCCCCTATTGATTGTAAATCTGTCTTGTCTTGTTTGTAAGTTTGTACCCCTTTTCCCTATTTCACAACTGTTGATAGCCCATCTGTCTGTTTGCAATTTTGTGTTTTGACCCTCTAATAACTCCAATAACTGGAATGCCACTTTTAAAAGTGCTATGAGTATGAGTGCTATGTGTCATGTGTTCAACTCTCACACATAATAAGATGGTTCTTAAGGTCATCTATGAAGACAAGAACACCAACCCCTGGATGATGGACTTGATTTTGTCTTTTTTTTTCCAGTTTTGGTTGCAACTCAACAAGAAAGTTAATCTCACTGAGCCCTGAATTTAATCGAAGTCTATGATTTATATTTGTAATGGCTATACAAGGTAGGCTTACTATGTGTGTGTCAGTGTGATTACAGTCCCCTACCCTGCTATCCCACACACACACACACACACACACACACACACACACACACATAGCAGAAAGGACTATTCATTATTATAACAGGGAGATTAGGGTTGCCAATTCTCCTGGATTGGCAGGGAAATTCCAGTAATTAGCCTCAATCCTCCAGCATGTCCTCCCCATCTCCGTGTGGGTTTTCTCTGGGTTTCCTCCCACCTCCCTAAATTATGTTGTTAGGTGAAGTGGCTATGCTAAATTGCTCTTAATTTTGAATGAGTGTGTGAATATGTGTGTGCATGGTGCCCTGTGATGGACTGAGACCATGAAAATTTAGGAGTGTAACAGCTAACAACCACCTGATGGGTTTAGCAGCCATTAAAGTCTTTCTGCTTGCAATAACATACATGGTTGGCTGCTCCAGTGCACAGTGTTGCCAAGTCTGCATGATGAAAGCAGCCCAAAGGTCAATAGAATTATTCCCAATCCAGCCCAAAACTCAAAATACACTATATGGCCAGAAGTATGTGGACATCCCTCCTAATGATTGAGTTCAGTGTTTCAGCCACACCCAGGTGCTAACAGGTGCAGAAAATCAAGCACATAGCCATGCAATCTCTATAGACAAACATTGGTAGTAGAATGGGTCGTACTGAAGAGCTCAGTGACTTTAAATGTGTCATTGTCATAGGATGACACCTTTGCCACAAAATTTGAAATTTCTGTCCTGCTAGATCTGCCCCAGTCAACTGTAAGTGCTGTTATTGTGAAATGGAAACTTCTAGGAGCAACAACAGCTCGGCCATGAAGCATAAGACCACACAAACTCACGGAGCAGGGCTGCCGAGAGCTGAAGCATGTGCCGCATAAAAATCGCCTATTCTCTGTTGCATCACTCACTACAGAGTTCCAAACTGCCTCTGGAGGCAACAACACCACAAGATCTGTGCATCAGGAGCTTCATGAAATGGCTGAGCAGCTGCACACAAGCTTAAGATCGCTATGCACAATGCCAAGCATCGGCTGGAGTGGTGTAAAGCACGCCTCCACTGGACTCTGGAGCAGCAGAAAAGTGTGTTCTGGAGTGATTAATCCTGTTTCACTATGTGGCAGTCTGATGCCTGGAGAACGCTACCTGCTGGAATGCATAGTGCCAAGTGTAAAGTTTGGTGGAGGAGGGATAATGGTCTGGGGCTGTTCTTCAGTGTTTGGGCTAGGCCCCTTAGTTCCAGTGAAGGATAATGCTAATGCTACAGCATATAAAGACAATTATATTCTTCCAATTTTGTGGCAACAGTTTAGGAAAGAGTCTTTCCTGTTCCGCAGTCCAAAAAATGAGATCCATAAAGGCATGGTTTGATGGGTTTGGTGTGGAGGAACTCCAGTGGCCTGCACAGAGCCCCGATCTCAACCTCACTGAACAGGCCTCCTCATCCAGCTTCAAAGCCTGACCTCACATATGCTCTTTTGGCTGAATGAGCACAAATTCCCACAGACACACTCCAAAATCCTGTAGAAAGCTTTTCCAGAAGAGTGGAGGCTACTATAACATCTTCACATTAATGCCCATGGTTCTGGAATGTGATGCCGAAAAAGATTATATGGGTGTGACAGGTAAAGTGTCCACATATTTTTGGTCATGTAGTGTATATGATACACTATTTTTAAATTACAACATCCAAAACTATCATTGTCAATGCACTGTAACACTGTAATATATATTTTAACAAAGCAGTTAAAACATGGTTTCTGTTCCACATCTTTTTAATAATTTTTTTTTTTCAGATCAATTCTTTAAACTTTGTATGTTTATTTATTTTATTTATTTATTTATTTATTTCTGTTTTTAAAGGTCATTATCTATAGAATAAAAAGAGAAGAGTAAGAGAATGTGTAAAGACAACAGAAACATAACCTCAGTGCTATAAGTCTGCATTACATTGACAACAGAACAGCCATATAGATAGGAGAAATGTAAATAATAGCCAGATACGTTTTTCCATATTCTTTTCTGAATTTTCATACCTTTTTTTTTCCATCCATAACCTCCATTCAAATATCTGTAATGTCTTGTATCTCATGGTTTAGCAAGTATGTCTGCTATTGCATGGCTTCTTCCACTATAGAACTGCCTCTTCCTGATCTAGCAGTAATGAGCACATTAAGCTGTCTTCAGCTCTTGAGTTGGAGGGATCACTAGCATCTGAGCAAATGACAATCAAGACAGCTGTGCATAAGAGACCTATATGGTATCAGCCTGAGTCATAACACAATAAATGTTTTAATAACCAGGGGCGTGACTACAGATTTATGGATTTACTAAGGGGGTTTGGAGGCATGGTTTCCCACTGAAATTTTTAATGTCCCTAAATGTCTGTTTGTCATCATTTTTAGATTAGTAATAGGCATAAAATCATAAAAAATGCTATTCGGTCAACATGGCTCATTGTGGATCAGTCTCTTCAATGTTTGTACATAAGCAATGCTATCTGATCTCTGTTAGACTCTCTTCTTACCTGTGTTTATTAACATTATTTTCTCTTAAACAAGGATTTACAAGAACCCAAGGCTAAAGGAGAGATCAATCAATTTTATTCAAAAACTTTTATTTGAACTGAGAAAATCCTTTCATCTGACTAGCCTTCAGCAAAGCATAAAAACATCTACAGTTTGATTAAAGGATATAAAATTGGGTTAGAATCAACACTATGTGACCTTTTTACTTACATTAAATGACTGTAAAAACTATGACTATGGACTATGTCCACTGACAGAACCATTTCGAAATACTGACAAGACACAGGGGGGCTAAAATATAATATAAAAATAGAA
>CM040976.1:11401517-11421162 GCA_022985145.1 Pangasius djambal | reverse complement strand
AAGAAAAAAAAAAAAAAAAAAAAAAAAAAAAAAAAACTCAACAGCTATATTAATGAAAATTTGCCAGAAATTATCATTGTTGCTAGGTACCTTCACTCTGTAAATAGAATCGATACATTGTTTTGGTCCAAAATATATAACGCAGGACTCAGGGAGACAAAATAGGGATCCATATGCATGAGTTTCAAATCCAAAACAATATCAAAACATGTCATGGCAAGGCAAGGTACACAAAGAATTTATCCAATAAAACAAGGCTCAGAACTCAGAAGATTGGCTGACAACCTGTAAAGCTGTGCATCAAGAAGCAAGTCCATGTGCTTTAAATAGCAGTTCAACAGGAAATTAGAAAAACAGAAGCAGGGATTCAAAATTCAGGGGAGAGCACCCTCTGGTGGTCTGGAGGGGAAAGGTCTAGGCTAGATGTTACGCAAAACTTAAATCATCCATCCATCTATTCTCTGTACAGCTTACACAGGGTAGCCTGGAGCCTATCCCAGGGGACTCGGGGGACAGGCAGGGGACAACATGGACTCTACAGAAAATTTGGAAATGCCAAACAGCCTACAACGTATGTCTTTGAACTGAGGGAGGAAACCGGAGTGCACACAGGGCAGAGGCGGGATTTGAGCCCCCAGCCCTGGAATTGCGAGGCATGCAAACATTCCTGCATTACAATAACCTACATCCATGTTCACTTGTCTGTATAACGAACTCTTAAATAACCCAAATGCTGATTCGCTACTGAGTACTGAGATATTGATTTTATGGTACCTATTTCTGGAGCATGATATTAGTATGTTGCAGTTTTTACAGTAACTCTTCAGTAAAGATTTGTAGTTGACCCTGATTTGTTGTGAATCTTACTTGAGGTGATTGTTAACTATCTGACTTGCTAGCTAGCACACTGTGAGTGCAGAACAGTAAAAATAAACAGCCTAATTCTCTGTTCATAATACGTCTCATAGCTCAATGAGAATAAAAAAAAAAACGTTCATGTAATCACCTCAATTGGAATAGAATGAATTGAGGCCAGGCTGAATGAAATTTCTATCTGATTGAATGATGTGGGTAATCCCATTAATAATCATTTAAACAGAAAAATAACAGCCATCTAAACCTTTGTGTCTTGTGTCTGTCACTATCAGAATGTGTGTGTATGTGTGTGTTTGTAATGAGCATATGCATCTGGGTCACCATGCACTCACGCATCACACGATAAATGGTTGTATAAGAAAACACAGATCATCTTACAAATTTTAGTCTGTTCAGCGGTGGGAGTGGCAGTGCGATAGTCATCAAACTAGCATTTTGAGGTAGATACAGCGTGCGGATTTCCCTCAGAAAGGTTGAGAGCTTTTGTCAGACACATAGTGACACAAAACATACACACACACACACAAAAAAGCTTTGAATAAAACCTATATTTCTTGTGCAGTATATTTCACAAACAATGGCCTTTAATAACATTGGGTAACATTGTACAATGAGTAAAGGCATTATGTATCTGTTTTACCTACCTGGATGATGTGTGATTTTATGTTATTTTCAACAATCTGATCATCCTTGCAACTGGATGTCAGGCAATATGAAATGCTGCGCAACTTTACTGTGGTCACAAATTCTTCTTCTTGCTGTCTGTTTAAAACTCACACGTGGGTGACATTTTGATGAGACAGGAAATAATTTAAAATGTGTTAACAACACAAGTAGTGTGATCATTAAAAAAACGCTGACTGGACTCACATGCTCCACTTGGTGATGTTATGGTAATGCTGGAACTAAATCTCACTCTACACATGCACAAAGCTTTGGATCAGATTACAATAATGTATGTATAAAAGCAGAATGTTTAAGGAGTGAGCGGCTTAGGATACATATAAACATTTCTCTCAGAATCTGCAATCGGAATTCATTTATTCCGATTAATTCGTTCATTCTGAATTCATTTATTCCGATTGGCAAAAATCTTTACTTGTAAATATAGCTACTTAGGCCAGTGGATGGATGGATGGATGGATAGATCCTTCTCAGACTAAGAACACTTCAGGTACAACTGCTCCTCCACTTCATCATGCAGGAACAGAACAACAATAATAGCATGCGCTCATAAAAACCTAGATCATAGTGTCTTAGCTCTGCTCGTTCCAGTCAGCTCTCTTTAATAACCACTGCCTTTACAGCCAGAGATTATTAAAACACAAGCATATTTAGAGAAAAAACAAGCGAGG
Organism: Pangasius djambal; assembly: GCA_022985145.1. Taxonomy (NCBI): domain Eukaryota; kingdom Metazoa; phylum Chordata; class Actinopteri; order Siluriformes; family Pangasiidae; genus Pangasius; species Pangasius djambal. Next base: position 11,418,931 of record CM040976.1, on the reverse strand, counting down.
GCCACAGCTCATTCAACAAGTAGAAATGCAGAGCTACAAGCGACTCTGCATGTGCTGCAAGAAGAAAGAGCAGCTCCAAAGCCATCACTGAAGATGAAGCACTTGAAGCAGCAACAGGTATTGAGTTTTCTATTGAATCCAAACTGACATGGATTGATGCAGTTCAATGAACAGGTGAATATGTCCAGCCATATGGGAAAATAGGAGCCAACACCTACTCCAAGGCTCCAAACCACTTGAACCTCCACCAGGTACAGACAAGTGTATAACAGCTAAGAGCTACATGAGGAAAGTAATATGCAGTCAGGAGAAATTAATGGCCATGAGCTGTCTGACCAAACCACATTCCAGTCCCACTACAAGCCATGAGAGGAAATTCCACAACTCCAGGAAACAGCAAAATAGTGTGCAACGATTCCGCTGTTGCACATTCAGCAATTCAATTTCATCTACCCAGATTCACCTACTACCAATGACTGTCTGAATCGAACACACCAGCAGCTTCACATTTAGAACAAATTCAATGTGACATGGTAAGCTCAGGTTTACTTACAACTGATGACCAACCAGAAAACCACTTGTTTCACTTCTCCGAAAACCTTAAACTTCCAACCAAGAGAACAAATTTTCTGATTGTACAAAAGTCTGAAACCAACATGTGCCTTACAAGCAAAACAAATTTCAAAGGGCTCAAAATGGTGTGGGAGAGATTGGAAGAGAATGAGGCTTTGGCTCGCCTGAAGGCATAGAAGATGCTCTACTGAAATAGGTAGAATATTTTTCTAAGATCAACAACAAAGATAACAAGAACATAAAAGAGCTGGGAGATATTTCACTAGAACTGGCCTAGCAGCTCTAGTAAAAGTGAAATCTATTGTCCAGAAACTTCCATATTCCCTACAAGAGAAGTGGATTTCTGTTGAGTTATGCTACAAGGAAGAACTCAGGGTTCCATGTCCGCAACTCTTCACCTTTATTTGTTGTAAAACAAGCCAAAATGTGCACTGACCCAAGCTTCACTGGCCTGAATATTAGCAGCCTAATATTTAATATCAAAATAGAAAAACTCATGAAACATAATAACAGAAAACCAGTGTCTGTGATAAGGACAGAAGTCTCATCAAAGCCTGTCAAGAGTATCTATCACTCAAGGCTCAAGATCCAGAGAACAATGTCTTTTACACAACAAACTCCATCCTCTGAGGAAAGATCTAAAAGACAGAAATATCTTCTATAGATGCTGTTCTTCAACAGATCGCCTCACAAAAAGACTGCAACACACCACTTCAATGTAATGAGTGTGGCAGCGACAAACATCATGCAACACTTCAGAACCAGTCCCTTGGAAATTTGATGACCTGGCAGCTACTGGAATTCAAGATGGTGAACAAAAAAGAACACATGTAGAAATCTGATTCCAGGTCATGAGGTAAAATATACCTAGATATATTATACCCTGCAGGACAAAATGAAAGCGCTAGCAAAACTCTAAATGAACAAATAACAAGTCCCTTGCAAGAACATTCTTCTTTGATGTTTTTAACGTCTGCGCATGTACAGCATGTGACGGCAAGCCTCCAGACCACGCGCTCCTCACACGACTGCAGCCCGGGTGCTGAAAGGACAGTGTTACTTCAGCACCACTGTTGTGGGCTGCGAAAGAGCACATGGCCATGGGCCGGGGCGGAGGAATAGAGCACAGCTGTCGGCCAATAATGACTGCTGCTCTTCACCCTCACAGAGAAGATGGGAGAGGATAAAAGGGTGCCGTGGCCTTAGAGGGGTGAGAAGCTTCTGTCTCCCAGACTACCACAGAGGAAACCACAGAACCCGAAGGAAACCCACACAGACTTGGTGGAACATGTGAAACTCTTTACAGACAGTAATCCGAGCTCAGGGTTGAACTTGGGACCTTGGAGCTGTGAGGTGGTAATACTACCTGCTGCAAGACCACGACGCCCAATCCAGATGCTGTTATACTTGTCCTCCTAGTTAGAGATGTACTGAGAGTACTAACTGTGTGTGAGCAGCACATTGGCCTCTACAATACACTATAAACACAACACCTAAAACTTGGCCAGGTTATTACTGGACCAGTGTTTCTTGGAAGAACACACAAATCAACCAGCATTAGTGTTTAAAAAAATAAACGCTTTGTAGCAAAGTGTTTGAGAGAACACAACACGATGACAAACCAGCCATGTCTATGGCTGATGAAGACTTTCTGTAAATGATAGAAAAAGGAGTTCTTAGACAACACAGCTGAGGAAGACACCAAGATGCCACCTCTCAAATAATCAAGAACAGCCATACAAGGAGAAAAAGAATATGGCACAGATGCTAAGCAATACATTTTACAACATAATGTCACAAAAGCCATCAACAACCGTAAATGAACAAAAGAGATGTTAGTTGAGACAGACATCTTCACAAGACAGCTTCCAACAACACAGTCGTGGATGGATTTCTGCCAGAAGATCAAGCCAAAGATCTTAAGGATTTGGATCTGGATGTAGATTCTGTGCCACTTCAGCATAGCTTGGGCCTCAGCTGGAATCTTCAATCCAACAGTTTCACATTCTGTGTTTCTTGTGAAGAAAAAACATTCACCAGAAAAGGTAAACAGTCAACTCCCATATGTCATATATGCCATGAAACTTTAGTCAGAGACCTGCTCACCAAATTTGAGTTGGATGAGCCCACTCACATTTGGAAGAAAAACAGTGGCGAGAGTAGAAAGATTCACTTGTAGAACTTGAGCAGCATCATATTAAAAGACTGTAGATTTCTTCTTTTCCGCATCTTCTGTGTTGTATCCACTGTGGATATATCCACAGTATCTTACTTCAATGGAGTAGACAAATGGAGATGGACACGTGTAATGGGAAAGTCTAAACTGGGGGTTCTGTAGCCTGAGGCCCCTTTAACTGTACAATAAATTCTATAGACCCCTGGTTACAGGTCCAGGAGCATTACTTATTAAATGTGTACAATAATATTTTTTTCTATTTATTAGAGCCATAAAGCTTTTTATTCCTGAACTATCCACTGACAGAGCATGTTAGGTCTGAGTTGACAGTTTTTATAGGCTACTTGTTTTTAAGTTCATGAAGTTTGGATTAAAACCATTCAATTCAAGTGACCAGTCGAAGAGGCTAAGAACTGTAAGAACTCAACTAGGAAAATAATATCTTCAAAAACAGCAGGTTGTGATTTCCACCACTGTAACTAAATAAAAAATCATGAACCCCCTGGCTATGGTTCATGGAATCCTGAGGGTCCCTGGACCCTACTTTGAGAACTAGTGGTCTAAACCACCTCTATCTCCTTCTTACACCATTGCCTGCTAACGAGCTCAGTGCTGTGTCTTAGCAGATATGTTGGCGGACTTCATAATAGATTAATTAAATACAGAGATACATAATGTGAGGTTTTATACAGATAGCATGATAGTTTGAGTTTTATATTTACAATACATATAGGAGATTTCATGTATATGTGGATAACAGAGTGTCATGTATAAGAAAATCTACACAACCAAAACAGCGGCATTTCATGGGCACAGAACAAAAAAAAAATTGCGTTGTCTGTGTGTTTTTCATGCCATACTACCTCCCCAAAAGGGTTTTTTAGACTGTGACCTAGTGAACCAGTATCAGGATGTATTTATTGATAGAGACTTCAAAGCACTTTGGTAAGTCACTCTGGATAAGGGAGTCTGCCAAATGCCATAAATGTAAATGTAAATGTAATGTAAGCTAATTGTGGAAATGGACCTGTTCCAGCAGCACTTTTGAAAGACACCAACTGATTCTTGAGACAATGCGAAAAGTTCATCTTCAGCAGAGACGTTAATCAGGACACTGATGCAGAAATTAGACCACAGCTTACAGCTTTTTCTGCCGAAATAACTTGAACTAATCTCAGCTGACATATTTCTGAACAATTGTCTAGCTTGAATTCAATCACTCCAGCCAAAGCCAAGACTTACCGTAGCTCCTCTGTTTACAGAAAGTTTACTGCTATCAGAGGGCCTGCAAAGCAGTTTTATTTAGACCAAGGGACAAATTTCATTGGCGCCTGCTAAGAAATTAAACACAGAAGATACAGAAATAAAAACCTACCTTCCGGATCAGAGATGTACTTTAACCTCCTACCTTGCCCAGTCACCTCACATGGGTAGAGCCTGGGAGAGGATGCTAGGAGATGCATGTCGTATTTTGGACACCATTTTGTGCAAAGTGGAATGCTCACAACACATACATGACGTTCTGGGAAATTTAATGGCTGAAGTCACAGCTATAATAAATGCCAGACTTCTTGTCCTTGTGTCTGCAGATCCAGACATGCCAGCTGTACTCTCACCAGCTAGGCTGTTGTGTTTGTTCCTCTAGGAAATGTTGACTCCAAAGACATCCATAACAGACAATGCAAACAAGTTCAAAGTCTTGCTGACTCATTTTGGAGACCTTGGAGAGAAGAATATTTGATAATACTACAGCCAAGAAGAAAATGGCAAGAAGGTAATTCCAATCTACAAGCTGGAGATGTTGTAGTGTTGAAATAACCCCAAGTCAAGAGGAATGAATGGCCTACCTGGCCATTACCTCGCTATCGTCAATACCACTTTCAGCCGCAATGGCAAAGTCTGCAAATGAGATGTGAGAGTCATGAGAAAAAGAACAGCCAGTATACCGAAGACCTGTCATAGATATTGTGCTTCTCTTCAGAAAAACAAACTTAGCTAACAGTACAAAATATCACACCAGGGAGGGAATGTGCTGTCTTTGTAGAACATTGTGCTTTTTTTGTATGAGCTAAATTGTTTTAGTGAATACTGTTGCTATGGTTACCACAATGTAAGTTTGAATCAATCAATTGCTTTGACTAAAAGATTAAACCAGTTTAATTAAATTTGAATTAACATTTTAATTCCTCCTTAAGGGCATGCAAATATATGTCTGTAAGTAATTATCACTGTTCATTGTACAAGCTTAAGGTATAGACATTTAATCTATTATTTGTAAATCTTTTGGTATATGATTTTTACAAGATCTACTTTATATTGTTAACTGTTATATTGTTTAACATACGGTATATATGGAATTTGCTGCATTAGGCTGCTTTCACACTAGGATTTTTTTTTCAACCGCCAGCACTTTTTACATGTAATCCAACGGGAAGTGGCCTCGAGGCGGGTAGAATGTGGCCGCTTTTAAAAAGCGTTGCCTGGTGCCAGTGTTACTTCAGTCACAGCAGAGCAATTCCAAAGCTTTAAAAAGTTAAACTTTTCAGAAAAGTGCCGAGTGACAATTTGGCATGTAGCAAGATAATAATGTGCATTTATTTAGGAGCTGCTAAAGAACAACTGGGAGGTTGCACTGCCCAACAGAAAAAGAAGAGACATAACACTGTTCTTATCAGGATATATTATATTACGTCATTGGAAAGTGTGTGTCGTGTAAAAGTCAGGATATGGACTGGAGGAAGTAGAGCTTTGCATCATTTATGTTCTATCATGGGCTGACTTGCTCATGTGGAAATCCCATCATGTCAGTTTATAATGGGAAACACCAATGTCTGTTTTATCACATGCAATACCAATGCCTGTATGAGAACACGTGCACATACACACATATCCTTAGGGACACCTAATACAAACTTAGAACTGTAGACAACATATGGAGAGCTGGAATGGCAAAGACAATCCAGCTGAGCATGTGTGTGGGAGTGGGTGGACACGCTTGAACGACTGCACTCCAGTCAGCAGTTATTGAAGCATGATCGACTTTCAGGTTGTCAAGATGACAGGGATGGAAAGAAATCTCAATCCAACACTGAGGAATTCTCTGAGAAAGGAAACACCATTGTATCTACGCACACACACGCACACACAAACCCTAGAAAACTGTAATCTACATATAAAGTAGGGTTATAACCAAACAATTCGGATCGAACAGATAAGCCGTTCTAAACTGGCACAAATACAGATATGAATAGGAGGTGCACTTTCATATGGCTGTGAGCGACCGGCAGATATGAAGCTGACAGGACAAACACATGCCACATTTATTAACGTGAACATGTAGCACTGCCCAAAGCATTCACAGCATCCTTAGTAACAGCCTAGTCAGGATCACAGTGGTTTAAATGAATAACTGCTTGAGCGGGATTTAAAACACAGTGGCGCGCACATCTCTAGTTGAGACCTAACTTCAGTGATGTCGTACCAGTGTTCCAGTGTTTCCTGGAATAGCAAATTTAATTTAAAAACAAAACAAAAAATACACTTCCAGTTTAGGACACACCCACTTCAGATTTCATTCCACCTCAGTCCAACATAATACATCATGGGAACAGAACTACCGACCACAGAGTACACACACAGAGCGCTGCATAAAGACAGCAGCCAGGATTATCACGGTAGCACACCACCCCACCCCTTCTACCACCCAGCACGCGTTACAGAGCCATTCACACCTGCACCAGCAGTCTCAAAAGCAACTTTTTCCTGATGGCCATTTCACAGCTGAACTCAGAACTCAAGTAAGGTCACAGGCCGACAACGCAATGACCAGCCTATCTGCTAATCCCCATCTGCAATAAACAACTCAAATGTGCAGTATCTCTCAATATGTGCAATATTTAACCTTAAGTGCAATATTTGTCTTGTATCTGTCTTGTATGTCTAATATTTGTCTGCGTCATGCCTTTGCACTGTGTTGTTTTGCACTGTATGTTGTAGTACTTGTATTGTCTATTTATTAGATTCAAAGTTTTTACAAGATTTTACAATAAAACTTTGATTCTTGAATGTGATTACAGATACAGATGTGGATATTTGGAGCACTGACCACATACAGATACAGATAGTGGCATTGAGTTACACCCCTAAAATAAACGTGACAGTCAATTGAAAGATGATTAAACAGAGTGGAGCTAGTAAATACACTGTACATGCATGGAAAGTAAGGTAAAAATGTGAAAAGTTAAGAGCAAATGGATTGAAGTACTGTGCAGTATCTGAAATGGAGCGTTTGAACTCGCCACATATATATGACGAGAAATGTGATACAAGCCTACTCTATCTATATCTCTCTCCCTCTTCCTCTTTTGGTGTCTGTCTCTGATCCCTGCACAGAGAGACTCCTCTGGGTAGACTTGGACCCAGTTGAAGGTCTTAGACTGCTCCCCCACTTGCCCTCCTCTGAGCAAGCTAATTAAGAATAAACCAAGCTGAGAGTGTATATTATTCAACACTGAATGCTGCCATCTCCTATCCAACTAGAGCTAGTAAAGATCTAAGGGAGCACACACATGCTTACACACACACACACATCACAGCCACAAACTGATTCTCAAGCACCCTTTTTTTGCATTGTAAGGTGACCATGTGTGTCTTGAAAGGCATTCATAAATAAAATGTATTTATTATTATTATTATTATTATTATTATTATTATTATTATTGCATTAGTCTCTCTCACTGTCAATTTAGGCAATACAAAGCAGGCATATGCTGTACATAACTAGTCTCACATGTATGATCCAAACCTGGGCTCCATTCTAATCAAGAACAGCACGGAGAAAGGCATTAGCCTCAAAAGAATCGTCAAATCTCATACAAATTCTACTAAGCAAGAATGATTGGTTGGATTTAATACGAAATGAAGTTGTAAATGAGGTTACAAATTCTTACTAAGTTTCAGTGCAATATTGTGACTGTGCTGGATACGAAAATTAAGAGATGGGGAGAGAGAGAGAGAGAGAGAGAGAGAGAGAGAGATTGCCAAGTTTGTCCAAAGTCCATGAAACAGGTAAGACATTCCTTAAGTTCCATACATCAAGATTTCTCTTACTGAATAAAAGTTAATGTACATTTTACATGTAACTGAAGTTTTTACCTTCTACTATATAAAGCCTTCAATAATACCTAGAATGAATGTTACAAAATCTTTTCCCATGTTCTATTCTGTTACCCTCGAGTTTAGGATTATATATATATATATATATATTTTTTTTTATCACAAGCCTTTATATGTCTTGAATTTCTGCTGGGCTGATTTTCTCTCCTTTATTTGTTATTACTGGTATTATATTTATGTAAGTACTCAGTGGTTTACACCAGGTCATAAAACACTGCCTCCTCCCTCTCCTTCTCTCTTCAATAAATTAAATGCATGTCCAAATGAATGCTTTTCAAGCCATGGGGGAAGATATTAAAAAATGATAAAAACAACAAAACTAATCCATGAGTGTGTACCATTTTTTTTGTGCATTCATATGTGTGTGCGAGTTTGTGCAGATCCTCCAAACCTGGGCTTTGCTGAGTTATGGCATTCGGCATCTCTCGGATTACTCCTTAATATTTTATTGCATGAAAATCCACAGTTGTATACAGTATCTACTGCAGGTTTGTCACTATTAATCACACTCTACATGGAGGAAAACCAAGGCTGTCCACTTGACCAGATTACAAAACACACACACACACACACACAGGAGCAAAAACCCTTGACAGAATCTGATGCAAATGAATGCATGCAAATTAGAAACACTTAAATGCAATTTAAATGAAAAAAGGGACAATGATATTCTGCATATAATAATAATAACCTAACTGATACATCAGTTATTCTTTTTCTACGTCCTACAAGAACAACGATCCTCCTAACGCCAGTTTTACAGCGTGCGATTACAGCACTCTTTTAAGAGTATTACTTGTCACACTGTGTAAAGATTATACCGATAAAATCTTTGCTGAATTCTATACCACACTGTGTGCTAAAGCGCTCTCCAAGTCAGATTACACAATAAAGATCCTCTAACAACAGACCTGTGATTAAAGAAAATTACCAAGTTCTGCTTACATCATCAATAAGCGCAGTCCAGGCTCATACAGAAGAATGGCCTGCATAAACAGAAACAGGCATCCAGTATACTAGTGGTAATGTTATGTCTAGAGAAAAGGCAAAGAAGTGGAGTTTGGAGTCATTTGTAGTCGAGTATAAGGGGACATTCAAAGAGACATTCTCTCTGCTGCCACGATTCAACAAGCCATTCTGCTTTTAAATCCCACACGTTTGATTCCCTTTCGCCACTACCACTACCATATTTGTATGCATCAGTCTCAGCTCCACCGATCTCAGCTCCACCGATCTTAACTCATAACCAAAGAAATATTTTCCAATACGCAATTTTTGTCTGTCAAAATCTGACCGGAACTCATACACTGTAAGGTCAGAGTGAGGCTGGCTGTCCAGCTACTGTAATGTTAGAAAAGGCATTTGTGGACTATGTAGATACACTGTATGCTTATACACACTAACACCAGAGCAAGTGAAGTGTCCCTGCTGATGTGAACTATTTCTCAGCTTGTGTGTTTGACAGCGGCACACATTTGGACACACATTTCTTGCATACCGCTGATGAGTGGAGACACATTAACTAGGACACAGATGCAGTCCTAACTAGGACTAATCACTGTCACTTTCATCTGTCTGTCTTCATTTCACTGCAAACATTTTAAACAATCTCACTATTTACTTCTTTTACACTTTTTTTCATCTCATTGCACTATGACATTCGATCACAATCAGCTGGGGAAATGAGCAGTATGTGACTCAAATAACTGTCCAATCTGTTTGGATCGGATCCCGACTTGGGCTTCGGCAATTTCAGAGAAATTCCTGAGTCTCCAATGAATTCCAACTGTTCATCTGCTATCATTCATTTAATAATATAACAACACTGGAACAGCAGCAGCTAAAGGCAGCTGGAATATAAACACCAAGCATCTTTATTGAGGCTTGTTCACAAAAGATAGGATCGATAGGTGGCAAATCCATGCTTATAATCCATAAAATACAAGTTCAAACACCACTTGGGAGGCTACGACTAAGAGATCTAGGACTCAATAGAAAACATCGGAATTCACAGCTTAGAAATGTATTTTACGTGCAAGGCTTCCGAAACACCGGTGCCTTATATCCACAAGCTAACAAGGCCCAATGAGACTAATCATGAGGAACAGGTGTTATCAATTACCAAGGGGCGTGGTCAGAGCAGAGCTGGGGAAAACTGAAGTCGTGAAACAGGAAGATTCTGTAACAGTCTGTGTATGAAATTAAACGCAATTCCCTACACAGTGCACTACTTGGGGAGTTTTGCTATTCTGTAGTCATGCCATGTCTGAAGGCTTAGTGAAGAATATCCAAAATGTACCCTAAAGCAGGGGTTCTCAAACGTTCTGCAGCCAGGGACCCCTTTAACTAGAAAATTCATTTCACAGACCCACTCATAACATTGTTTCATGTACATCAGTTAAATGCATACAATAATATTTTATTTATTTATTAGAGCCTGTTAGAATTTTCTATTCCTTGACACATTAGGTCCATTATTTATAGGCTACTTGTTTCTGAATTACTGAGGTTTGGATTAAACCCATTCAATTAAAGTGACCAGACAAACAGTCTTATAACTAGAAAAACTCTCTAATAATTATAATCATTGTAATAATGTTGGGTTGTGATTTCCACTACTACTGTGCATCACAGACCCCTGGGGATCCATGGATCCCACACTGAGAACCACTGTCCTAGAGGGCACCAAATACCCATAATGCACTTTGCTGTTTGTAGGGAATACGGACTAGAGTACCATTTCATATACAGGGTGGGTGTTTCTCATTATGATGCTGTATTCACTGTTGCATTTTCATTTACTCACTTCCGTTATTTTCGAACATAACATTTTACAGTCTGTTTTAAAAATCTGATTCTAAAAATAAAGAGGCATGAAATAGGTAATAGGGTAATAATCATCTATAATAACTTTAAGCTAACTGGAAGTTTTGCAGCTGTCAAGGCAAATACACAGCACCTCTCAAAATCTCACTGAAATGTTGTCCATTCATGAATCCAAGCAAAAAACCCTACTCAGGAATGACCAGAGTACAAAATTGTACTATAAAACTCACACATGCTCACTCCCCGTATGTAACATGACAATTCTAAATTTTATTTAATTTCGTTGAATTATTGTTCCAAATTAGGCTGAATACGAGACATCAGAGTTCACAGGTTTAAGGAGGTGCTTTAATCTCTTTCTGTTCATTTGACTTCATGCTATCTCTCTTCTTTTGTTTAGGTCTCAGTCCTATCCGTTACCCACTCCCTTCTCACCATCTCTCTTCTTCCGCCTGCTTTTCTCTGTGGCCGTCACTCCATCTTTGTCTTCGTCCCTCTTTTCTCCCTCTCTCCCTGTGGCTTTATTATCACATGCAAAACAGCACATGGCGAAGATACACATCTTAACAGGAGGTGGACTGCTGAGACCTTTTTAGCTCCATATTTCACTGTCTCGCAATGTCTCATACTGGTAACGTGGCGGAGAAAAAGAGACAGACACAGAGGGATGGAGAGAGCGAAAAAGAAAAAGGAATAGAGGGCAGGTTGATGAACCCAAGCACAATACCCCTTTATCATAAGGTCCCTTTATCAGTTCCCCGGTGAAGTGTTTCATTTTCCTCCTGCCATTACAGCAGAAATACCTCACTGGTAATTGCTTGGCGATAAATAAGGCCGTTTGTCCCTTTTCCCCTCCTCGTCATCAGCCTAGCAGCCTCCTTATGGAGCACTCCTTCACTCTTTCATTCGTTCATTCTCTCGTTCTGAGACAAGGTGATCCTTCTCCCACCTCCTGTCCTTTCAGGGTGATATACGCACAGGTGTGGGAGACTCTGAGTGCACTCCTTGAGAAGAGCGTATGGAGGAGAATAATTTCAGATAGATTCCTTTTTATACATTCTAAGCTGTACGGGTTCCCTCTCGCTGTGCGTGAGCTGTAATTCTGGAGAGGTGTGATGAACAGGGGCTGAGTAATATCGGGGAGACACGCGCCATCCATTTTGTGACGTGTGCCATAGCTAGTGAGAGGAAAGCAAACACATTTGCACATGAGCATGCATACAAAAGGTTCTGGCAATTTGAATGGTATAAAAGGAATCCTTTCAAACAAATGGCTAATAGCAAAATAGAGCTTTTGGACCAAGTATGTCCATGTTATGTGGATTTGCAGGTTGCAGTTTCTACCCCTTTCGCTCTCAGAAATTGCAACAAAGATGATTTAAGGACTTTAAACAGACACTCAGATAAATGATCAAATTCCGATGATGCTTTTCTTCAGGAAGAATGGATCTGTACAGCCATATCAATGGTTAGATCCAGGCTTTAGGTTTTATATACTCTGAAGTTGGCACACACTGGGCACAACTCCAGCCTCAGGACTCACTCTCCCTAAACTAAGCAGCAGCTGGCCATGGGCATTCCTGGTAGAAGCCTGGTTTCAAGCCCCTCTCTGTCTCACTCTGTCTTCTGTCTCACTCTCTCTCTCTTGTTGCCTGGGGAGATCTGGTCTACTTCTACTGAAAGATTAGACACATCTGTTTACCTCGCAAGCTGGTGGGAGGGCGGCGTATAATTGTTGCTACCTGATTGGATGCTTAGTGCCGATTAAGGCATCTGATTGGTGCGTTTTGTGTTTGCGTGCAGGAGCACATGTGTATGCGCAGAGAGAGAGCAGCTGCAGCTGGTATACTGCTGGATTTTACTCTGTGCTTTTTGGATCCCACCACTATTATAGGTACTGGCAGCATCAGTCATAGTAACAGTGAGTATGATAAATACACTTGCTCAAGGCAGAAACCTTGGACCGCGTTTACTGGACTGAGAACTATAAATCGATTTGCCTTTTTGTTATTCTATCATGTTTTTTTTTTTTGTTTTAAATCTGTAAAACTGGATAATTCTGCCCCATAGCACATTATATTTGATCTATTTTATAAATAAACCAATAATCCCCCTATCAAAACCACGTTTCTGCAAACCACCTATTTGTTTCTAACAGTGAGTTCTCTTGCCACTTACTAATAACAAAACAGCAAATGTTAGTACACTACGTTAAGCTTGAATGAGGGCTGGTGTCGTTACTAGCTAAACCTTTTAATACGGTTTAAGAGACACTTAACAGCCACCGCCTTACAATCACCTGCTTGCACTTCTCGATATGGTCTCCTGCAAGATACAATCACAGAAAAAAAAAAAATAGTTCTTAGTTCTGTAGACAGCTGTATGAGCAGTACCTCACTAGAACAGAAAGTGGAAATCTCTTCTGGCTGAAATCACCAATTCTTTGACATGTGCTCACAAACACAGCAGCACATATCGTCAAATACAGAAGATGGAGTAATAAATACACTAAGAAGATGAAATAAATCTAGGGTTCTTTCACAGCCTGTAAGATAATATATTATAGCACATACTATCATGGATTTGATCATGGAATTGTTAAACCTGTAGGTGATTACAGGCTTGGTGTCCAATTCATAAATCCAAAATATTATATAATACAGCAGGCTCAAAGTAAAGGGGATTTATAGAAGGGTGGATACATGAGACTGTTACACGCAGGGTGACAAGATTAACAAAATAATTATGAATTCCTAGTAAATATGATTATGGTGGGATTAAGTTTGTCCTCTGTCCTACTACAATACATATCATGACTCCATATACCGGCAAAGAGATTGGGAGTAGACGTGTCAATAATTGTTTATATATATATATATATATATATATATATATATATATATATATATATATATATATATATATATATATATATATATTTATAGATACGTGTGTGTGTGTGTGTGTGTGTGTAAGCAGAAGAGTGTGATAATATTTTGAAGTGACCAGCACACACAACACACACACACACAAACAGGGCAATTCAAAATATTATCACAGCATAAGGACAGCTATTTGTCATCTATTTCAAATTTAAAGGCAGAAATTTTTTCTTAGCAAAGGCAGATGGTTTTTCTTAAAGACAGACACACATTTTTCTTAGGAAAGGCAATCCTAGAAGTTACTCATGAGGATGCAGCAGGCTGCCGAAGTTCCTTTTCTGTTAAAATGTCACTCAACGAGAAAGGAACAGAAAAACACACAATATTATGTTTGTGTAAAGCATGGTAAAAACCAGACCTTTACCGTGATATGAAATTTTTATATCAACACCTGCCCAGTTGTGACATTTGTCATAATTATGGCAGTAGTTTATCAATATTATGATATTTATAGTTATTGCTTCATCAGATGCCATTAGTAAGTAGACTGCAGTCGAAGAAAGATGGTCAACAGGATGTCAGGAATGGCTGCTGTTCATTAGAGATGTAACATACATTTCTAAAACGCAAAAAAAATAAACCGACTAATGATTATACAATGGATACGTTCATTACTATTAATCTAATAGCATTTTTAGAATTTTTTTAATATGTTTCTGTTATAATCAGATCCAGGTTTGAGTATAAATCTCAAAGGTCAATGTGATCAGATGTGCTGTATTCTGTTGAGGAGGTAGAGGCATAACCCCTGCTGCTACAGCAGCGATTGGAACCATTTATTAGTATCAGATACAAATACGCTTCTTCTCTGAAATGTTCTTAACACTGTGCGTTTAAATTATTCAACTCTGACAATAAAATCAAATATTGAAATACAGACAGCACAGCGGGTGATGGCGCATAGATTTCTCTCTTCTGCCTCCTCCCCTCCCTCCTGCTTTTAATGTTCTTAAGTGCAGTAATAGGAAATTGAATAAGGACACATTTCATTTTTTCATTATTCATGATTATTAAGCAACTGAACCTTGGAAAATTGTTTTGCATGGAGTGAATTTCTGTGACCACACAACAACTGCGTGTTTGATGAAGACAGAATAAGGGCACTAATATGTTGAGGCATGATGCTCTGGCTCATATTTCTGGGTGCTGTCTGGATGGCGGGACAAGGTTGCGACACAAGGCTGCAGATTTACAGGCAGGTCATGATGAAATGATCACACTCACACTGGAAGGTAATAGGATCATCAATAAGATGCTGTATGTGGTGTAAAAATAGCACCTATAAACAGGGTCAGTCTAATATTAAAAACATCTTTATAAAATTTCCCGTGAAATCAGCAGTGATTTTACGCTGAAGGCAGAAGGCCAGTGTGCATGAGAGAATTTTTTTTATTTATTTTTTTTTGCAAAAGAAGCACCACATCACTATACAGACAAGAGTGAGTGTTTTAATGCGAAATGATTTTACACCACATTACACATGGGAAAAGACAGTATTTTGAAGATAAAAGTGCTTTTAGCACCTGACAGCTACAAATCAGCATATAGCTTGAGGTGACATTTTTAAAGCATCATATGCAACTATGGCAGGTGCTTTGGTTTCATAAAACATTTTTATTATAGTAATGAGCAAACTAATTCAATAGTAATTTCCTTCTCATCCTAGTCTAAACATCCTCAATGTTATCGCTGCCTGTATATTATTTCATTATTCATTCAGTCCTAAACCTCACACAACTACATTGCTGAGGATAAATAAGCTGGAGGTGAATAAAGCTGTACTTCAACAATAAGAAACGAATGTAACGTAATGAATAGTAAATAAATCATGAAGGTCATGTGTGTAACACCAGGTTCGGGGAGAAAAACAGCAGGAAAAAAGCTTACTGGTCACACACCTGCTTGGGTGTGAAAGTATGATGGGTTGTATGACTGCCATATGACAGAGGTTATTACACTCTTAACTAAACCTGTTATTACACACTTATACAGCGTCATGTGAAAATCTGCTGTAACTTCTTATAAATGTCAATGTTATACTTCTTACAAATCAACAGTCTTTAGAGAACGAAATATCTATCATTTGGACAGAATGTGTAAAAGCACACACTTTGTACTATAGGCAGGCACACACACACACACACACTTCAGTGAGTGAACTCTCTTGTGTGTAAATGATGATCATGGAGATAAACCAAGCTTGGGGCAAGTACATGCTCAACTTCAGAGAGAAATGAAAAAGAGCTGCTGAGGGTCTCAGTGATAAGAAGATCATGAAATAGCAAGAAAGAAATCATGTGCCAAAAAAAAAAAAAACTGAGTCAGTTCATTTTTATGGAATAAATGACAGGATTCAGCTCTTATCCTGATGGGATGCTCTGGACTGACACTAGACTACTCATGGTTTTAAAGCTGATTAAAGACTCTTCCTGTAAAGGAAGGCGAGATTTGGGGAATAAACAGAAGGAGGTCCAAGAGAAAAAAAAATGACCACGAGGGAGAAAAGTTGATCTGGCAACGCTGCGCGTGCTTTAGAAATTTACCGTGATATTCTGCCCACTGAGCAAAGCCAGTGTAAACCCTGTTTAAATGCACAGCCGACTTTACTCTAACGCCCAGAAAAGCAAAGTGTGTGACCGTACCTTTCGCAGAATCCACTGGTTCAGGATTAGCAAACTCCAAGCGAGCAGCCTCATCGCACCTTCCGACTGCGCTTAGTCCCGTGGAGTGAACATACACCGGACACACTCAGCACCCGCCAACAGCCGCGCCACGCAAACACAAGCCGCTGCACCGAGCCTACGCCAAACAAACAGTGGATGTGGGACGAGTACTGAAAGAACCAGGGCGGTTCAGCGTTTGAAGTCCTGAAAACACGTATAAAACACATCCATACTTGTGGTGACAAGGGGAAAAGTTTGCGCTTGAGCGACGCAACTTCTGCCACAGGAGAAAAAAACACTCTGAGGTGATGAGCTCTCTCTCAAGCGCCAATGGCCACCTCTGACTGAGTGGTGTTTAAAAAGAAACTCTCATTCAGTGTGTGTGTGTGTGTGTGCGTGTCTTCCTCTCTCTCTCTCTCTCTCTCTCTCCTCTCTCAGTCTGATATGGATATGAATACCAACAGGTCGAGTTCCCTCTTGCCCGCGCGCGCGCGAGTCATTCCTGCGCAAAAGTGGCGCAGACGCAACTCACATTAAGCTTCCACCTCTGCTACTAATCTGCGTCTGAAATATTTTTGCAAGAATGCTCTGCCTACAGTGTAATCCCATTAACCATACGGAAATCGTTTTATCCCCCCCCCCCCCCCCCCCCCCCCCCCCCCCCCCCCCCCCACACACACACACACAGAAAGAAACTGGTGTTTTAGGAACAAAATGATGAATGGATCAACGCCTGAATTATTTTCCAATAATAATAATAATAATAATAATAATAATAATAATAATAATAATCACTAATACAAATTTTCTTCTTTTTTTTCCACCACGTATAATTTCACATATTTCTGGTGTGATAGTGAATCCCATGATGTGAAGACATCATTGCACATTGAAAAAAAACCTCACACACACACACACACGTTTGTCTTCCTAACCTTATCCTTCCGTTGCCATCATTCTAATTATTAATGCTATACCTACACCTATCACTAATATTAACTTTCATTATCCAACCGGAAACTTTTGGATCTCTGTGAGTTTTGTTTTATTTTGTTTTTA
>CM040976.1:11374147-11401417 GCA_022985145.1 Pangasius djambal | reverse complement strand
AGAGAGAGAGAGAGTGTGTGTGTGTGAGAGAGAGAGACAGCGTTAGAGAGAGAGAGTGTGTATTTTATCTTTAATGCTATGTGTATAAAATGTCTGTCATTTCAGTGCTTTTGCAATACTGTAACTGCTGTAACGGCCATGCAACTAAAGCTCATTGATTCGAATTGTATTGAGAGAGAGAGAGAGAGAGAGAGAGAGAGAGAGAGAGAGAGTCCTTTTCTTTCTCCACAGAAGGAACGCTAATGAGGGTTACCCGAGGCAGGGACACGCACCCCGGTGGCCGCTGCAGGTCGTTATTAGCACAGATGGACTGGGAGCAGTGTGCTCTCATCAGTAAAAAGCCCAGTTACATTCCGTCCAAAACACACGCAAACTTTGTGCGTTTCTGTTTCCACAGGGCGCACACACTGCTCACAGCTCTTCATCGCCCCCTTGCGAATGACATGGCATATTTTTAAGTAAGAGCAGGAGACCTCAGTAACAGGCAAAAACACATCAGTGTTTATGCTTTATACTATTTAAAACACAAGTGTTATAACTATAATTTAACAAAAGAGAAAAAAAATCTGATACACTTAAGAGACAACATTATTTTTAGATACCCTAAATACAGGCTTTGAAAGTTTCAAACACTGAAAGACCCATATTGGCAATAGACACTAAATTATATTGCATTATACACTGTATGGCCAAAAGTTTGTGGACACCTGACCATCACACCCATGTGTGCTTGTTGAACATCCCATTCCAGATTTAGTCCTCTGTTTACTATTATAATAACCTTCACTCCCCTGGGAAGGCTTTTCACTAGATTTTGGAGTATGGCTATGGGGATTTGTGGTTATTCAGTCACAAGAGCATTAGTGAGGTCAGGCACTTATGTCGGGTAAGGAGGCCTGGGGCGCAGTCGGCGTTCCAGTTCATCCCAAAGGTGTTCAGTGGGGTTGAGGTCAGGGCTCTGTGCAGGACACTAGAACTCTTCCGCTCCGACCTTGAGACACCATGTCTTTATGGAGCTCTCTTTGTGCACAGGAGTATTTTCATGCTGGAACATGAACTGGCCTCTTAGTTCCAGTGAAGTGAAATCTTAATGCTACAGCATACAAGGATATTCTAGACAATTATGTGTTTCTCAACAGTTTGGGGAAGACCCACATATTGGTGTGATGGTCAGGTGTCCACAAACTTTTGGCCATATTGTGTATAATACTGTACGTATGCAGTTCTGTCTCCATAATGAAGACAGCTGGTTTCTCACTCTCTCCATCTCTCTCTCTCTCTCTCTCTCTGGAACTTTCACACAGATGAAGCAACACTGGAACAAATGAGCACAATTTTCTCACATATATCTACGCATGATGGAACCCTACTCTCCTCCCTTCTCCTTTTCTGACTCAATGCGCACTCATTCACACACACTGAATGAAGGGACAAGCAGGTTTGTGGGTGGTGTTGGACTGTGGTAGGTTCAAACTCACACTCTAAAAACGAAAAAAAAAAAGAAAAGAATAATTTTAACACTGTCATGATGGCAAATAAATCAATTATTGTGGAAGTGCTGGGTCTATTATTGGTACAGAGGACAGCGTTGCTGCCTCACAGCTCCAGGGTCCCTGATTCGATCCTGAGCTTGGGTTATTGTATGTGTGTTCTCCACATATTCACACAGGTTTCTTCTGGGTTCTCTGTTTTTTTCCACTGTCCAAAAACATGTCAGTAGGTGGATTGGGAGCACTAAATTGTCACTAGGTGTGAATGTGTGTGTGTGTGTGTGTGTACATGGATTCCTGCGATGGACTGGCATCCCATCAGGTTTAAATTCTCCCACCTTGCAAACAAGGTTCCCGTGCTCCATATCCACTGTGACCCTGATCAGGATAAAGCGCTTGATGAAGATGAATGAATGATTGCTTGCCAATGTTTTCCCTGCATTATTGCATAATTACAACTGACATAAATCCTGGTTTTGCAGATAAACTGTAAACTGGAGGCGCATATTTTTCTTTTCCCATTCATCTGTACAATTTCAGGATTAAATCCCCAGTTGCATCAACATAATGTGAGGACAGTGCAAGAGCACAGTGTACACCAAGCAGGCCTGAGAGCATCCTGCAAAAACCAGGGGACACATCAAATATTAACACTGGATCTATCTGGCTGTATCTAGTGGAAATCAGTTCTTTCAGTCCAAACAGAAGCTCTGGGTCCCTGGTGAGCTGTCCTCGAGCTATCTTTGTGTCAGAGATGCAGTTTACAGCTTTATATGACATAAAATGAGAGCCATCTGACCTGCTTTAGTCAACATCGTTAAATTCTTACTACAAAAGCAAATCTTCAACTGGCTGATTTTTTAATTTACAACAATCAATGCTGGTCTATGTTACCCGATTAAATAATGTCCTCTCAAAAAAAAAAAAGTATGCTGTTGATACTGGAAATGTCTAATATGGAAATAAGCATTACCATTCTGCTGACCTCATGCTTATGATAATACAGATCACCAGCATTTATCAAGCAGCAGAATTCCACTGTGATTATAATTTTTAATCTTTGTCTAAAATTCGAAAATAAAGAGTTTATATATGTATGTATATATATATATATATATATATATGTATATATATATATATATATATATATAAACTCTTTATTTTCGAATTTTAATATATATATATATATAGTTGATGTGTTTTGAAGCAAAGATCAAACAGGAAAAATGGGTAAGCAAATGGGTAAGGATCTGAGCAACTTTGACAAGGGCCAAATTGTCATGGCCAGACGACTGGGTCAGAGCATCTCCAAAACAGCAGGTCTTGTGGGGTGTTCCCGCCATGCAGTGGTTAGTAGTGACAGGGTCATGGGTGCCCAAGGCTCATTAATACATGTAGGGAGTGAAGGCTAGCCCATCTGGTTCGATCCCACAGAAGAGCTACTGTAGCACAAATTGCTGAAAAAGTTAGGTGTCTGAACACATCGTGCATCGCAGCTTGATGAGTATGGGGCTGTGTAGCCACAGACCGGTTAGATTGCCCATGCTGACCCCTGTCCAACACTGAAAACGCCTACAATGGGCACGTGAGCATCAGAACTGGACCATGAAGCAGTGGAAGAAGGTGGCCTGGTCTGATGAATCATGTTTTCTTACATCATGTGGACGGCTGGGTGCATGTGCGTCACTTACCTGGGGAAGAGATGGCACTATTATGCACTATGGGAAGAAGGCAAGCCGGCGGAGGAAGTGTGATGCTCTGGGTAATGTTCTGCTGGGAAACCTTGGGTCCTGGCATTCATTTGGATGTTACTTTGACACATACTACCTAAACATTGTTGCAGACCAGGTGCACCAAGTACATGGCAACGGTATTCCCTAATGGCAGTGTACCCTTTCATGAGGATAATGCGCCCTCCCACACTGCAAAAAATGTTCAGGAATGGTTTGAGGAACATGACAAACAGTTCAAGGTGTTGACTTGGCCTCCTAATTCCCCAGATCTCAATCCGATCCAGCATCTGTGGAAAAACAAGTCCAATCTAGGGAGGCCCCACGTCGCAACTTACAGGACTTAAAGGATCTGCTGCTAAAATATTAGGCAGATGGTTTTGCTGTTATGGCTGATCGGCGTATACACACACACACACACACACACACTTCCACCCCACTGAGCACACTCGTATGACTGGAGAAGCTGTCATCTAGTTATGTTATTATAATTCAGAATAGGAAGGTGTAGGGAGCAATGCAGCATGGAGATTTTTAGGCGAGTTATGATTATGTCTGTCATTTTAATGTGATTCCTTATATTTTTCCAATTGTGAGAGATGAACTAAAGATAGTCAAAGGAGGACGATGGAAATTATATAATTTTTTAAAAATTAGATTGTTCATTTGATGAAGAACACATGCATTGCCCAGCTAACAGAGAAGAGCATGTTAACCGAACATTCAGTAATATATTGGCCATGCTCTAGCAAGGGTAAGAGGTAATATTACTAAAATAACATTTCTGCACTGTTCTGAAAACGCGATGCCATGATCACCGATAAACATTCCTCACAATTTGTGGTTATGATAATATCACTACAAGCAAGAAATGTTGCAGCATTGTTATAGGAATGTTATGTATAATTCTTCTAAGAACACTGAAATAATTATTGAATGTTCTAGGAACAAAATTCAGAAAACCTTGTGTTGACTTATAATTGTTTGCAGGTTGTGAGGCCAGTGTTGATTGTTGTTTGTAGGTAAATTATTCTGTACATAAGCTAGCCCTTTTACTTTAACCTCTGAAGGAAAAGACAAAGTCCCAAATGTCTCAAAAGACCAAAATTGACATATTCTTTTCATCATAGGGTCCATCCACACTGACACCCCCCTTCTCTCTCTCTCTCTCTCTCTCTCTCCCTCTCTCTCTCTCTCTTTCTTAGCCCACTCTTTAGTCAGACCTACGTGCTTGTGTTGTTTGTTTGTATGCTCTGAGTGTGTGTGCAAACCACTTCTGCTTTTTTTTTTTTTTTTCAAACCAAATGGTTAGGCATAACCTCTTAAAGCGTCTATAGTAATAAATGACCAAAAATAATCTTGCAGCAGAGCTGCATGCTGGCCTGTCAGACCTGCACTCATCCCCATCTGTCTCCCCCGCTTGTTCTCTACCTCATTAGGATTCAGATCCCAGAAAGGTGACTCCTCCAGCGGGCATGGTGACAGCCTGGAACCCCTTCCCTTCCCCGCTACAGCCGCCCACAGGCAGAAACACTGACAGGTAGGATCGAGCTCCCAGGAGGTTTGGTGGGAGAAAGAGGTACAGAAAGAGAGAGAGTGTGGAGGTAGGTGATGAGTGGGATCATCAAGTGAAAGATGCCCCCTGAAGATACCAGCTCCCTCAGGAGGATAGCTGAGATTACCAAGTGTGATTCTCTCTCTCTCTCTCTCTCATCAGGCCCTGTCTGCATATCCTGTTATGCATTCTCTCTCTCTCTCTCTCTCTGCTTGCACCTCTTTTCCCCTGTGGCGTTTGTGCACACACTCCCTCCCATCATCCGGAACCTTTCCAAATCTTGCTTAGACCATGTGATTAAGTAAAGTTAGACCTCAGTCTCGACTCATCCCCTGGGTTTTAAACAGAGCCAGAGAGCATGACCATACACTCAGCTTTACGCTCACACATTTAAAATCTACAACGGCAGCACAGAGGCAAGGCACGACTCAGAGGAATAACACACACACACACACACACTGTTGTTGTCTGATTTGTTTAGCTTTGTATGTAATTAACTGAGTGATGTTTTAACAAAGTGGGTTGAAATGTAATTAGGAACTTTGGGTGGAAGTGTTGAAATACTGTATATAAGCCATAATGTGCGCACAATAGGGGCAGTCTTGCTGCAGGAATGTTTTGGATGTATGTAGTTGCTCTCAAATGGAGAAAAGGGGGAAAAAAGGGATGTTTTGGCTTGGTGTAACAGTGGCTACAGGAGTAGCTTTTTTTGTGTGTATGTGTACATGTGGCATGAAGGACTGAGGGTCATTGTATGAGTAAAAAAGTTCACCCTGAAACATATTATATATGTTTATACTTAAACATGACATCACAGGAGGGCATTGCTTGTGCACAACAATGGGGTTGGAGAAAAAAATTAAATAATTTCGTACATAAGCCGTAAGACTCAGATTTCTCTGCTAATGCCTAAAACAAAAGCGCAAGAGCTACTTTTTCACTCACCTTTTTTTTAGTGATGAGAAATCAGAAGTAGTGTGATGACAAAATTTCCAGAATGCAGTGCATGTACTGTGTTGTGAGCATGGTCAGCAACAAGCCCTGATAGTTAGTGTTATATGACAATATGAGAAATTTTATAGAAGATTTGGAACCCAATCAGTTTGAGCAGAGCCGAGAGAGCTGCATAAGCTAAATGATTAAACAGCTGCTGCACCAGTAGAGATTAGGCAAGGCTAATGTTGCATTTGACTAAAACCTGTAACTTGGTATATTTTCCTGCTCAGAAAGTCAGGAAAGTCTTCTTAATTCCTACTGGTGCTACAAGCAGCAGGTTGTCGAACACCATTGTGGGTAATTTAGGAAAGACCGGCATGTTAATGAAAGAAGTTTAATAAAAAAAAAAAGAAATGCTGGAAGCCATTGAATATCACATATTAATTATGAATTTGTGCAAGTCATTCAGGGTGGATTTTTTCTTTAACAATGTGGGTTGAAGTGACACTGCTCACACCCTCATGATTAGTGAGATACACCCCATGGAGCTCCACTACCCTACTGCTCATTACAAGGACACAAAGGCGATTCAGTCACCAGGTTTCAGTCACACTTTATAAGAAAATTGGGTCCTTATATACAGGGGTAATATGTGAGTCCATGTTGGCCATTCATCATTCATTCAGTTCAGTGCCAAGTGGGCTAAGAAGAATCATTCTAATGGCCAATTAGCCATCTGTCCCTTCTAAAAAGCAGACAATCCTTATGCTGTATTTGTAAACTCTACATTTTTCTTCTAAATTATATTAACATTTTACTCATGCCACCCTGCCACTACTTTCACACACATATGCACTTTTGAAAGTTTTCTCTGTGCAATTTTAGTTACTGAACAGCCAATACTTTGGAGCTCTAAATTTCATGAATTTGCATAAATATACAGCATAAATGCTCCACAGTTAATGCTGTGATGGAGGCAATATTGCTGTCCCAAAATAGCCACATCCAAATATATAGAGCATATTTTCCCCAACCTTTTCACACCCCAAGTAAGGCCTTAGACATCAGCTGGCAAAAGCAATTAAAATGTGAAAGTGAGCCACTGTTGCAAGAGTTGCTAATTACAACAAGAAGTTGTTGATTTGGAGGGGAATGTGGAGAAATATGGAGAGGAGGATGAGAACACCAGAGTGAACTAAGGAGTGGATATAATAGGAGCTTTCAAGAAATGTCTGCCAGGAAGATAGAAGTGATCAAAGACACTAAAGGTGGAACTTCCCAACACCCTCAGCCTGGGGGTTTAAGTGAGTTACTGTCCTGTCTATTTCTTCTCTGCTCATCTCGTCTTGGTCACCCACACACGGACCTGAATCACGCCGTTTCTTCATTTTATTTAATATCAAGTCCAGACGGCACTTTTTGAAGTCCACAAGAGAGCCTTCACCGTCTCTGAATTTCAAATGAAATCTAAATTGGTAATAAATGAAAATGTCCTTCTTGCCTATTGCACAGCTACCAGGAGTGCTTATCAAAGACAAGCAAGAGACTGTTACATTACAGAGTTTATATCAGGCACTAGTCTTTTCGTATCCACTTAGGAACTTGCATTTTGGGTGATGTGAAAAAGACAAATTGAGGAGACATTTGAGAATGACACACAATAATAAGGAGCCTAATGTCAAAATGCAAGCAATCTAGCAAAAAAAAAAAATCTTAAAAAGTGAAGCAGAGAAACAACACAAGGGCTTCGTGGTGTGTTTCTTTAGCTATGGCCTTTCTCAACCAAGAGAGAGAGGAATGCAAAACTGCAACCACTTCAACTTTAGCCTGTGCTGCTGGTTCAGCTCTTACTGACTGAAGATTTAAATACTTCCTCCTCCCTCAGCATATGTCACATTTAGAAATTAGCACTGCAAATTCCAGCCTTAATTCCATCAGGGCCATGTTGTATGTCTACAAAGAGAAAAAATTAAGAATTTGCAATTAAGATTTGATGGAGCTTTTCCTGGAGAGGATAACAGCACTGAGCCTATTCTTGTAATGTATTATAAGGATGGAGACACTTACAATGGATATAAAAATTCTACACACACCTGTTAAAATGGCAGGTTTTTGTGAAGTAAACAAAAAACTAGATAAACCATGTCAGATCTCTTCGCAACTTTAATGAGAAATGGCAAAGTATACAAATAAAGTGAAAAACAATCAGAACCTTTTTAGGGGGAAAAAAGAAGAAAAAAAAAGCTTTTTGGGTAAGAGTCTGTCAGCATCTTGACTTAATATTTCGGCATTATTTTCTCACTCTTCCTTGCAAAAACATTCTAGATCCGTCAAACTGTAAGGGCATCTCCTGTGCTCAGCTGCTTCAGGTCACACCACAGATATTTAGTTGGATTCAAGTCTGGGCTCTGGCTAGGTCATTCAGAAACTTTGATCTGATTTTGGTTAGTCATTTCTTTACCTTTACCAGGTATCTTTACCTGATCTTACCAAGCCGCTTTTCTGTGTATCGTCTCTCTGGTTTTTGACTTTGTGCTCTACCTGGTTTTTGTATTTTGAATTTCCCCTTTCACTGTGGTTTGTACATCGCCTGACCTTGCCTGTTCAGACTATGCCCTTGCTTTACGTTTTGGATTTTTCTGTCTGATTCTTCAAATTAAACTCTCTCTGCATTTGAATTTGTTTCTTCCTCACTTACATGACATGAATGTTTTGCACTAAAATCAACTGGTATTTGGAGCTGATCATGATTCCCCCCACAGCCCTAAAAAAAGCCCTAAAGCATGATGCTGCCACCACCATGCTGCACTGTGGGTATTCTTTTGTTGATGTGATTTTTTGCACCAAACATACCTTTTGGAATTATGGAATTATTATACCTTTTGGGATTGGTCTCATCAGACCATAACACATTTTGCCACATGATTTGGAGTGATTTAGTTGAGCTTGGATGTTTTTTGTCAGAAAGGGCTTCCATCTAGCCACCCTACCCCATAGCAGAGACATGCGAAGAATATAAGAGATTGTTGTCACATGCAGAGAGTAATCAGTGCTTGTCAGATATTCCTGCGGCTCCACTAATGTTGCCGTAGATCTCTTGGCAGCCTCCCCGGTAAGTTGTTTTTGTGTCCTTTTGTACATTTTGGAGGGACATCCTGTTCTTGGTGATGTCACTTGTGGTGCTCCATTTTATCCGCTTGTTGATGAAGCCTTCCCAGTGTTCCATAGTATATCAAATGTTTTGGAAAAGATTTTTGTACGTCTCTCCTGATCGATTCCTTTTGACAGTAAAACCCTGCACACCTGTAATGATGTATGCCAACACTGGGATTCAGCGATCAGATGAAACCAAGAAGATGTGAAGAAAATCCTACAAAAACAGCTGGTCTTTATTTGGGGTTAATCAGAATAATTTAATTAATGACAGCTGCATGATAATTACAGTACTTTTGAACATGAGATTGATTGTGATTGGTTCATTCTGAACACAGCAACATCCCCAATTATAAAAGGGTGTGCATACTTATGCAACCAGGTTATTGTAACTTTTTTATTTTTCCTATTTTTCTCTAAAATGTTTCTGATTGTTTTTCACTTAATTTCTATATGTTGTAATTTCACATTGAGGGTGGAAAAAGTTCTGACATGATCAATCTTGGTTAAATTTTTTTAACAGGGGTGTGTACGCTTTTTATATCCAC
The DNA here is from genome assembly GCA_022985145.1 of Pangasius djambal. Lineage (NCBI taxonomy): Eukaryota > Metazoa > Chordata > Actinopteri > Siluriformes > Pangasiidae > Pangasius > Pangasius djambal. The sequence goes on along the minus strand of CM040976.1, from coordinate 11,392,005 downwards.
TGTATAAAGTTTTTTTTTAATAATAGTCTAAAGCCGCCATGGCGAAATTTTAAATTTCCTTTACATTCTTAGGTTTGCATACTGAAGACTGCCCTCTTCAGTAGAGCTTGTAGCCAGACACGGCCGTTGCAGATCATTGATTTTGTTTTCCCGCAGCAATTTCAGTGTTGTTTTGAATGCATGTTTGGATGTTTGCTGGTTGTGCTCATGTCTGGCAAATTTTTCAAACTTTTTCAAATTTTTAAAGCATTTTTATAAAGGCTTTGTTTTTACTTTGTATTTTGTATTTTTAATAACCATTACCTGACCTGTGCAGGTCAATAGCCATCTGTTCATCCAGATATAAGTTGTCAACATGGCCAAGAGCCCTTTCCCTTATGAATCTTTTCAATGTAATGATGTATGCCAACATTTGGATAGCTTTTTTTTTTATTTGAAAACAGCTGTCCACATAAGCACCTCATAATATTCACATGCCATATTGACACAGCTACTGGCCTGTTGTTGTTTTTCTTTTTAATAAATTATTTACTTACTTACTTACTTATAATTTATATAAAAGGCTATTTTAAACTCCTGTTAAAATTGCAGGTTTTGTGACACAAAAACTGAAACCAAAATAAATCATGTCAGAACTTTGTCCACCTCTGATGTGATATAGCAACAAAATTCAAGTGAAAAACAAACAGAAGCATTTTAGGAAAAAAAGAAAAAGAAAATACTTACAATGACTTGGTTGCATAACTGTGTGCACCCCTTGTTAAAGCACCTTTTGCCTGTAATATAGCACTTCGTCTTTTTTGCTAAGAGTCTACTACCAGCACATTTTGATTTGCCAATTTTATACCAGTTTTGCTTGCAAGCTATCAGATTGTGCGAGGATTGCCTATGCACAGCCCTCTTCGAATCATTTCACAGGTTTTTTGATAGGATTTTGATCTGGGCTCTGATCAACATTGATCACCTTCTTTAGAATTCCATTCCTTTGTTGACTTGGATTTGTTCTTTGGGTTGCTGTTATGCTGTATAACAGAAGCATGCAGGTTTTTGCCAAAATAGATTGATAATTGGAGCTATCCATGATTCGCTCTATCTTGAATAGAGCCTCACTTCCAGCTGAAGAGAAGCAGCCCCACAGCATGATGCTGCCACCTGTAACATCAGTCCACTGAGGCGAGCGTAGTGAAGAACCCAAGTGCAGCTTTTATTTACAGCTGGGAATCGTGACATAGCCCCCTCCCTAAGGAGCGGCTCCCAGACGTTCCTCAACAGAAGTAGACCTGAGTCCAGGAGGGAGGTGGAGTGGAGGCGGAACAGGGGGAGGGATGGAGGGCCAGGCCCGTGAAGGGGAACATGATCTGGAAAATGACATGGACCGTGGGACAATGGGCAAGAGCATGGGTCATGAAGCAGTGGTAGACTGTGGAGCAATGGAGGACCTGGGACATGGAGTAGGGGCAGACTGTGGAACAGTGGAAGCCCAGGGGACCACCAGGTCAGATCCAGAGGAGCATGGAGCCATGGGGGAGCAGGCAAAGCAGGAAGCCAAGAGCACCAGGGCGGAGCTGAAGGGCACGCGGGTGGAGCAGGCAGAGCCGACGGGCACGAGGGCGGAGCAGATGGGTCCGAAGATCCCCACGGCGGAGCAGACGACCACCACAGCAGAGCAGAGTAGAGCAAAGATCCCCACGGCGGAGCAGATGGAGCCGACGGGCACGAGGGCGGAGCAGGCAGAGCCGAAGATCCCCACAGCAGAGCAAATGTCCACCAATGTAGTGCTAATGAGGCAGGTGCACACCAAGGCGGATCAGGCGGGACTGGCACAGAGAGGTTAATAACAGCCTCCGTGGTTGAGACAGGACAGGCTGAGAGTTCATAGACGGCCTTCGTGCCCGTGACAGGACAGGCGAGGAGCTCGGAGACGGCCTCTGTGGCCGTGACAGGACAGGCTGAGAGCTCAGAGACGGCCTCCGTGGCCGTGACAGGACAGGCTGAGAGCTCAGAGACGGCCTCCGTGACAGGACAGGCGAGGGGCTTAGAGACGGCCTCCGCCTCGGGAGGTCCTGCAGCGGACGCCGCCGCCTCTTGGGCAGACTCGTGGACAGGGGAGGCCTCTGGGATGCCAGCCGCTCGCACTGACATAAAAGGTGGATCCATCACACTGGCAATCAGTCTCATCAGTCCTGGCCCAAGCTCCGCATCTGCCGGAGCTTGGGTACTATACCCCCTCCCCAAATTCTCCCCAGGAGAATCTTGTATGGCCTCCATGGCATGACGGGGTTCCGACGTGACGGCCGTACCGTGGTGAGACTCGGGCGTGGCGGCCATCTTGGCCGGGGACTCAGGCGTCGTAGGCTTGTGAGCAGACCCTGGAGAGGCAGGCATGACGTGAGCAGGCCCTGAAGAGGCAGGCATGACGTGAGCAGGCCCTGGAGAGGCAGGCATGACGTGAGCAGGCCCTGGAGAGGCAGGCATGACGTGAGCAGACCTTGGAGAGGCAGGCATGACGTACATCCCGGGACGCGGCTCTGGACTGGCGGCCACCTTGGGAAGCGGCTCTGGACTGGCGGCCACCTTGGGAAGCGGCTCAGAGAACACAGGAGTGGCAACCATAATCACTGGTCCTGCTGGTGGCCATGATGGGTCAAGCTCCGCTGCTGCCGGAGCTTGCTGCTGTTGGCCCCCTCCCAAAAAATTCTTTGGGGTTTCAAAGTCCTCGGCCTCTCCCACAGTGAACGAGGAACCACTCAACTGGAGTGCAAAGTCAATATATGTAGCCAGAGTCCAGTGAGGCGTGTGACTTGGCATTAACAAAGAGATTTCTTCCGTGAGGCCAAAACGGAAAATGTTTTTGAAGGCAACGTCACTAAAATCCACTAAATGGCACAATCCACAAAAGTCCTCAACATAATCCTCTATGGCCCTGTCGCCTTGACGAAGGCAGAGGAGGCGAGAAGCTGCTGGGTTCATGGTAGCGGTCGTGTATTCTGTAACATCAGTCCACTGAGGCGAGCGTAGTGAAGAACCCAAGTGCAGCTTTTATTTACAAAGTGAAAACCAAAATTACAAACAAAGACTTGCCTTGACATGGACAGACTTGACTTGGCATGAACAAGCTTGGCATGAACAAGCTAGACACGAACAGACTGCAGGTTACAACATCATCATCATCATCATTACTCGACACCAGACAATGGCTACATGAGGGCTATATATACCAAACAATCAAGGTAACATGACACAATACAACCAGTGAGGGACAAGACACATGACTAAACCAACCAATAAGAACAAGACACATGAAACCAAGGAACCAATCAGAACATGACACAAAGACAAGGGTAACACATGACCAGATCACATGAGGGGCAAGGAACACATGGGAAATAGAGTCCAGGAACAATAGCAAGAGTCCAAGGTGGAGTGCCCTCTAGTGGAGTTTGTGGGCACTCCAGCTGGGAATCGTGACACCACCACCATGATTCACCATGGGTATGGTGTAATTTGAGTGAAAGCACAAGGTTAGTCACATGCAGGTACTGGCTAGTGCTTACCAGATATTCCTGCAGTTACTTTAATGTTGGATTAGGTCTCTTTGCAGCCTCCCTGATAAGTTTTTTTTTTTTTTTAAATCTTGTCCTTTTGTCAATTGTGGAGGGACATCCTGTTCTAGGTAATGTGCCTGTGGTGGCCTTCACGGTGTTCCATGATACATCTAATGTTTTGGACATCACTTCATTGATGACAGAAGTAGTATACTTTTGAACATGAGTTTGAATGTGATTGTTTCATTCTGAGCACAGTCACTTGCCCCATTGTAAAAGGGTTGGTACGCTTATGCAACCAGGTTATTGTAAGTATTTTCGTTTTCTTTTTCTCTTAAAAAGATTTTCGCTTGATTGTTTTTGGTTGCAATATCACATTAAAGATTGGACATGATTTATCTGGGTTTTGCTGTTTACATCACAAATAAACAGCAATTCAGATGGGGTACTTAACCTATTAGTTATTTAATTACTAAAATATCTGATTATTGCCAAATACCTTCTCTTTCCATATCTGCTGTGCTGCATTCATGTAGAAAAATATATATTAAGTTAAAATATCACTACATGAGGGTGTGTTTTTAAATGCTTGGATGGTTACATAAATCAGCAGGGACACAAATTGCTGGTGATTAAAAGGTATTTGTGTATATATGTCAGCAGTATTGTGTTTAGGTTATGAGGTTGTAAATGTGAGGTAAGCAAGTTAGAATAAAATGTATGCTCGTGGTGGACAGGTAAGTAAGGTTATGTGAAAGTGAGAGCAAGTGCAATTGTAAAGCAGTTTACTAAGCACCACAGTGGTGTGGCTGCTTCAAGATCCAAACAGCTAGGGAGCTTGGTAAGAATCATTTTATGTAAAACATCTGCTCCACCCTTCAGCACTCATTTTAAGAGACGATGTGCTATAGTCATATGGATTTAGATGAGAATGGCATGACACACAAGAAAGAGAAATGTTCCAATAGGTGCAGAAGTACGTAGCTCAGAACAGGAGATTATAATGCATATAAACATAGAGCAGTGGCAAACATTCACACACACGGTGATTCACACTGTGGTGTCACTTTATCAGTTTGGTCATGGCGCTTATCTGGAACCTGTGAGAGTTTGAACCAAATTCAGACTCCTTCACATATTGTGTCACATTGACCTTATTTAAATATGTACTTGGACAATCATTTAGCATTGAAACATCTATGAATATTATTGATTTTTTCTACTTAAGTAACAACAGGATGATTGCTGATATTGGAAAAAAATTATGTCATGCATATTTATTAAAATATATTTTTTTTTCAATGTGATGTGATGGCGGGCCGGCAGCCTGTGCACAAAAGACACACAGCGCTCCTCACGTGACTGCTGCCATGGTGCTGAACGGACAGCACCAGTTCAGCACCATAATTGTTTTGGACAGCATGAGAGCGCCTGGCTGCAAGGCAGGTCGGAGAACTCGATTCGGCTGGAGGCCAATGATTGCAGTGGCAGCTCCCTACCCTCCTGCAGAAACCTGGAGAGTATAAAAGGGACCAGTGGCCACTCTCAAGACAACAAGGTATGGTAAAGCAGGACACTAATCTCTCTCTCTCTCTCTCTCTCTCTCTCTCTCTCTCTCTCTCTCTCTCTCCGGAACAAGCTGATGTCAGGGAGGACAAAGAGCCCAACGCCAATCCTCACCCTGCAACCTTGTAGTGCTACAGTGGTGGAGAATGCGGGCATGAACACAGACACAGTCCCCGGTACCACGATGGACACCGTGTTGCAGCAATTTCTCCAGACCAGCCTACAGCAGCAGTCGGTGACCCAGGAGCTGGCCCAAAGCCTCCAGGTCACCATCCAAGAGCTCTTGGAGGTGAGGAAAAGGTCAAACTCACCAGCGACAACGACATCAAAGCTTACCACTTACCCCGATGAAGCCGCCCAATATGAACTCTTAAAAAAAGAGATCCTCACAAGCTGCGGCCTGTCCCCAACCAGTGCAGCGGCAGAGTTCCACCGCTGGAGTTATGACCCTAAAGCCACCCCTCATAGTCAAATGGACGCCCTGCTGGGCACTGCCAAGAGGTGGCTCCAGCCTGAGACCCTCACCACCTCTGAGGTCATCGAGAGGGTGGCCATGGACCACTTACTGAGGGTTCTGCTGCCCGAAGAATGGAAAGCTGTTGGCATGCGGGGTGCCCTGGAGGCAGTGGAGTGTGCGGTAGCCACCCTGGAAATCGGGAGGAGTGAGTGTCAAAAGTTTCCCCTGGCCTCCACAGCCGCAGGGCCTGGACCAGGGAGGGGAGACCCACCAAACTGCTCCACCTACTGATCTCACAGCTAGACCCCGCCGCCAACCGACGTGCCAACAAGCCCTGGCTTGCAGGCTGCGCTATCCATACAGTGACCCCTCCCAGCTCTCCAACCATCCCCGTGTAGGTAAACGGCAGGCCAGTCTTGGCTCTCTTGGACTCAGAAAGCACAATAACCCTGGCCTGGCCCTCCCTGCTTTCACCCCCTTCTAAGGCCAGTGGATCTCTGACTGTCTCCTGTGTGCTGTCTCGGAGATGTCTGGGAGGTGCCTGCAGCTAGAGTCAGGGTCAAACATTGGGCCGAGGAGTGGCTGCTCCTCGTAGGGCTCATCCCTGAACTCCCCATGCCTCTACTCCTGGGTTAAGACTGGCTGGGACAGTCTTGACAGTTCTCCCCCATTCTTCTCTCCCTCATCCTGCGAAACCCCGACTTCACCATGCACATAGACACAACGGAGATGGGGCTGGAAGTTGTGCTATTGCAGACCTTTGAAGGGGAGGAGTCAGAAGCTGACCCCCCACCAAAAGGAAGTATCCTGCCATAGAGAGAGAGGCCCTGGCCATCAAGTGGGCAGTGGAGGAGCTACGGTACTACCTGGCTGGCAGACCCTTTGCTCTGGTGACAGACCATGTCCCCCTGCAATGGATGGCCAAGGCTAAGGATTCCAGCGCCCAAGTGACATGGTGGTTCCTCTCTGTAGAGGACTTTAACTTCAAGGTGCAACATTGAGCAGGGGCTCAGCACGGTAATGCAGATGGGCTCTCGCGACGATTCTTCCTCTGGGCCCATCACATTCCGGCAGTAGGCTTGGAGCTGGGGGGAGGACACTCTGACGGCGGGCCGGCAGCTCGCCCACAAAAGACACACAGCACTCCTCACATGACGGCCACCATGGTGCTGAACGGACAGCGCCGGTTCAGCACCACAATTGTTTTGGACAGCATGAGAGTGCGTGGCTGGAAGGCGGAGCAGAGAAACTCGACTTGGCTGGCAGCCAATGATTGCAGCAGCAGCTCCCTACCCTCCTACAGAAACCTGGAGAGTATAAAAGGGATCGGCAGCTGCTCTCAAGGACAACAAGGTATGGTAAAGCAGGGCACTAATCTCTCTCTCTCTCTCTCTCTCTCTCTCTCTCTCTCTCTCTCTCTCTCTCTCTCTCACAGCCCCCCCATCCCCCTCCCTCCCTCTCCGGTAGAAGCCGACGTCAGAGAGGACGAAGAGCCCAGACCTCTGCATGCCGACCCTCACCCTGCCTGAGAGCAGCCGCCGTGCCTCTTGGGTCCCAGCGCAACGCTGCTGCTCCCTGTTCACCGCGCCCAGCTCCAGGATGACCGCAACTTCACTTCTCTTCACCAGCTACACTCACCTCCACACCAGCCATTTTGCTTCACCATCACTTAAAAAACAGAACATGTTTCGACCCCTTCTGCCTCCTGGTGTCTGTGTTTAGCCCTCTTGCAACCTCGCAGTGCTACAGTGGAGAAATGACAGAATTTTTATGCATTCTAATGCATTTCAATATAAGTCTCTAATTTTTCTGTATGGAACTGACCTTTTAAGAAATTATGGCTGACTGAAGCATCATACCGGTTTATTTCGATGGTTGTAATGAAGGTTATGTTTTTTTAGGCTGTGCCTTTCCCATTTATTCACATATTCACAATGCATGCACCTCCACCACCGCCATGTCTAGTCTACATCATACCACCCTTCTGGCTGTATCTGTATCAGAAACATTGCATGAGTGCCTGCTGCACATATTCCTGGGAGGTGTGCATGTGCATGTGTGTGAGAGAGAGAGTCACATAGCTGTTTGACAAGTACACAATGTGTAGTGTAAAAAGGGCATAATATGGTATTTTTGCCATATTGCCCACCCATACAGAGTGTTTTAAAACAATGGCAAAGTTGCAAAATATTCATTAACATCTGTTACACTGTTACTTGCAGATTTACACTGTACATCTGTTACACTGTTTTAGATTGAAAAACCACATGTACCCACAAACCATCATTAATGTATGAGAGAAACAGTAGATGAATTAATTTATATATTAAACATTAAGTGATTTTCATTTTTATTATCATGCAAAACCTGAAAGAATATGGAGAGTTCTATTTGTTTTTTATTCAGAGCTTGAGCATAAGTATTTCATTTACTCACTGGGCTTTTTAAAAAAAAATCACAGAATTGTGATACTTTTGCCTTGTTTTTTTCCTCCAGGTTGAGCATTTTTTTATATATTAGAATAATTATGTAATTGTTTTCCAAAGTATCAAAGTATCAGCACAAAGTATCAAAAATAAGCAAAAATACAACAGAAACACACTAAGCAGCCTGGGATAAGGCAAGAGTGGCAAAAGACAATCTTATTGTAAAGAGGAAGGACTTGTAATGAGGTGAATGTGGAGAGTGCTGAAATTGTCTTTATTTAATGAGCTCCAGGTGTTAGTACTCAGATGAGATGAAGTGTTGAGGGCAATCTACCCGGATTCATGACAGAAGCCCTGGAGGTCGACCATGAGGGCAATAGCAGTTTGACTATGAAAGTGAAGTTCTTCTTGAAAAGGAGTCCAGAACATCCCAGGCAGTTTCCCAAGATATCTCCCCTGGCCATATCCCTTCCAATCCCTGTTATGTCATTGGCAGGAGCACCATCAACCATGAAGGCTGATGGAGGGTTGTCCAGGGGTTCAGCTTCCTGCAGGGGCCAGATCTGAGAAAAAAGACATGTAATGAGGGGGATATATATTGCAAAGAGAGCAGCAACAGTAAATTACACTGTTGATACATCACAGGATCTTGAATGTGCCTATGAAGTGAGGACTGAGTTTTCTTGAGTGTAAGTGGAGGTTAATATCTTTAGTAGATAATCTGTCCCCAGGTTGATGCCTCTCTGCAGAAGTTATTTTATGTCTCCAAATTGCCCTAAGTGTACGCATGCACCACCAACCTACTACAGGTACCATGCTGTCATTTTGAGTCCATGGAAAAACAATAAGCATACATTGAGCAGACACTGAAAGGACAAGAGGAATGTACCAGGTAGTTCTGGGCATATTGGTTTCAAGGGAGAAACATACACAAGTCCCCCTGCCAGTCTCTTCAGTAATTATGCACATACCAGCTGGGTTCCTGGTTCAGTCTCTGCACATGGCTGGTTGATTCTGGATGATGATTGAGGTAAGGCTGATGTTAACACCTACTTCCATGAAAATTAATTAATTAAATTAAAGGAGCAAGTGGTGGCACAGAAGCTCTCAGTAGCGCATTTTTTAATTCTTGCTAATTTTCTGACCAATGATTTGTTGTTAAGACCATTAAAAGCTTAATATTTGCCATTTTGGGCTTGGCCAGTTTTTTTTTTACCCAGGAGTGTAGTGCAACATGTCACAGAGGACTTCGTTGACAAAAAAACTGAAACACAGACTGGGCATTGCCCAGACCATGCATCATTACCAAATATATATACTGTCCCGTAGTTGTTGAAGAAGCAATTTTTCATTCTCCTTTCTGATTCTGCACAAGGTTGTATGCACTGTATAGGTTCAATTCGGTGTAAAAATGAACATCATGCAGGGACTCCAGTTTGGCAGAGGATAGTGGAAATTTACTGTGATGTTGTTGAGTCGTTAGTAATCAATACAAGATCAGAGACCTCCTTTCTTCTCCATAAAGAAGCAGCTTGATGAAACAGGAGAAGTGGATGCTCAGATAACCCTCTGATTTAGGGCCTTAGAGTCCATCAGTTTGCCATTCTCCCTGGGAATGTCCACCTTCTGCTGAACAGCAGGGCTTTCTGTGGAAGTTGAGCTGCACTGGAGTTGGAGGCAAACGTTCTGACATTTCAGTGAACATCTCTCCCTGCAGGTCCAGGAAATATGGGGGTTGTGGTTTTCTAACCAAAGAAGACCAGGTTTGACAGAGTGATGTTGTGAGTCAACGGCCTACAGGGAGATGATTTCACTATGTGGTTGTGCAGCTTGCATTTGCTTAGATTGACTCTGTTTCTGGACCTTTCCCAAGCTCAGAGGTTATCCATCAACAGAGTGGAGGAGTAGGGGTGGTTGGCAAGGTTGTACTGAAATGTCCAGGGCTTTGACCAATTGATGTGTGATGTTATACCAATGAAAGAAGCAGTCTCTGATTTCCAACATAAATGATGCTGAAATACTTGTAAAAATCAAATCGCTTACATAGGGCTATTATATGATGTGGTTTTAAAGTATATGTGAACCTCCTATTCAGTACACATATGACCTGAGCCTCCAAAGTACAGACACAAACCCCAGTGTAGCCAGCATTGAATTTCCTGATTTCCATGGACTTGAGTTATTTGGTGGGGAAGAGCATCCATGAATGTGTAAGTGAGGATGAGTGAATGTAGAGTCCATGAGTCAATGACAAAATGCAGTGATGGGCGCTTGTTCATTCCATTCACTGCTGGCAGCCAGTGTATGAAACTGTAAAGGTTATTCAGCAGGTGTATTATTTTCCTGAGTGAGCTGGTAAGGTTTCTCCTTACACCCTACCCTCTGTGGGATGATCAAACATGGCCCAAAATCTATTTATGACAGTACATAATAATATGATTTAAGGAACTTAATGAAATAACTATTCAGAAAATTATTGTGGTATAATGTGTAATATGATGTTGGGTTTTGGAACTGGACTGGTTTTATTGACTACTGGGCAGATTTTGTGATGCAGAACTGGCAGCTCTGCATGTTGGAGTATGTCTCTTTGGTACCACAAATTGTTCTGTTTCTTCACTGTGCTGGAGAAAACTTAAGATTTGCCTCCTAGATAGCATACCATTTCGCTAACGAGTTAAATGTATGATGAATAATTAACGACATTACAGACATTGTGGAATCTTTTAACACTTGTTTTAAACATATCCTTGATAGAAACAAGGCAGTCAACACATCTCTACTCCCACGTTTTCTGCCTGAACAGTTAGTCAGGTATTTGGAAGCTGCTACACTGATCAGGAACTTTTCACAAACAAAAGGTGCTGCATTTGTCTTTTGGCCTTCATATAGCTTCTAAACATGTGGCAACTCTGTTGCATGTGTATGTCAAAAAAATCCATAAGAAAAACATGAGCTGTAGTTGATGTGATGTCACCACATATTTTATATACTTTAAATCACAAAATTACACATTACAATGACAATTTTCCACATTACAGATACTAATTAACTTGTATATCCCTCACATGAATAACCACACACTGACCGCACCTGATACCCTTAGTCCTTGACCCTCTCTTTCTCTCTGTCTAGCTCTCACTCACTCTTTCTTTCTCTCTCTCTTTGTATTTTCATCTGTATTGGCTTGGATCCGCAGGGTACACTTTGAAAAACAGACATGTAATATCAATTTGCCTGTTGCCTGCAGTTATGTAGGTCTCAGTGGCTGAGCAGGAACAGAAGATGGGACATTTGGCTGATTCATTCGTTATTTGGGTGCAATATTTGATCATTATTTGAATGTGATTGGAGAATCAGCTGAGGGCCCAACCTGGAGTTATCACCAGAAAGAGCAATGCATATGCAATTAAAGACAACAATGCAATTTGCACATATTGTTCCTGCCTCCTTCCAGTCTGTGTCAACCGAGACTGATATACTGTAGTAACCTAGATTTTGATGAGTGAATGTGCATGTATGTACTTGGTGTCTCTGTGGCATGCAGAAGTGTATATATACAGTATATGGACATGTATGGTATATGTGTACTCTGCTTCTGCTCCAAAGCAGCTCTAGTGATTTTCAACCATGTGTCAGTCAATGACAGAAGGAACCCAACATATTTTATGCATGAAACACCTTTACTACTGAATACATGCGCTATATCCTTGGGAGCTTAATGATGTATTTTTTGGAGAGGGCTGGAAAGGAGTCTTCAGTCCCGGAAGAAATAGGGAGAAAGAAATAAAGTGCCAGATGAAGAAAGAGATGGACGGAATGAATAAAGAGAGGAACGAAGCAAGAGATGTGAATAAAGAGTGGTACAGAGAAAGGGATGGTATTCCATGCCTTTTGAGAGCAAGAGCGACAGAGAAATTCAAATGATGAAAGACTAGCAGGGAGGAGCAAGCAACAAGAGGCTTAGAACTGGCCAAATTATAGGTAAGTATGTCTATGTGAGTGCAGACCCCACCTCTTCTCCAAAAATTTAAACAACTGAACACAAACACACACACACACACACACATAATGATCTCTGCATTATTAATTCATATCCTTGTGCTGCTATAATACACAATAGGCAATTTATTTCTGCTCAACTAATATTGTTAGGAAAGAAACCCCCAGCAAAACCCTGTTAAGATTCTGGTGTGAGATTTCAAAATGGATGGCCAGTATTGCATTTTGCTGTGTATTATTGAAGCACTCACATGAAACAAAACACAGATTCCCTCATTTCAGCCCTGCAGGCACATCTTGAGTGACAAAACATACTCCTCTGTCCGAGCCGTTCCACTCCAGTGAGTGAAATTCACTCTCTGATGAGCGAGTGCTACCTCCCTCAGACTCACTCCGAAAAAATTACTCGAGTTCATTTTCCAGTCCGACTGTCCCACTAAGGAACAGATGTGAGAGCCTTCACAAACCCTCCTTCATGCATTTAAAGAGATGTGGTCAGACACAGACATATGCACACACACATGCCTGTGCACACGCACACATGAACATAACTGTAAAAATCCCAATTTTACAGTGACTATATTATTGAAGAAGAAATGCGTTTTAAAAAAGAGTGATTGCTGCAGCAGGACCCTTCTCACTGTTAAATGAAAAAGCTTAGTGTTAGTCAACAAATGACTTACAAAACCTTGTTTTCTGTTCATAACGGAGTCAATCAACAATTTTGTAGGTCTAAAACACAATACTCAGCAGGGCTGCGCAGAGACACTTTAGAGGAACATGAAAAAGAGGCATAGGGATCAGGAATTTAAAATATTTGACTGGTACAGGTCTTGTTGTGCTGCATGTTTTAATTCAGCTTTTAAGGGATGCACCATCTCTAGCTGCCTCACATATGTCTTTTAGTTTCTCTTTTTTCCTTCCCTGTTTTTGATGCACCTTTGTAGAGCAGCAATAGAAGCAACAATAAATATTTTAAATAATCAGAGACAATATGATACAAGGAATAAAAGAAAAAAAATTTCTCTTAAATTTTAAAAATTTTAACTTTTAGTTAAAATGTGAATTAAAGAGAAACTTTTACAAAAAAACTTTTACAAAAGCTACATAATATATTGCGAAACCACATGGTCCTGTCTGGTACTTACAGGTTAAAGCTGTCTTCTATGAAGTTGATGCTTTTTTGCTTTTATGAAAATTAGGAAACACTCACTGCATTGTGCTTTTGTAGAAAATACCTTATTCCATAAAGGGACACTGACATGATTTGTCTACTACTTGACACCACCTCCCATGTATGCCCATGCACATAAAGTGATGTCATCAACCACAGTGGCCTGCCAACTTCAACCACATTACATTGATTTCTAGCTAACTGATTTTCTATAGTGTCATATAGGTTTATATTTACCCAGTATGACAAAGTTCATTACATACTTGTGAAATACAGAAATAACCTTTTTATGCAAAAATGGTTCAAAACGTATAGGAAGAGAATGGGTTTTGAAGCTTTTTTTTTTCACTCAGGTCATTCTTTGTTAGCAAATCAGGTTATGTAGTTTACAAGCACTGTTTGTCTAACACCTGTAACAGTATCTAACATTAATGATTGCATTATCTGTCCAGGGAAACCAATTGTCTTAATAGTGTTAATCCAATTGGAAAAGCACCTCATGGATTTTCTTTCTTTCTTTCTTTCTTTCTTTGCATAATTATGCTTTTTTGCAGCAGGTCTCTAACATGACTGACAGGAGGGATGAAAATAAAATAAAGGACTCAGGCAAACAATACACATGCTTTGATCAAATTGTTTAAGAATTATGTTTCATCATATTTCACCCCAAATTTAAAGTAAGAACAAAAAAGCATTGACAAGTGCACAATTAAACAGTGCAAGAATTAAATTATTTGGAAAGTTAAACTGCCAAATATATCATTTTATATATTTTAATTCCAAGGTATCTACATCTGTATTAGGACCAAAGACAAACTCGGTACATACCACTGTAATGAAATCTACAGTAAATAGATATTTATTCTTGATAAATCTTTACTAATCATGTATGCTAATGGCCTGTGATAACCTCACCTTTGGTATTTGACAGGAACCATGAAAAAGCAGTGCAATATTTTCACTTTTTTCTCTAACCTTTTCACAAAAAGGACTCGTGGAACAGAAGGTTAAAATAAACAAGAGAAAACTGTGGAAATCAGTGAGCCACAGCTATAGAATATTTGTCTATGAAAAATAAGAAAACTCCAGTGGCACAGCAGCATCAGAACTGTATGACTGAGAAGTAGAACAAAGTCACCAGTAGGGATCCGGTTTCCTTGTAATATCCTGCTGATAGAAGGACCAGAATGTGATGTAAGCAACATAAGTCCATAGAGCCATGCTGTTTAGTGCAAACAGTGCAGGCTAGTAGTGACAGTGTGATGATGTTAGATGTGCTCATATCAGGAATATCCAGCAAGGAACGTCTGAACAGTCATTGATCTTTGATGACCAAGTTTATCCCTTCATGGGTGCAGTTCATTCACACTTAGTCAGACACTTACAGCATGATAATACACCTTGTGACAAGGCACATATTGTTATTCAATGCTTCAAGAAAATCACAGTAATTTTTCATTTATCATTGCTTTATTGGACATTTTTGGATGAGATGGAAATGGCTGTTCACAGGAAGATTGTTCAGCTACTGTATTGGCAGCAACTCCACAACCACATTGTACAGCATTTCCGAACAATTGCATAGAATTTGTGCCAATGCTAATCTGAAGGCCAAAGAGAGTACCAATGGCAACTAGACATGTAGCCCTAATAAATTGATTACACAATAATACTCATTCAGTAGCTGTTTCATCCTGGTCAGGGCTGCGATGGCTCTGGCGTCTATCCCCGAGGCGGGAGAACTCTCCCCGGATGGGACACTAGTTCATTGCAGGACACCATGCAACATAATATTTATATGCCTTTGGCTTTCTTGCTTGAATCCCAGTATTTGTCTGGTACTGCCCTGTTTAACTCTACAGGCATCATTGCCATGCCCTAAAGCAAAGATGTGGCCCTTAACTGTAATGAAACATACAAGAGAAATTAGATTTTATGCCACAGCACCTTTCCAGAGCACATGGAGTTGCCCCTGACTTTCAATAAGAAGGCGGCATCTTCTGAAACCTACATGACTGACTGCGTCACCACTGCTGAAATGCACATGTATAAAAGGACAAGGTACTTTACAAGCACCTTACAAAGCATATAGTGGTCATAATTTAACACTAAATACAGAAAAATGTATTGCACGCTAGCAGAACTCTAGCATTTACTCAGCAGTACGATACAGAAGGCCAATCCAACCCAGAATCAGTTCTGTATTGTTTGCATAAAATTTGCATTAAACTACCTAAGCACAGTCATATTTCATAAATATCAATATGAATGCATGTCTATCATTATACAATACAATATTATATTATACAATCATTAATTATAATGAATACAAATTTACATGAACTATTCCTGACCTGTGCATTGCAAACTCTTAGTGGTATAAAATATGTTTATAGTCATGTGTGAAAAGGTACGTAAATCTGCAGAAGAATAAAACTCAGATTTTTTTTTTTTGGATTGATTTTATCCATCACAAGTCCTCTCAAAGAGGAGATTAAATCAGAATATTGAATGTTAGACACACACACAGACACACACACAAAATTTCCGCTACATCAGCAGGAAACAGGAAAGGGAAGCAATGAAGAACTGGAAGAAGGTACAGGCAGCTAAAAAGGACAGCAAGGAGCCAAGAATTTCAAACCACATTCATCAATCACTATTCTTTACCCCATCCCCCTCCTCTCTGTCTGCTGCTCTCTCTCTCTATCTCAAAGTTTCAGTCAGGCAGTACTAGAGTAGTTCCTATTTGAACATAAACTGATGTGTCTAACTATTGATTTATTGATTGTTTTTTTAAACAGCACATCTTGTGTAACCTGTGTAAGGAGCGAGTGTGAAGTCTGAATGCATACATCCTGATAAAATACCATTTGACTCAATGCCCAGAAAATATCAATAAAGATATTCAGATAATGTTCCAGATATTAATTGTCGTAACTTTGTCTCTCTCTCTCTCTCTCTCTCTCTCTCACACACACACACACACACACACACACACACACACACACACACACACACACACACACACTGTTTCATTGTCTCAGCTTGGGCCTTAAGGAAAGGAATTTTTCACTGTCAGATGATGCTACCGCAGAAGTGAAGCAAAGGGCAATCCGTGCTGATATAAGCAAGATCAGGATAGCGATCACACACACACACACACACACACACACACACACACACAAAATGCACTAAAGCACCACCATCCCCTTTATTCACACATTACACAGATAAATTAAATATACACACACACATGCACAATTTACATTTGTCTCTCTTATTCCCGCTATTTTGTTCGTGGTCAACATAAAGCCCATTTAGCATATGGCTGAAAGAATAACATTGAAGAGGAAAAAAAGTAAAGCCCTAAATGTAAGAGTGCAGGGTTGCCAGGTTAGCATAACAAAAGCAAACGAATGGTCAATCAAAATCAGTCATAAAACAAGCCCAGTGCTAACATAATAATACATCAGTCATATAATATGCTTTTATAGTTCAATAATATGGCTTTTTTTACTTCGAATGTTTATAAAGTAACAAAAAAAATTCACTATATTAAGATCAGGTTCAGTGGGTGTGTTTTCACATAATGTGTGAATGCTTGGGTGAGTCTCGTATGCGATTTGGGTAAGTATGTCATTTGAATGTGTATTTTAATATATTTTAACATGGATTTAATTTAATTTCTAACAAAGGGAAATTGTCCAGTCCCCACTGACAAAATTCAGTGTGCAGCAGAAGAACAAAACTGTGAATTCCAGGGGAAAACTGTGGAACTGTTAACGCAGTGCGAGTGTCAGAAGGCTTACCCACCTTCTCCCTCTGCCCTCTTTACTTGAGTGGGAGGCACCCAAATCACACAGAGAAGGTGTGTGTGTGTGTGTGTGTGTGTGTGTGTGTGTGTGTGTAAGAGAGAGAGAGAGAGAGAGAGAGAGAGAGAGAGACTCCCCCACACCCTGTTTAGCTGAGCACCATTTCTTGACTAATTGCAGTGTTCCTCTCCATTGTGTGAGCCACACATAGACTGTAGATAATTGCACACATGTAGCCTATCTCACTTCTTTCATTCTCTCACGCTCACTCTCTTTTTCTTTTGCT
Organism: Pangasius djambal; assembly: GCA_022985145.1. Lineage (NCBI taxonomy): Eukaryota > Metazoa > Chordata > Actinopteri > Siluriformes > Pangasiidae > Pangasius > Pangasius djambal. The sequence goes on along the minus strand of CM040976.1, from coordinate 11,374,734 downwards.
AGGAATTAGTTCTTTTCTTTAACCTTTAGCAAACGATACGCAGCAGAAGCAAATGACTCCCACGCTGTCCATCTATAATGACACATGCAGCACATAGGGAGGGAAAGTCACACAGACGAACAGAATATTTGGTATTATTTGGGCATGGGAATAATATTAATAACAAAATTAATACATAATGCAGCTGTGTTCAGAAATCAGTCATAAAGTGAAGTAACTAATGAACAAAGATCCAAACTTTTTACTAAACCTGGTGATGGCATTTTCAGAGAGAGAACCCATGTATGACGGCTTGCGCATACGTGTGTGTCTGTGTGTGTGTGTGTGTGTGTGTGTGTGTGAAAGAGAGAGAGAGTATGTGTGGGTGGGTGTGATGCACAGCTCTGGGCATGGCAGCAGAAATAATAAAGGCTTATCGTTTGGAGGCAATTTCACAGCAGCACGCGCCTAATTGAACAGTCTGTTTCAAACATTCCATTCTGCTCTCCACAGCCCAACGCCAAGCCGCCGGGAACAACCTGAGAAATGACACTCTCCTCGAGTCACTGAGCAGGGCTGCCTGAGACAACACAACACACACACACACA
>CM040976.1:11343728-11368545 GCA_022985145.1 Pangasius djambal | reverse complement strand
GAAAGCAACTCAAGACTTTTTGAAGGCAAAGAAATGGAATATTCTTCAATGGCCAAGTCAGTCGCCTGATCTCAACCCAATAGAGCTGCTTTTCACTTACTGAAGACAAGACTGAAGGCAGAAAGACCCACAAACAAGCAGCAACTGAAGATGGCTGCAGTGAAGGCCTGGCAAAGCATCTCCAGGGAGGAAACTCAGAGTTTGAGTTTTGAGAACATGGGCTCCAGACTTCAGGCAGTCATTGACTGCAAAGGATTTTCATCCAAGTATTAAAATTATGGTTATATTAACAATTATGTCACTTTGTCCAAATACCTTTGAGCCCCTGAAAATGGAGGTACTTTGCTGAAAATGGCTGTAATTCCTAAATGGTAAATGCCATATTTTTGTGGAACCTTAAAATAAAGCTGAAAGTCTACACTTTGATCACATCTTGATTGTTTTATTTCAAATCCATTGCGTTGGTGTATAAAGGCAAAATCACCAAAACTCTGTCATTGTCCAAATACTTCCAGACCTAACTGTATATATATATTAGTATTTATTGTTTATTCATTTATTTGGGCCCCCACTTAGTTTTGAAATTGTCCTTTTTAGTCATTAACTAGACTCTAGCAAAGCACTACTGTCTCTTTTATTTGACATGAGTTCTGTTACTGATTTCATCGTGCAGTACTTTTGGTAAACATTTGTCTTTTTAGTGTGGTATATGCTAAATGAAGTTGACTTGACTTAATTCATATGAAGGCAAAGGTGTGGCAAAGACATTTGGAAATGATTCTATGTTAGAGCGCCTTGCGGTCAATGCCCAAGAAGGAGAACATGCTGAACACACGATTGTGCCAATGCTTTGCCTTCCAATTCTTCAAGATACTGATAAAGCTTGAACTTATAGTGCACAAAGTTTGGTACCTTTTTTGACTATCAACATTTATGAATATGATATTGACCTAAAATACTAAATAAATTAAGAACAAAACTAATTTTCTTTTCTAAACGTTTGTCAGAAAAAACATTTTTATTTTCCAGAATAATGTCAGCTCCAGTAATCTCTTTAAAGAAAACCTTAATTGTACAAATACAATCAAAGAAGAGATGAACAATACTCTCGTCATTGAAATTACAAACCACACCTCAAATCAATATCTTTCTTGACCTTTCCTAGATCTTTTCGAGATCTTAATAGATCTTTTTATGACCTGGTATACTGGGTAAATACAGTGAATAATTTTAAATGAAACCTCTTGAATATTATTGGTGACACAATATCTCCTAGAAAGCATGAACGCTTCCTCCCACTTAATATCCTTAAAACATGATTTCCAAAAATCTTTTAGCTGGGAGTACCCTAACTGACTGACACATCTGTCTAAGGAAATTATTGTTTTTTTGTTTTTTTTAAATTAATAATACTTGTACCATCTAACCTTAAACTGAAGTCAAGTTTCATATTCAAATCAACAATATCGGAGACACAGAACAATTGAAGGAGTCCAGCAGGTATAACATCAAAGACAATTATATATTCCTAAGCAGATATTGGAATTTAGAATTTGGTTTGTATCTATCTAAAAGTTCTGTATATGAAAGTAGATAACCGTTATGGTGAAACAACTGTGTCACCAATAAAAGATTATTTCTAAACCAACATTTAAAAAAGTGTTTTATTTTTATATTTAATATCTTTATTATTCCAAATCAAACATCTACATCGGCACAATCATCAGCGCATTTTCCTTCTTGGCCATCGACTGTGACTGACGTCACTTCCAAGTACAAACATGCCCCATAGTATTACTCCCACCCCCAACGCTGATTGACAGGTTTCTGTGCAAGGCATCAGAAATGCAAATCCAAAGGGAATTGCGATTCCATGTGAATTTTGGCATTTCGATATGACAGGGTCATAACTCCTAAGACATGGGAAATACAATTGCAAATGGACTTTGCATTTCCATTTGAAATTTGGCAGACATTATAAGTTCGTGAAAACGAAAATGCAAACGTTAATACATTTGCGTTTTCATTTGAATTATGTCACAATTTATGCATCCACAAATAGAAAATACAATTACAAATACAATTTGCAATTACTTTTGAAATTTGTCCAGAAAATACTTACAGTAAATGAACAAATGGTGGCACAGGAGGGCTCAGGAGTGCATTTGTTTAATTCTTAATATATGCAATTTTGGACTTGGCCCATTTTTTGCCCAGAGATGTGTAGGCATTGACATTGACAATAATGGAAGCAAACTCTCCTCACCTTCAGAAACTAGACCTGCAGAAAAACAAACTACAGCTCTTGAGTCTAGAATCACCTCCTCTATGGCCTCAGAGCGTTGGGCTACGAATCAGGCATGAGTGTGTGTACGCTGGTGCCGGCTGTAGATGAGCTTTTGCCGTCTCGTTTTCTCTGAGGTGCCGTCTCTCAGCCTTTCAGCCACCTGTTCCTCTTTGAGCAGAATGAAGGGCTAATGAGAGAGAATAACAGAGGGAGGGACAAGAGGAGGATGAGGTCTGTAATGTGGCTTTGTGGGCTAGTTTCCATTCCTCCAGCTACAGAAGAAATGAGGAGATCTGTTGGTAAGTGAGATAGAGAGCGAAGTATGGAGTTCAGGTTATGTTCCTTAGTTATCGAGCTCAGCTGGGGGTAAAGAACGCAGTGTGCCAGCACAAGTGAAGTGTATGTATTATAATTGTGGTTATACACATACTATAAACCTCAGTGGGAACATCATCTGACACATGGTATAGGAACTGATAATGATGTTGAAGTAGAAAAACCAGTAAAACACTTGCAGTGGATAATCAGACAGATAACAAGGGTTTAATGAAAGGACACACAGTGGTACACTTGGTGAGTGGGAGGGTGTGAAGACCAGATGTACTTCATTAGGACCACTGTCACAGAGCGTATGTGTGTTTGTGTGTTCTTTTATTAAACCTAAGTTATATCTGTATGTGTGTAACAAAAATAAAAGAAAGAAAGCAAGCGTGTGAGTGTTCTCTCAAAGGTGCAGAAACGAAGCAAGCAAGAGAGACTTGGCTCTGATATAACATTAGCAAAGATTAAATAATTCCATGGATCAATCACTTTTATGCATCTGGGGAAATCAGATGTAATCACTGTGTGGAATTCAGTCTCTCGCCAGAGTTTGTGTCCAAGTTTAATTTCTGAGATATTTTATTGTATGAACCTTGCATATATGATTGATCCATGTAGCATACTCAATGTTATTGTAAAAATACAATGCCAGTGGTGTCTAATAAATGCATTACTTTCTATTATAATTTTGCAGTTAATTAAGGACCACAAAATCTCTACAAAAGTCTCTACAAAATCGTAATATTTGTCTTTCCATTTAAATATGTATGATTGGTAGAACCTTCTAGTCTATTACATTAAGTATGAAAAAACTACTACATCCCTTGGTTAAAAAAAAAAAAAAAAAAAAAGGGGCCAAGCCAAAATGGCTATATTAAGCTTTTAATGGTCTTAACAACAAATCATTGGTCAGAAAATTAGAAAGAATTAAACACATGCACTCCTGAGTCCTCCTGTGCCTCCTGTGTCTTCTTGTACAGAAAGGTAAAATCATGATAATGATTAAAATGTTTGGGTGTACAACATTTTCCAAAAATATCTTCTAGGATGTTTTTTTTTTCTTAAAAGATTAGTCATTATGTGGTTATCTGCCACACCTGATGCAGCCCATCAAGAGCCACACGGCTTAAACATTTAAATAAATCAAAGGGAAAAGCTTCCCATACTAACTTCCTTTATCTGTTTGTTTCATTCTTGCTCATTTCCAGACTAATGAACTGCTGTGAAGAGCTTCATTTAAAAATAAATAAATAAATAAATAAATAAAAATATGTCATTAAAAATGTAATATTTTGGGCTTAAATTAATAAACTAACATTTTGGGCTTGGCCCATTTTTTTCCCCAGGACTGTAGCTTTAAATAAAAGTTACGTATTGAAAAAAATAAACACGTGAACAGCTCAATCTTCTGTTGAGGAAAGAGCACACAAAATATACCTTGAGAACTTCCTCTTTACACTGACGTCAAACCAATCTTCAAATTTTCACTTCAAATGGTGAAGGCTACGATTAGTTTGAAGCTGCAGGCCTTAGATCAGACCGAGTCAATAAAAGGGCAGTTATATCCTGGTGTGAGTAACACTCATTTGTAGCATCAAATAATACTTGTGATATAACAAGATGTATGTGAGTCAAAGGGTTCAGGCTGACAGTGGAGGATTTGCGAGTCCCAGGGAAGCTATAGCTCATCCTCAGAGCTGCAGAAAAGGCCAGCAGCGTCAGTCAGCTTAGGAGGAAGTCAGCTCTTCTCTGCTCGCTTGCCTGCAATCCTCCCAGGATCCTTCTGTAATTTTATGGCATTATAAACCTTTTCAACAAAAAAAAAATACTGAGGAAAATGATCATTTGGATGTCTAATAATTCTTAAAATAAAAATAAAGCAAGCAGGAGAGAGCAGGAGAATCAGCTGTTTTAAACCTTCATTCTTTTTGAAGAATTGCTGCACTTTTAACAAAACACTTTTTTTCAGATTTTACTTGCATGCAGATTTCTACAGGGCTAAAAAAGCACATCATTACATTATTTCACTTCTAACCTTCAAATCATTTTCACTGTTTCACCAAGGAGTTCATAATGTGCATGTTTTTCTGGTCTGTGCATAAGGCCGGCCTGTGTAGCGTCTGTGTAACGTGAATGAGTAATTATGTCTGACGTGGCTGCACAGCCTGTGTGTGTGGTGGCTGTCTGGAGTTGAGCAGAGTTGTAGGTGACCTTTTCTGTGCTGTAGAGGTGGCGTATCTCTGACAGTGTGACAGAGAGAGTAGCAACCTCTCTATAATGGATGAGCTCTCTCAAGGTTAACACCTCTCTCTCGCTCATTTTCCTCTCCTCCTGTCATCCTTTTCTCCTTATTTCTAATCCTTTTTACACTCCACTCATAGACATGGTATGAATGTACTTTTACATTTCTGCTCTCCATTTGGTTCCTTTGATTCCTCTCAACCTCACTCTCACACTTTTCCCTTTTTTCTCTTTCTCACTCTTTATCAAGCCGATATTTCTCACTCATTCTTTTGTCTTACAATGAATGAATGTCCTGCCCGGTTATCAGAATGTGAATCTTTTCTCAATTTCACTCTATTTAAAGTGGATGGGAATATAAATCATCTGTAGTGTCCTTATATTTAATAAGATGTATATCTAAGATAAGGTTGAACTGCAGAAACTCAAAGCAAAAGGAAAAAACCTAATCCCATGCAAAACTAAGGAGCAATTCGAATGAAAAGAGAGCAATTTCACTGGGTTTCATGAAGTCATAAGAAAAATAATATGGCTCCTAACCCTACCCCTAACCAATAATAATCTTTCATACCAGACGGTTTATGAGAAATTTCAGGAATTTGCATTAATAAAAAACATTTTGGTCTGTGTGTAATTATACATTGAATTAATGTTAGTTAGCAACATATGTCAACACTTAAATAAATAATAACTTTGATCACAAAATACAAAATGCAATGATATCACCAGGCTAACTGGCATTAGTTACTCATTTCTGTAAAGTTCTTTATTTCCCAATTTTTGTGACAAAACATTTCAATAAAATATCTTTGTGTCCTGATGTGGAAGTTGGAATTTGTATCCCTTGAGTTGATGCTAATTTCTTATAGTCCTTCAGAAGTGTACCTGCACAGCTCATTCCTTATTGTCTACCTGACTAAAAATAAAAGCAATTAACATTACTATCACTTTTACACATTATTCAACTGCAAGTGAGAGAAAACAGCAGCTTTAATGGCACAGAACTGTTAAGCACACGAGGCTAAGCGTGCTGTGTTAGCATTGTAGAATGGATATGAGCCCAGAAAGAGTGTTGCGACTGTGACAAACACCATTCGGTCCTCATCCATCATAGGTGCCAAACTTAAACATTCATCACAAAGTTTGCAGATCCCTGCTGTTCTCATCCCTCTGCTCTTCACTTAATCTCTCCTTCTTGTTCTGCGGTTGTACAGCACAGATGAATATTAGTTCTCTATACTGGCAATGGAAAGATGCTGAGCAGCAGTAACAGAACTGCTACATTAATTAAATGCAAAAATTTGCCTTACTCTGTTTCACTGGATGGCTGCTGCTAAGATTGATGAACTTCTCTTGGATACGCCGTGCTGTGCTGCATCTATACCAGACCTTAATTGAGACAGAATATCTATTAGGTGAGAGGTATATGTTAAGATGCCAACTACTGTATTCTAATCGAACCTCCTTTCCAGGCATTGCTGCAAAATTATTTTCTCCGGTTATGCGAACAACAGGGGTGAAAAGGAACAAACTACATGTACTCTCTTTACAGTACTTGAGTCCATGGTTCACTGCAATGGTTCCTTTTTTCTGTCTAATTAAATCATCAAAAATGATAAAATATTTAAACTTTTCAATTTAAATTTGCTCACTGTTACAGAGTAAAATGAATAATAATAATAATAATAATAATAATGTATTTATTATTATTATTATTATTATTATTATTCATCACTGGATGAATGTAAGCCAATTAAAAGATGGTATGTGTAAATCACAGTAAATTTTAAATAATTAAATTTCCAATCAAAATAAAGCAGGTTCCTGCTGAAAGTCTTCAGGCATTAAATGCTTAGTCATGAATAGCAATGTCTGAGACAGTGGAGACAGATTAGCATTCCTGGCCCAATTTATCAGGTATCTTCTTTTTTAAATGCTTCAAGGGAAACAACATAATAATGTTCTGCAAATTACGTGAGCCAAAACCCATGGAGATATTAACATTTCACAGCTCAACATCCAGCTGTGGCAACATGTACAGGTAAGCCATTAGCTGAGTGAGCTTTTAATGTTTTACAGTATGAAAGCTTGGTATTAAACTTCTGATGACTCTTTAATGTTTAGTAATGACCGACTGTGTTAAAAAAAACTCACTGAGCACTTTATTAGGAACACCTGTACACCTCCTCATTCATGCAATTATCTACTGTAATTATCCAATCGTGTGGCAGCAGTGCAATACATTAAATCATGCAGACACGGGCCAGCAGCTATGGATAGTGTTCACATCAACCATCAGAATGGGGGGGGGGAAATGTGATCTCAGTGATTTTGACCGTGGCATGATTGTTGCTGCCAGACGGGCTGGTTTGAGTATTTCCATAACTGCTGATCTCCTGGGATTTCCACATACAACAGTCTCTAGAGTTTACTCAAATTGGTGCAATAAAGAAAAAACATCCAATGAGCAGCAGTTCTGCTGACGGAAACGCCTTGTTGATGAGAGAGATCAAGGGAGAATGGCCAGACTGGTTCGAGCTGACAGAAAGGCTACAGTAACTCAGATAACCACTCTGTATAATTGTGGTGAGCAGAAAAGCATCTTGGAATGCAAAACACGTCAAACCTTGAGGCAGATGGGATACTACAGCAGAAGACCACGTCGGGTTCCACTTCTGTCAGCCAAGAACAGAAAGCTGAAGTTGAAGACAGGAAAAACGTAGCCTGCTCTGATGAATCTTGATTTCTGCTGAGGCACACAGATGGTAGGGTCAGAATTTGGTGCCAACAGCATGAATCCATGAACCTGCCTTGTGTCAACAGTCCAGGTATTGTTCCTGACCATGTGCATCCCTTCATGGCCACAATTTACCCATCTTCTAACAGCTACATCCAGCATGATAATACACCATGTCATAAAGCAAAAGTCTCAAACTGGTTTCATGAGCATGACTATGAGTTCAGTGCTCTTCAGTAGTCTCCCCAGTCACCGGATCTGAATCCAGTAGAACACCTTTGGGATGTGGTAGAACAGGAGATTCGCAGCATGAAAGTGTATCTGAAAAATCTGCAGGAATTGTGTGATCCAGTCAGGTCAACATGGACCAGAATCTCAAAGGAATGTTTCCAACATCTTGTGGAATCCATGCCACGAAGAATTGAGGCTGTTTTGAGAGCAAAGCGAGGCCCTACCAATTATTAGTTTAGTGTTCCTTATAAAGTGTTCAGTGAGTGTATATATAAGTGCTGCTATAGCCTATGAGACTATGTAGCTAGAAACATGTATGAATTAACATGAGCTAACCCCAACAGCAGTTGGCTGTTAAATATCCGGCTAATGTTACTTTTCTTTACATACTGTTTATAATCAAGGAATGTTCACTTCAGCATAGCTCACTTGCTTAGTTAACATAATTGTTTAAAAATGCATTCTTCAGATATAGAATATTTTCCGATTAGTTGTGTCAGTTGTAGACATAAAAGGTTATTTGTAAAGCAATTACTCAAATAGTTCTTCACCAGAAACTTGCTTACTCTTACTTGAGTAATTCTCTTGATACTTTTCCTTTTCCTCAAGTGAATTATTACAATAGTAGCAGTACTTTTAGTCAGTGTGTTTTATACTATTAGTGAGCAGTAATCAGCAGTGGCTTGTGACTGCAGATTTTGGTGTGGTAGTACAACATTAATAGCGAACAAAATAATTTGACATGCTATCACACTTGGCTAATGCTATAGGCTACTGTCTGGTGAATTCTTAGAGTAACCCCATAACAGGCAGTTGAGAGTCGACAATATACCATCATCCAGCATACAGTCTAGCAGCTCATTTCAAGCATTTTTAGATGTACCTTTGTTCAAATGTGTTTGAGGTCATTTAACTAGGGTTGACAGGTTTCAATAACATTTCCAGCCCAGCTACATCTCACAAACCACACAAATAAACACCTGAAACTAGCCCCAAAAAGTTGGGTATTGGAAAAGCACCATGACTCTATGATTCCTCTCATCCTGACCATTTTGTAAGCTATGTTTTTTACATCCTAAAATGTCACATGTGTCAATAGCTAGCCTATCTATCCAGAATCTGAGACTGCTAGCTGAACAAAACTATCTTCCTATAGTGAGCCTATTTCATATAAATATATTTTATTTTATCGACATTAAAGGAAATGTATGCAACTAATGCAAAGGTTGTGCAGCTAGTTAGATTACAGTGGAGAGTAAAATTGCTAATTAAATACTCATTTTAACAGACTAAAAATTTATATCAGATACCGATGATGAGAGGCTATGTTCATTAACTGGCTATTTTCAAAATATGAAGATGCTACTGTTTATTTTATGCTAGTTTCTAGTAACATCTTTGTCACATATCACTGCCAGAAAAGAATCAGAACAGTTAAATAGCATATCATTTTGATGTCAAAAGTGACAAACAAGCAATACTGAAAATTTTAAAATTTATAATTAAATTAGAGTCCGTAGGACAGAAACAGATAGATTGAAAACTTGTTTTACTCTCTCTTATCAGTCAGGGCAATGCTAGACCAATCATGGGCATCTATGAGCTCATGTATGCAGAAGAAGACAGTTAGCACTTTCCTCTGAAATTCAGCTTCCCTGTGATGTAGCATAAAAAAAGAATAAAAGATGAAAAAAAAAATTAAAAGATGTGGCAGAGGAAGAAGCAACTATCCAAGCCCCAAGATATCAGTCTTGTGAACTCTATGTAACACGCACACTTGATGGTACACTTCCCAGGCACCCAGTGAAAGAGGTATTTAATAGTTAGAATGAAGTAGAAGTCTGAGTTAACTTACTCAACAATGATTTAAATTACAGGCTTCATACTTCCCACGTCACACGTACGCTTGCTTCTTTTGTGTAAGTTTACCCATATCATTGGAAATTAGTGGGTGTGTCTTAGCAATCTTAGTGCTGCCACCTTTTGTTACACTTAACAGTCTAAGACACCTGTAAAGCAAGATGCTGTATAATTATTACAGGTGTTAAATTTGTACCACAGCTCCCACCCATGTTTTCACTCCTTCTCGCAAACAAAAGTAGCACGCACAATCTCTGGATACTATGCTAACAGTTAGAGCACAGCTAAGTGTACACAGACTGCACAGATTTAAGATTTTGAACATGGAAAGGAAAAACATAATATTAGAAAAATTGCCAGAGAGACACTTCTGAACAGGATCCTCAAACCCTGGACTGTTCAGCTCTGTTGCTGCCAAATGAATAAATATAAATGCATTTATCCTATAGTGAATTTGAAATCTGCATTAGCCAGCCTTCTTAAACTTGCATCTATCATGGTTTGGATTTAACAGTCATTTGAACAGCGCTGCAATCTGTCACACTAATCAGGATGAATTGGATCATTTAGACAAATTTAACGTGTGCAAGCAGTTTAACTTAGCGAATGATCAAAGGAAGTACATTTTGGAATCTTCATCAAGTACGGACTGGAAGGAAAGGGAGAAACAAAGGGAAACTAACTTGATATAAGAAGAAATTAGACACATATTGCAGTTATTTAGCCGACAGCACTGTTTTGCAGTTGCTAATTTGAATTTTCTCATCAGCCCCTGAGTCGTATCTGCACTGTCTACTGTTAATAGGACAAGTGTTCTGCAACACTGCTTATTTGTTTATTTATTTACTTATTTATTTATTTACATATCTATCAAATAGGTTCCGCCATCTTTAAGACCTGTTATCAAGGTTATTGTAAGTTCGGCTTCTCGTGTTAGATAGAAAGAATGAATGAAAGAAAGTCTGTATTTGTTACATGTACAGTACATTATTACTAGAGTAAGTCATGATATAGCACCCCTGGAGCAGAGAGGGCTGAGGGCCTTTCTCAAGGGCCCACAGTGGCAGCTTTGTGGTGCTACCATCTGATCACTAACCACCACAAAAGCATTGGAATGAGCAGTGAGTTCCTCACCTGGCAGTTATCTAAAATCCAGTCATCAACTTCACTATTTATTTATTATTTGTCTTAGAAAGTCTTTCAATTCTGAACACCATACAGTTGTGTGAATGGTACTGAACAGTGATACCTTTTGTCAGCAATGTGGAAGGACTTTTAGTACATATTTTTGAATAGCGTTGAACAATTGCACATTTTCCCCCTTAGTCATTACACAGTAATACAGACTGTACGTATCTACACTCTATTGCCAAAAATATGTGGACATCTGACCATCACACCTATATGTGCTTGTTGAACATCTCATTCCAAAACTATAGCTATTAATACGGAGTTGTTCCCAGGTTTCGAGAAGATTTGTAATGGGATTTGTGCCCTTTCCGCCACAAGAGCATTAGTGAGGTCAGGCACTGATGTTGGCGAGGACGACGGGTGCACAGTCAGTGTTCCAGTTCATCCCAAAGGTGTTCAGTGGGGTTGAGGGTTGAGGGCTCTGTGCAGGCCACTTGAGCTCTTCCATTCTAACCTTGGCAAAGGAGCTTGCTTTGCACAGAGGCACTGTCATCCTGGAACAGGTTTGAGCCTCTCATTTCCAGTGAAAGGAAACTGTAATGCTACAGCATACAAAGACATTCTACACAATTGTGTGCTTCTAACTTCTGCATATGGGTGTGAGGTCAGATGTCAACATACTTTCAGTCATATAGTGTAATGAAAATTCTATTAAAATCTAATTATGGTACCTTTAATTATAGTTTTCCATTTTTTTCAGCACAATCATACCCTAATCTCTGTTAATGTGCATTTATAGATTGACAGCTAATCAGAGCCTAAACCAGACACCAAATCTTACTTTAGTGATTTGATGTCTGCACATGTGTTGTGATGTGTGAACACAGTTATCTTGTGTTAAGGAAATTTGGATCAGTAGAAATGCTCTGTAACCACCAGACTGAGTCACAGTAACCCACAACATTTATCATCACCAAAAAAAAAATCAATATAAATATGAGCACAGCTACAACTGTTTACCGGATCTGAATTAAAAAGGCTGCATCAGACGCTGGCTTGGCAGTCTGATTCACTCATTGATCATTCATTCAGACCCATTCACAGCGTGCACCTGATCCCAGACAGAACCTATCCAGTACTGGGAATGTCCCGAGGGCTTGGCATGGCACACACTCTCTTGGATCTACTTTGGAGACAGTTAACTGCCCAGAGCTGGACCCAAGAATAAATAATGAATTAGACCATTTTGAGGCCATGTACACCTCAGGAACTATAAGGTAAAATGAAAAAAAAAATCTCTGTTTCAGAAAACACTCTGAAACAGAAAAAGAATAATTGTAAATACTAGTTTCCGTCAGATTTATATTTACCTTTCACATTTGCCAACAAAATGAAATGAGGACAGACATTCACAAATCTAAATTATGTTCACGTATGTTCAGCCAGGAATGTGAATTAAATAATCTGCTACAACCGGCTAAGAAATTCATATATCATGTGAGATATACCTGGTGAATTCAGCAAACAAAGTTTAGGATAACAAGTCCTATAAATCTTATAATCATAATGCATTTTAAATGCATTTATACCACAGCACTGTTGAATTCTCCAATTTGATTGGTCAGAATGTGTGGACTCATTTTTTATAACAGCACAGCTCTGATGGTAGTGCTGGCCATAATTCAAATCACAGGTTTATATTAATGTACTTGTTCTAACATATCATCATTTCTGTAGCAACAGCTTATACACAAGTGCTTGTATGATGGATGCTCCACATAATAAAAGGCTTATAATAAAGGGATTAAAAACATCTTGTTATTTAACAAAAAAAAATGGTTGGGGTGAAATTTTCTGTAAGGAGACGTTTATATGATATTTTTGGAAGGAGTCTCGAGTGGCAGCATTTGTGATGACAGGAATTAACTTGTGCAATTGTACCTATAAACGGTATAAATGACATGTCATTCTCTAATAAATTATAATGCAGTTGATTGTTTTCCTATAACATCATGCCCTGTAGTGTTTTGTCCTTTACTTATAATTTGTTAAATATTATACATAATCCTCTTTAATACCTGGTATATCTCTGCATAGTTGCTCATTAGTACAGTGCATTCAGAAAGTATTCAGACCCCTTCATTTTTTTCACATTTCATGTTACAGCCTTATACTAAAATGCTTCAAATGATTTTTTTTCAATCTGTCAACTTATTTTTCATCAATCTACACTCCAAACCCCACAACAACAAAGCAAAAACCAGATTTGTGATAACTTTGCAAATTTATTAAAAAGAAAAAAAACTGAAATATCACATTTTTCCGACCCTTTGCTATGACACTCATTTGCATCTCATTTCTCTGGATCATCTTTGAGATGTCTCTACACTTTGATTGGAGTCCAGCTGCGGCAAATTCAGTTGATTGGACATGATATGAAAAGACACACACCTTTCTTTATAAGGTCTAACAGCTGAAAATGCATATCAGAGTAAAAACCAAGCCATGAGGTCAAAGGAACTGACTACAGAGCTCAGAGACAGGACTGTATGAAGGCACAGATCTGGGGAAGGCTACAAAAACATTTCTGCTGCGTTGAAGGTTCCCAAAGGCACAGTGGCCTCCATGATTCTTAAATGGAAGAAGTTTGGAACAACCAGGACTTCCTTGAGCTGGCCGTCAGGCCAATTTGAGCAATCAGGGGAGAAGGGCCTTAGTAAGAGTGGTGACCAAAAACCTGATGGTCACTCAGTTATCATGTGGAGAGTTGGGAGAAACTTGCAGAAGGTCAACCATCACTGCAACACTCCACCAATCTGGGCTTTATGGCAGTGGCCTGACAGAAACCTCTCCTCAGCGCAAGACACATGAAATTTTGTGTGATGTTTTATTTATTTATTTTATTTTATTTTATTTTTTTCCAAATTACAAGCAGGCTTTCATGTGTCTTGCACTGAGAAAGGTCTTCCATCTGGCCACTCTGCTCTGATATGCATTTTCATCTGTTAGATAAATCTGAATTTTGCTTTGTCATTATGGGGTATGGCATGTAGATTGATGTGGGGAAAAAAGAATTTGAAGCATTTTAGCATAAGGATGCAACAAAACAAAAAGTGAAAAAAAAAACGAAGTGGTTTGAATACTTTCTAATTGCACTGTAATTATAGTCACATGCACAACACTGTATAAAGAATGTGTAAATTTCTAGTGTCAGGTTATGTAGCTGTTAGAATATGTGTTCATAAGAACATTGTAGCCATTAATGCTGAAATGTACTAAAACCGGGGCTCTGGTATACTATCTGAACCACGTGTATTATGTAATATAAACTTTAGTTGGTACTAAAGGTACAGTTAGTACAAATGGTACTAAACCCCCAGTGTTTCTAAAATTATATGACATGATTATGCCAGATCACTACTGGCTTAAGTGAAGTGAGTTGGTTTTTGTTTTGTTTTGATTTTTTTACTTCTTTTAAACATGAACATGAATTCGAGAAACCTACTGTACTGTACATATTAGAATGTATTATAACATGTTATAGATGTAATAGCACAGCCTGTTATAGTGCATTATAACATTGATGATGACACTGTGCTTATGAACAGACATTATGACATGAACAAACATTATGAAGTCATTTCTATGCTCTACGTATAAAGTTATGCATATGATTCTAACTATTTATGAGCACTTATACAGGGTCATGTGCATGGAATTATGTATATTATATAAGAACATTAATGCATCGGTAAAGAATTCTAAATGTTTAATTTATCAGAAGTTTGGTAGTCGATTATGGAAATGGTTAAACTGATGATTAGTAGCAGTTGACATGTTTACTTCTTGGTGAATATGAAAACATTTCTGTGTTGGTTTCATGGTGTAATAGCCCATCTTCAGTGAAACCTCTGTCCCAAATTTACAGTGACCTCCATAACTATTTAGACAATGAATTGAAGAACAAATGAGTAGCATTGACAGAAATAGTGCTGTCATAGTGAATACAATAAATTTCAATGCAGTCCGTACAGTAAGAACTGACTCAGATGTTGTCGTTTTGAGCTTAGCATATACAGATCCATGTGAGGTTTCTTTTTTCTGATCACTGTGATCAGAATTATGGGATCATCCTCTTTGATTGCAGGGTATTTACTTCTGTATAGGGTTAATCATATAGGAATCACAGCCCTTTCTATACATTAATTTCATCAAGGGTATTGATTCAAATGTGCTTGAAACTGTTCAGTCACTGTACAAATGCCTCCAAATACACAAAAATATGACGTGATACATTGTCTGTACTTTTCCTCATGTTCTTCTTTTTTGGCTTTACTTGAAACCTCTTAAGTATGCAAAAATAACAATTTTGACCTTTCAGTTCCACTAGATTTTTGATGTGATCTGGTTAAGGAGCAGCAGCTGAAGTCTCCCTTACAGGCAGTTCTACTTGTCTGTCCTTAAACCTCTCTTCCACGCTCTCATTACTGTCACATGGCAAAGTTAAGATGTGACTTAAAGACCTTAATTGACAGCTTTTCATTCTAGCCTCATAGTTCCTATATAAAAGCAGCAACTAAGAAATGGTATCCAGTAAAATATCAGAATCATCCAGGAACTGAAGGAAAGAGACAACCTGGCTGTACAATAGAGAGCACACACACACACACACACACACACACACACACACACACACACACACAAAATTACATTACTCATGTAATGGAACAAACCTTGTGGACTGCCTGTCCATGTTTGTAGTTTCTCTGTGTATTCTTGTATGTATAATTCTTATATCTATAAACCAAAAATTAATATTGATTGAGTAACTGATTTGCCATAAAAATAATTCCCAAAGAACCCACAGCTGGAGAAAGTGTTGCATGTTGCCATGCCACCGCACAGACTGACTGACAGTAGTCTAGTAACAGTTTCAACATAACGAACTATTGCTAGAATTGTAACAAGCGGAGTGATACAAACACTGAAATGTACCATTGCTGTTATACTAAATACAGTTTTATAAAAAAAAGTCTGCACATAAAAGACACAAATTATGTCAGATGTTTTTCCACCTTTAATGTGATATAGCAATCAACAAAATTCAAGTGAAAAACAACATTTTAAGGGAAAAAAGGAAAAAGAAAAACTTGAATTAATCACATGAATTAATCACATTCAAATTCATGTTCATAAGTAATTTTACACCTGTCATCAATGAAGTGATTCTAATTGACCCCAAATAATAAATTAGTGGACCAGAACAAGCTGTTGAATAAATCTTTGTATATCTTGATCAACATGATAAATACAAAAGTTATGGCACTAATATAAAAAAGAAAGAAAGAAAGAAAGAAAAGCAACTCACAACTTACAATATTTTAGGATATTTAGTCAACAAGCAGATGTAGCTGTTCTTTTAATACTCACTGAATTAGTTTAAAAGTAAATATGATTTTAGGTCACAATAAGAAAGAAAAGAGCCATGCATTCTGTTGTAAATAACTACTCATAAATGTTCTGAAAGCAAAATGACCTAAGAAAAAATCAGAAGTATTCAAATGGGGTGCGTGCAATGCGGTCGGATTTTATTCAGTTTCATACAAAAAAGCCATAGGCAAAGGTGTGAACACCAACTTCATCCCTTTCCCTACTCCTTAACCTTTGTAACCAGTGCCTGGTTTTTAAGACTGAAATATCTCTTTGCAAGTCATTTCTGATGCTAATCTATAAGGGTAGCAAAACAACATTGCAATTCACCTTTGCAGTTTGACATGGTTGGGAACACTTGTGACTTACATTATAAATCCGTTAAAAATGGCAAAACGGCTCTGAGCACAAGTCTGAGGAGTCGACAAAACACAACCATCAGTGTGCAAAGATTGCAATTTACATCACATCCAGATTGTGCGATAATTCTTCCGATTGATTTTCCCGGAAGCACATGGAGTAGATCAGCTCACTGAATGGTAAAGAGCCACAAAACGTCTCTGAATGTGATGCAGGGATGAATTAGGCTGATCGATGTGGTGTAATTGTTGACATTTTTTTTCTGATGCCTCCTGCTACAGCGTCTGGGTGAGTGAGTGTAAAAATGAACTAAGAACTTTAGTGTTCCCTATTGAGAATGATAGGGAAGCGATTGGGTAAAGGAACAGGAGGCTACTGAGTCTTTAACACAAAAGCCATTAGAGAAGGAGAGAGAAGACAACTGAACATGAATGTAACATATAAAGCAATCCAGAATTATTAGCACCCTTCATGAAAACAAGCTAACATGAATATATTTAAGTGATATTTCAAGGTCAAAGCATATAGGTATTTTTCCAAAAACATTTTTTTAAAATAATGCAAATTTTGATTAAAAAAAAAAATCTACTGGTATCAAAATTACCAGCACCTTCACTTGTAATATTTTGTGAACCTTTCCCTGGAGAGAATAACAGTACTAAACCTTTTCATGTTCAACCTATTCACTCTTCCCATGCAGAACATTTTATGCACCTTTAAACTTTAGATTTGTGAACATAGACTTTCATTTCCAGGTTTTCAGGAGGGTTTAAATCTGGAGAGTCAGCTGGTCTTTGCTAAACATGACATCATCAGCCTTCATAAGAGTCTCTGGGCCACCATCCACAAAACAGCCCCATAGCAACAAAGATCCAACACCATATTTTACTTTGGGTATCAGGCACTTTTTCAGACTGTTCCCAATGTGGAATATTTTGTTTTGTTATTAGTTTTCTTCCCATAATAATGTATGACAAGGGGATTTTACGTGTGCAACGCCATATTTCTTTTACCACAGTCAAACAGGACATGGTTAAAGGCAACAGCGGAGTTTCTGGAGAATGAGAGCAAATAAACCATAATACACTTTTTTCAAGAATGACAATTTGCATTTATTTGAAATATTTCTTAGGGGTGTCAAGAATTTTGGCACATATACATTTGAGAGAAAATGCCATTATTATTATTATTATTATTATTATTATTATTATTAGTAGTAGTAGTAGTAGTAGTAGTAGTAAAAAGGATTGTAGTTCTAATGAGACTTTTTAGAACAAAGAGTAATCATTTTTCCTGTTGTTATGTGAAAATGTGAATTATTATGTGTAATGTTTATTTTGTACAATTAATTCTGAGCATTTTTGTAAGGGGGCTTTGTGTTACTCACCTGCAGATCACCTCTTAGGATGATTTTTCCACTCAGTCTGCCGCTGCTTTGTGCTGTAGAGGTGTCTCTACATGTGGGATCCAGGTTTTTGTGCCAGCTGTGGCATCTATGGCTATTGTTTTCCCACACCATCAAATCCTTTTCCCCAAAGGCTCGGTATCCATCAGCTATTCAAGTGTTTTCGCACCATAAGGTACAGTTGAGCGCACGTATAGTTGTTGTCTAATTATGTGTAAGCATGTTCTATTCCTGCAGGCCTCCACAGGGGAATTGAGCTCCTCTCCTTGTGCCCACATACTGTACAAGTGCCCTTTTGTCCAGCATGTAACGCAATTATTATGGCTTCTGGTTTGGTTAACAGAACAAAGAAGTGCACCTGGAGAACAGTCATGAACACAGTGACCCGGCTCTCACACCCAGCTCTGCCATTGTCCAAGATCCCTTTTGCAAAGCACAACTGGGATTCTCAGCATTTTTCCGGCTTCGTGGTGGGTTGGATTGGTGTTGGTTCCAAGTGGTTTCTCACCCTAAGACAACCTCTCTGGTGCAGCATCAGTTGCCTATGGATATTTTGTCTTAATAAATTCTGACCTGTCAGAGAGTCACTCATCACCCCAGCATTAGAGTAATCATCAGGTACTTAGGTCTAAACATCAGTAAGATTTTCATGCTTGCCCGTTGCACAGTGTAAGTGTAAGTGTGTAAGTCTTTTAAGCAACAGCATTTCTGGCCATGTTATTTATATACTTTATTCAGGTTGTTAATACAATTAATCACCTCAGACAATTGGCCACAATGCATCAGTACTAAGCTACTCACAAGCAAGCTATCTAGCTAAACTAAGTGTAAACACCGCTTTAATCCTAAAATATACACATCTTAACAAGTATGTGTGTGTTTCAAATAGCAATATGGTATGATATAATTAAGATTTAATATATATAATATGATTACGTAATACCAATTAATACATCATATACAGTAAAATTATCAAATAATGTTATATGAAGTAATTGTATATTTATAATAATTTCTCCTCAAAGTATTGAAATTCTCCATTTCTAAATGTTCTGGATATTAATTTCATTATAATCTTCTCAATTCTATACAGCTTTCTCAGTTAATTTGGGATTATTGTGCTGTATATAAATCTATAGACACGTGTAATCCTTTCTCTCTTATTTTAAACGCCTTTGTAAAACATGATTTGAAGTTGATAGCATCGCATTGTGTTATATATGTTAATATATAATGGTTAATATATATATATATATATATATATATATATATATATATATATATATATATATATATATATATATATATATATATATATATATATATATAGAGAGAGAGAGAGAGAGAGAGAGAGAGAATTTTGATTTCCCATTTGTACAAAATATGCTGGAGAATAGGTTAAACTTCAAAAAAGATTTTTTTTCCCTCGCTTACACTAAATAATCAAAATTTTGTTGATGAGACCTTTGGAGTAGACTTCTGTATATTCCTCTTATCATGTTTTAGTGTTAGTGTGCAATCTATAACCACAACATCCAGTGCCCAGAAAATCGAATCAGGTCCCTTTAACATTAGAAGGTGAGGCTAGAGCAGTCGGGCAACAGCGTATCTCCACCTACAAGCTGCCACTGAGAATGGATTGTAGTTCATTTCCTATAAGGTGCTTAAGAAAGACTCCTAATCAAAGGTTTAATTACACAGCCTGCTCATTATAGGAGATAATTTGGTGGAAAAATACCTGCATCAGGCCAGAGTGCCCACACAACAGTATTCTGCTGTTAATAAGATCCACTTATGGGACTTGTGCAAAGAAAAAAAACAAACTTTTTTGGTTCATTCACTTTTTTGCTTATCACTTGTTTGCATGGCATTACCATCAAAGTAATGAAAAAAATGTACCTGCTTCAATGTCTGAGTCACTCAAAACACAAATAATAATGTGAGATTTAATGGTTTGTGACAGAGAGAGGATGGAAGTGTCCATGTTAAAGATCTGAATACACCACCATCTTGTCTGTATAATGCATGTTCTGCATGTCTGGGTTGCTCCAGTCAAGCTGAGATTGCATGATTGCACATTCGTATTTGTCAATGAACATGATTTATTGTGCTTAGGCTAAAAGAGGCTTTCTCCAGTGCACTGTTTTCTACAGAAATCTACATTAGAACACAATTTGAAAGAATACCGTGCATTTCCAATTGACCTATTGGTCTGTCAGTAAAGATAGCTTTCCCTTGGTCTTATTTTGTTCCATCCCTTTCTTTGTCTCTCTTTCTATCTGAGTTTAATGAAAGTCATACACCACAGTGGCTCGAGGCCACACACTTTGTGGCAGGTCAGTGTGGCCAGACGGTGTTTTGGCATTGATCTCTCTCTCTCTCTCTCTCTCTCTCTCTCTCTCTCTTTCTCTCTCTCTCTCTCTCTTTCTCCCTCTCTCTCTATCTCTCTCTCTCTCTCTCTCTCTCAACAAATAGCAGACAAATGGGTTAAATGGATCAGTGACAACCTGAGGGTGCAATCCTTCTGTTTCTTTTAGTGTGTGAGAAACAGTGTGTTTCCCTGTGTCCGTGCGATGTGTTTGGTTAATAATCCTCTGACCATTTCATTATAGTAATCAGAGAGAGATCGGCCAGTGCTGGCAGGATGAGTAAGAGCTCACACACTCGCCTCATTAACTAACACACACAGCACCACAACGCCACAATGCTCACCAACAAATTGGAATTGCCTTTGGGGTCGGCGGCCCTTTCAACAACCGCACACTCTCACACCTACAAACACACACACACACACACACACACACACACACACACACACCCCTTCTCTCTCTTCTTGTGTCTGTTCTGTTATCACATTTCTTGCACTCACATTACTCCTATACCTCTCCTATAGGACAGCAGATATAGAAAAGAACAGAAGAGTGAAAACAATGGGATGAGAGGATTATGTAACATAATATGTTGTGCGAATATCATACTCAATATATGGCCTTCAATTAATTACTTGGTGGGAAGGAGGGAATTATTATTCATGCAATCCATGTTGCTACACCAGTGACTCCAGTATGTCTTTATGCGTCTTTCCAAAATTTAAGTAAAGTGTAATATTATTCATCGCCTCCATGCTCCTGTCACCACAATGGGCTACTTCAATTTATTTCTGTGCCTCACTCATTTTAAAATACAATAGTTGCCCAAGTTAACTACTACATTGCCATAAAATCGTTTTCAAGAAACTCAACTTTTGGCCCCAGCTTATTAAAAATACCACCTCAGAGGCTCTGTAGTAAAATGGCCAGTGTCTCCGCAGGCCTTTATTCCAACCAAGCTTGAGTCACTTCTTATTTCACCTGTTTAATCATTCAATCTTAGCCTTTAATCTATCATCAGCTGTAACCCCTGCTTAGTTGGATGAAAACCCACAGCCACATTGGCCCTTTGAGAATAAGTTTGGACACACCTTCCTTGTTCACATTGTAGCATTCTAGCTTTGTTCTGTCCTCTTGTAATCACTGTAGTACAACATTTCCTTTTAAAATTAGAGGAGATTGTTTTGGGCCCACAACAAAAAGTGTGAAACCTTTGACTGCACCCATTAGACAGCAACACAGCACCTGTTAAATGAGACACTTTATACTAGCTGATGGTTCCTGCTGGAGCCAGAGTTTGAGGGGGTGCTTAAGTGCTTTAAGAGAACTCACTTTATATCATACAGACACTTTTGTTTCAATATGGTCGTGCCACCTGCTTGATGCATGATTGACAGATGAGGCTTATGTAACCCGTTATAAGTAATAACATGGAAGTAAGTCACAATAACGTGTAGATGCTGCTCCACAACACAGTCAAGCATATTGAGAAGCAGACTCACACCCTTTCTAATCCTATCTCTATTAAAGAAATCATTTAATTTAAACAAATAGGACATTTTTGGAATACTGGAGTTCACTTTTAAAGCTTTTGGGCACATCTGTGCAGATGACAACAGCATCAGTCATATAGAGAATTAAAACTGGCAGGTTATTGTGCAGAAGGAACAAATGCATGAATGAATGAATGAATGAATGAATGAATGAATTAATGTTATTCTGCAATGCTGCCATATAGATCAAGTCCCTCTCAAAGCACAGGCATCTATAACAATGACACTTTAATGGAAGGTTCTTGACAATTCTGTGTTTAGTCTACACTACACAGAGACACTAATGTTAGCCAGGCAAGACAAGCAGTCACAAAACCTCTCAAACCGAACAGGTTCGGCGCTTTTTTTTTACCTCTCACCATGCTGACTTATGAAGGAAAACTTCAATAAGCCACTGGCTAAAGCAATTAGGAATAAGGAATACAATTCATTATGGCAACAGCACAATGGTTACAATAGGGCAGAGTGGATTGTCTGAGTGTGTAAGAGAGGCAGAATGAGTGTGTGGATCAAGGGACAAGAGGGCATTTCATTAAGTGAAGATGTAGTCCAGGATTTGACATACAGAGATGCTAGAGGATATTATCTCTTTCAGGATGAATGCACTGCTTCCTCTGAAATACCAGCACCAAGGGAGTGTCTATGATTATGGAATGTGTAAGATTGCCTGTGGAGAATTTCCCATCAAACACACACAGCGGCCAAAGGAAATATCTAAGAGCACTGAACCTGGGTCACTTTGGATTTTCACCATATAGTCACAGTCTTCATATCCTGCACCAGTATGTACTCATGTGTACCAAAATGCTGTGTGTACACAAGCCCAATACTATGTGGTAGTTGGACAAACACAGAAAAAAGGTGCTGATGTATACATGCTGCTGTTTCTGCATCCTCAATATCCAGTGAAGTAAACACAGGCATGAGGACGATCCTGCCAGTGACATTACATCAATTAATCACATGAGTACTCATCAGATTGATTCCTGTTAAGGCAGGGTTTAAAATGGGAATCAATGGCAACATCTGTTTATTGTTTATTGTTACACTTTAAGTTATACCACAGTGCTACTGAATTCTCAACACTGATTGATCAGAAGGTATTGGTATTGGCATTTTCTTTAATAGCACAACCCTGAAGATAGTGCCAGCTGTGAGGCAAATCATGTTTATATTAATGTGATAGTTCTAATACATTATTATTTTCTCAGTAACAATTTATTCAGAGGGACTTGTATGGCAAAAGCTCCAAAAGTATGGCGTAATCTAAGGCTAATAATGAACAGATTACAAACACGTTGTTATATAGCAAAGAATATATATATACATCTGTGGCCAGGAGTCAATGAGAGCAAAACTGGCCGTGCTCTCTGTGTGGGTGGGATGGCATTACCGTCTCTCTCCATTCAATCACAGCAACACTAGCCAATCAAAGGCATCTGTGAGCTCAGGTATGTGGAAGAAGGCAGATAGCGATTTTGTCTGAGTGTGTTACACTGCCCTGTGTTGCAGCATTGGTAGCTGTCCTATGGTAGGGGAGAGCTGGCTGTTGGGTGAGAACTGGCCAAGACCAAATTGGGAAGAAACTGTTGCAAAAAAAAGAGCAAACTATTTGTATAACTGTTCCTCCTGTTTGTTGCCTCTTCACACTAAGGGCCAAATTTACAAGCTAACTGGATATTGACTAATTTGTTACTCAATCACAAGATCATCACACAAAACAAAAAGATGTAGAACATGAATGGCATTGCGTTATAAGAAGACAGGACGGCACTAGTTGGCAGGGGTGGTGTAACCTGCACAGATGGGGGAGAAAAGGTGACCCTGTGTTTGTGTGTGTGTGTTTTTGTTTATTTATTTGTGAAGGCAGGTAACAGTGCAGAGACAGTGGCCACCCGGGAAAGGGGCACCATGCCTGAAACAATGAATGAGAGAAGAATGAAAAAGGTGCAAGAGAGATAGAGAGAGAGAGAGAGAGAGAGAGAGAGAGAGAGGGAAGGAGAAGTGAGGCAGGTTGTGTAGGAGAGAGAGACAGAGATGCTCTGTGATAACAGCTTTCAGAGAAGAGTCCAGAGACAGAGACCCAGAGAGAGTCAGAGATACTCTGATTACAGCTTTCAGAGAAGAGTCCAGATAGTGAGTGGAGTGACAGTACAGCACGTGTGTGTTTACTCAGGTGAGAAAGAGAAGAAGTGGGAGTGATCTTTGCACGTGTGTGGTTTCTAACTGACTCTAAGTGTGTGTGTGTGTGTGTGTGTGTGTGTGTGTGTGCGTTCAAGTGAAAGAAAAAGAAACAAAATGGTTGGTGTGTGTTTGTGGTTGGTAAGTGTTTTATATTCCAGATGTCAGCACTCTTCTTTGGCCGTCAGAGTGGCAGAACTTAAGTGACTGCACTAGACCTCCCTGCTCTCTCTCTCTCTCTCTCTCTCTCTCTCTCTCTCACACACACACACACACACACAGATCTTTAACACACTAGAGGTCCTGGAGGACTGAGCCCTACAGCCGTATCTAACTCAGCTATAGCATGCGACTGTAGACGTGCTGTCAACTTGATAATATGATAATATTCTCAGTTTTGCCTGTAGTGAGAACACTATGGAAAAAAGAGTGGATTTAAATGATCTCCCTCCTTGTGCTTTTAATAATGCAGTAATATGCAGCACACAATCTTCTCCCTGTCTTGCTCTTTCTCGCTCACACCCAAAAATACGCACGCGCACACACACACACACACATTCCAGAATCAAAGCAAAGAGAGAAGTTCATCCTCTTCCATTATCAGACTCTTGCGACTGCTCACCCTGACAGTCCAATTTTTCAAAGCCAACGTGCTGTCATCCCTAATTCATTTTTCTCTTCCGTAATTTATTTTTCCCCTGACCCCCCCCC